>CM056052.1:234913253-235242699 GCA_029574335.1 Rana kukunoris | reverse complement strand
CTGGGGTACCCTCTTGTACTCCCCAAACTTTGTGTGCCAGATCATCGGTGCATGTTTGCATGCTGCACAACTTTGCAGAAAGAAAGGGCCTGCAGATTGACCTACGTGATGACCTGACCCCTGAACCAGACAATCCCCCCCTAACCGAGGTTAACCCGTCTTCTGAGGGAAGAGCAGCCAGGAGACAGCTCACATTGGGCATCTTTGCACGTTAAACATACACATTAATCATGGCACAATGAGAATGCATGCATGCACAACACTGTGGTCCCTAGCACACACACCCCACATCCACATCAAATTGGATTGGCACCAGTCCACCATGCAGGACTTGTGAGCAGCAACGCCACGCCAAGGCTCCAATTATGTCACTGTACATTCATACACCATTCACACGGACCTGGGGATTACTTCTCCCTGGTCCTGGGGAACCCTTCTCCACCAAAATAGAGGGTGACACCCCTTTTCCAGCAGGAATGTCACCCCCACATTCACACAGCATTCACAACCCAAAAAAAAAATATGACCTGCAAAATCAAAAAATTTCCAGCAAAAAAGACAAAAAAAAAAAAAAAAAAAAGACAAAAAAAAAAAATGTGAAAAAAAAAAAAAAATTTGAAAAAAAAAAATTTGAAAAAAAAAAAAATTGGGGGAAAAACAAATTACTGCCCTCTGCGTGAGCCACGCCTGGGGCGCCCCCGGCCACGCCCCTGCTTCTCAGGGGAGACTCATGGGGAAGGGGTAAAACCGGGAAGGAGGATCAGCCCCTGATCTCTGCCCACCTGGTGGCCTGCCCTCCAAGGCCACGGCAATTCTGTCCAGGGCAGCACCAACTGTTGCCGTGTTGGCCTGGATAGCCAGGGTAAGGGCCCTCACATCCTGCCCAACGCCTGCTGATGTCGTCTGCAGTTCATTTAGGCAGGTTGTGAAAGCCCGGAGTGGGAGTCCAGGTTCCCCAGCGTATCCTTGATGGAGGACAGGCTCTCCTCCATCCGCACCAATGTCTGGCTGACCTGTCCCAGATGGCGGGTCTGGAGGAACTGGTCCCTTCTCAGGGTGGCGGGCAGGAGATCGGCCAACCCCTGGTGGTCTGGGATGACATCCTGCCTCCAGCTGATGCTTGTGGCCGGGGAGAAGGGGAGGCCCTTGTGAGGGGAGCCATGTTGGGGGAGGAGGAGGGGGGCTCCCCCTTAGGGAGCCCTGCCTGCTGGCAGCCAGAGGGGAGGAGTCCTCAAAACCCAAACGTCCAGTGCCTGACATGGACTCCTCCTCCTCATGATTCTCCTCCTCCTCATGATTGTCCTGCTCCTCATGATTGTCCTGCTCCTGTTGAACCTCCTCCGCGGACTCCGGCCTTGTTGGGGGGGCCTCATTAGGCTGCTGTCCTGGGGTTGGTGCGGTCAGGCCAGATGGCCCTGCACCCTCCTGCACATCTGTGGATGACACAAAACATTCACAGGTTGGAGGATCCACACACTTGCCACATATTCCCTTTCACCCCCCCCCCCACACATGCTATACACACCTGAATATAAAAAAAAAAAATTACCTGGCACCACGGGCTCCGGACTTGAGTCAAAGTCGGGCAGGCCCTCAACTTCATGCCGATGAAAGGTCAGGGCCACCGCACGCTCCTCCGCTGTCAGGCTAATACGGCATGGTGGGCCCCCTCCTGTGCCCCTGGCATGGGCATGCATTCTGGCCAACTTCTTTTTGACCAGACGCCGGAGGTCATTGATTTTTTTGTCAATCCCAGACCTGGTCCGTGTCTCCCCCTGCCCCGCAGAATTCACCTGGTCAGTGATCCTATCCAATATCTCCCTCCTCCTGGCCGGGGTGGTGTTGGCACTCTCTGGGCCGTGGAGGTAACGCCCATACTCGCTAATGGCCCGGGCAAGAATCTGTTTTTCCACAATTGTAAAATTCAGCTTGCGTTTTCTCTCACTCATCCTTCCAAAAAAAAAAAATCCCAGTCAACAAAATTCACGCACACAAACAAGCACAACCAATCAAAAAAAAACACACACAGAGAGAAAACGACTCAGCAAGAAACAGTCCCCAAAAAACAAAACAAAAATACAGCAGAAAAAGAAACAAAAAGAAATATATCAATCAAACAAACAGTCTCTCAAACACTTATCAAAAACCACTTTCAAAAATCTACTACCAAACACCTGATCACACAGAACACTAATCTGACAACTACAAAATACACCGCAACGAACAACAAGAACAAAAGCACTTTGTTAAATGGGAAGGGACAAAGGGATGTACTTTGCAAAGGAAGTGCGTTTGTGTGTGTCTATTTATGCTGTTTGCGTAGTTCACAACGTTGCCCTAGTCCATTTCCAATTTCACTGATTGCGCCGCTCCCGAGTTGTGAGCATGCGCACATCGGAGCTGACATGGTCTCGTTCAAGCGCGCATGCGCGAGCCGGCCGGCCCTTCATTTGCATGGGGTCACGGCTCATTTCAATGTAACACGCCCACGTCCTTCCCAATTTGTATTACTCCTCCTTACGCCTCTGGAAAAACGTTACGTATGCGCAATTTCCTGCGCAAAAGCTACGAGAATAGGGTGATTACGCGGCAAAATTGCGCAAGTCTAACGTAAAGGCGGTGCGCTACGCCGGTCCAATAATGTGCAGATGTACGTGAATCTGGGCCTTTGTGTCTAATCTGCTTGCAATGTTATGTGCAAAAGTGCAATTTTTTTTTTCTGGTTTGACTCCACAGTTTCCTTCAACGCCACAGAAATGGCAGACTGTGGCTTCCCAATTTGCTGAGCGGTGGGACTTTCCCAACTGCGGAGGGGCAATCGATGGGAAACATGTCCACATCGCCGACCACCCCACTCAAGGTCATACTATTTTAAATATAAGGGGTTTTTATAGTATTGTGATGATGGCGGTGGTGTCGGCAACATATGAGTTTTTATATGTGGATGTGGGAATAAATGGCTGGATGTCGGATGGTGGAGTCTTTGCCCAGACTAAGTTTTTTAGACAGCTCCAGAGTGGTGGCTTGGGATTGCCACCTGCTGAGGATAATGTGGAAGGACTCCTGTTTGTCTTCGTCGCTGATGAAGCATTTGGTCTGGGCGAACACCTAATAAGGCCATTCCGCATGTGGAGGGTTTTCAACTAACGGCTGGCCAGCAGTGTTGTAAGTAACGGAGTTACAATAAACGCAGTTACCTAACGCAGCCCTTTTGAGGGTAACGAGTAATCTACCTGATTACTCTTCCCCTCACGGTAACGCAGTTCCCATTACTTGGGCGCGTTTACCGCAATTTACATCTACCGCCACTTGATGGCAGCAGAGTAATTGCTTCTGCCGGTGCTGTGAACATGAATATGGGTGGAAATCCGCTTTAGAATCATGTGACCGCTGTGATGGCCTGTCACAGCGGTCTGAAAACTCCCAATCGCAAGGAGCCCTGGATACAATGAGCCCCATCCGCCTCACACTGGCCTATCACCGGGGAACAACTGACATCGATCACACACACTGTGTGCGCAACCTGATCAATGACCTGGGGAACACATGGAAGGAACAAAATGTTCCACAGAACAAACGTTCCCTATACAACACAGTGTACACAGCGACATCTAGTGGTCAACATGGTAAGTGCAGGACACCTATACAGACCAATGATCAGCAGGTTATTTTTGGTCAGTGATTTCATCTCTTCATCAGACAACAAAAAAAAAATCTGACATCCCCATTCCAGATCCCTTGCATCCAATAAAGCTTATATAAGATAAATAAAATAATAAACAATAAACTATAGAAAATTCTAATAAAGCCTAATATAAGATTTTAAATTACAGACTCTGTAAACGTCAAGGGAATGTATATTATAAAACATACATTTTCGTTTCAAACATTTTATTAAAGTTTAAATAGAAATACAATTAATTTACGTATACATATACGGGGTTGTACAATAAATTTTGAACACAAAATAACAGAAATATGGAGGTAGACAATATATTAACATTGTCATTATATATTCAAGTATCATAATATCAAATAGAATGAGATATAAAGCAGAAACAGGAAAATCGTACATTACTATGTTAGTATCTTGAAGATATAAAGCACAGAATAAACATACATTTTAATCCAGCTTATAATTTGGATGTAATATGTAGCAGATGGATAAGGGTTTTAAGTCCTATTAGCTGCACATACATGGTGGGATGAATGCACCTAGGCTGGGATATACACAAGATCACCATTTGTTTCCAGTTTTCTTCTCTGAAGGATCTGGCATTCTTTTGTCTTGGAGTATTAACTCACTGTTCCCTGACAAGCGCCCGTCATCTGCTTCTCAACAATGCATTGTAGAATATTAAAAAAAAAATTCAGTTACTTTGCTGAGTAACTAATTACTTTTTCAATGTAGTAACTGAGTCACTAACGCAATTACTTTTTCGGAGAAGTCATTTGTAACTGTAACTAATTACTTTTTTAAAGTAAGATGAGCAACACTGCTGGCCAGAGCCAGAAGAGTAGTGGAGAATGCCTTTGGGATAATGGGCAGCCGGTTCTGCCTATTCCTTTAAGGCAATCAACATGGCGCAGTATAAACTGAATCACATTGTGCTAGCATGCTATGTTCTTAACCACTTAAGACCCGGACCAAAATGCAGGTAAAGGACCAGGCCCCTTTTTGCGATTCGGCACTGCGTCGTTTTAACTGACAATTGCGCGGTCGTGCGACGTGGCTCCCAAACAAAATTTGCGTCCTTTTCTTCCCACAAATAGAGCTTTCTTTTGGTGGTATTTGATCGCCTCTGCGATTTTTTTTTTTTGCTCTATATACAAAAATAGAGCGACATTTTTGAAAAAAATACAATATTTTTTACTTTTTGTTATAAGAAAAATCAAATAAACTAAATTTTAGTCAAACATTTAGGCCAAATTTTGTTTAGCCACATGTCTTTAGTAAAAAAAAAATCGCAATAAAAAAAAATAGCTACCTAGTGGGAACAGCGACACTAATACAGCGATCAGAAAAATAATCGCTTAGTGACGCTGGCAATAGGGAGTGAAAGGGTTAACTAGGGCGGTGATCAAGGGGTTAAAACTTTATTAGGGGGGGGGGTACGGGGGCTACCCTGAATCTAACACTAACTGACTGTCACACTGACACTAAATACAGTAATCATACATATATGATACCTGCATTCAGTGACACTGTGACAGGGGGGAGGGGGTGATCGCAAGTGGTTAAGTGTGCCTGCGTGTACTGGTGTCAGTGTAGTGTTGTGCAGACTTACTGTGTGATGTGATCTCTCCTCAGCGGCGGTTGAAAAGAACGCCGAGAGCAGAGATCACATCACTTCCTCCTCCTGTGTTTACACAGGAGGAGGAAATTACACTGCAGGGGAGCGCGCGGATTGGCTGGGAGCGATCCGGAAGAGGTGGACAAAAACGAACTGCCGCCCCCTCAGCACGGATCGCTCCTTTAGCAAACCGGACCGCCGCATGTACCGGGGGGGGTCCCGATCGGACCCCCAACCCACGTCAAGGCAGCAACGTATATATACGTTGATGTGCCTGTCCGTGCCATTCTGCCGACGTAAATGTACATGCGGTGGTCCTTAAGGGGTTAATAACTTTTTAAGGAGAAATGCTACAAATTATGTGACCTCAGTTGGGCCCAGTGGCGGCTGGTGCTCACAATGTTTGGGGGGGCGCAAACGAAAAAAAAAATTGCAGCCTCACTGTGCCCGTCAAATGCAGCCACTGTGCCATCAATTGTCACCACTGTGCAATGCCCATAAAACGCAGCCACTGTTGTTGCCGGCCCCCCCGAGCCCCGGTTTTACTTACCTGACCCCCTCGAAAGTCCCACGCTGGGTCACGAGAGCCTGGCCTCTGATTGGCTAGAGCGGATGGATTGAGAGCAGCGCATCCATTGGCTGGCGCTGCTGTCAATCACACCCAGTGACGCGGCGTGCTGAGGGGCGGGGCCGAGTGATATAGTGAGCTGCTGTGGCTGCTCGCTGTATCACGGGAGCGCGCCCTCAAATACTCACAACCATGCAAGCTCTCTTGCATGAATGTGGTGAGTTCTTGCGGGGAGGACCAGAGACAGCTGCCGAGGCACCCCAGAAGACGTGGATCGGGGCACTCTGTGTAAAACGAACCGCACAGTGGAGGTAAGTATAACATGTTTGTTATTTTAAAGGAACATTTTTTTTCCTTTATTAAACCTTTAACCAAAAAAAAGCAGAAGATTTGGGATGTGCTTAGAAGCGTTATTGTATAAAACGATTACATCAAGAATTAGTCTACCGCAGATGTTTTATATGTTTTATCCTCACCTCTTTCTTGCTTGTGTCATTGTGGTAGATTAACTTGTGCAGCAGTGCGTGGTGGCCCATCAGCTTCTAACTTCAGCTTGTTAAGTGATTGTAAAGTGTTAAAGTAATTGTAAAGTCTAGTTAAAAAAAATATATACTCACCTCCTCTGTGCAGTGGTTTTGGACAGAGCAGCCCAGATTCTCCTCTTCTCGTGTCCCTCATCTTTACTGCTCCTTGCCCCTTCCCTTATCGAGTGCCCCCACTGTCAGCAGCTTCCTATGGGGGCACCTGAGCAGAGTTACAGCTCTGTGTGTCCATTCGGACATGGAGCCCAGCCCTGACTGACTTTGATTGGAGCCAATGGTACCGCTCCCAGTGAATCATGAGTGTCCTGGATGGCTTAGACATTCATGGACATCGCTGGAGAGAGATGGGGCTCAGGTAAGTATTAAGGGGGTGGGGGGGCTGGGAAGGCTGCTACACATAAAGTTTTTTTGTTATCTTAACCACTTGCCTACAGGGCACTTTGACCCCCTTCCTGCCCAGGCCCATATTTAGCTTTCAGCGCTGTCACACTTTTAATGACTAACTGCCCGGTCACGCTACACTGCAACCATGTGAATTTTTATAAATTTCTTCACACAAATAGAGCTTTCTTTTGGTGGTATTTAATTACTGCTGTTTTTTTTTTTTATTTTTTACTACTATATTTCTGTTGGTACATTTTGTAAATAAGTAATTGATGAGGCAGCACTGATGGGCACTGATAGGCTGCACTGATGGGTACTGATGGGGTGGCACTTATGGGTACTGATGAGGCAGCACTTATGGGCACTGATGAGGAAGCACAAATATGCTGCACTAATGGGCACTGATAGCTGGCACTGATATGTGGCACTGGTGAACACTGATAGGCAGCACTGGTGAGCACTAATATGTGTCACTGATGGGAACTGATAAGTGGCTATGGTGGGCACTGATAGGCGCCACTGATGGGTACTGATGGGTGGCATTGATCGGCATTGATGAGAGCAGCAATAATGGGCAGTGATGGGCAGCACTGACTGGCATTACTAATGAGCACTGATTGTGGGCACTGATTGGTGAGCACAGATTGCTGGCACTAGTGGGCACTGATTTCTGGCACTGGTGCTGCTGTATTGTAATTGATTACATGTTTGGATGTCCCCTGCGAGGAGATGCTGCTGATCGGCATTTGCTGGGCACAGTTGGCTGCATTTGCTGGGTACAGTTGGCTGCATATGATGGGCACAGTGGCTGCATTTGATGGGCACAGATGCTGCATATGATGGGCACAGATGCTGCATATGGTAGCACAGTGAGCCTGCATTTGATGTGTTTGTTTCAGTTTGTTTGCGCCCCCCCCCCCCCCCCATTTTTGCGCACAAGCCGCCACCGATGAGATTATCACACGAATGATTGTCTGTTTTGCTAGTCTCATATCGAAAATAAAAAGTTTACTAAGACCCCTTTGGGCTAAAAATAGCACCTGTAAAGCGCCTGAAAGATGCCTCCCCTGCAGCCCCAGTGTGAGAGCCTGAGTGCTTTCACATTTGGGTGGTGCGCTTGCCAGGGCCGTCTTACTGAACAAGCACCCCTGGGCACAGCCCGGGGGCCTCACGTTCACCTGGGGCCCCATCAGAGCTGGACATCAGAACTGGACAAAGAGCACTAGCCAGGGCCCCGGGGGAGTGCCAGTCAGTGTCTCTGGTGCTGTGGAGAGCCTTAGTTAGCTGGAAGATAAATTCTCCACAGCACCAGAAAGTTCAGAAACACGTTCCGTTGCTCACGGAACATTCGTAGCATACCCGGTGCAGGAAATCCGTATCTTCTCCTCTCTTCCCCCTTCTTTCCAGGCTGCTGAGCCGCTCCATCCTCACTGCTCAATGTGCTGTGACAAGCGTTTGGGAGGTGTGGCTGGTCTAGAAGGTGATCCCCCACGCTGCTCCGTTCCCTTCTCCCGCCCCTCTCTCCCTGCATGTCTGTGAAGGGGATAAGGGGGCGGGAAGATTAAAGAGTCAAAGACAACAAGAAAAGTCACTGACTGAGAGCCCCCTGGGACCATTCAAGTAAGTGAGCACTGTGACCAGACCCCCTCCCCCCTCCTTCTCCCCCCTTCTTCTCCCCCCTCCTTCTCCCCCTCCTTCTCTCCACATTCCTTCTCCTTTCTTCTCCCTTGTCTTCCTTCTCTCCCCCCTCCCCCCCCCCCCCTTCTCTCCCCTCCCCTTCCTCCTCTTCCTCTCGCCTTCCTTCTCTCCCCCACTTCCCCCCCTTCTCCTCCCCCTCACCTTCCTTCCCCCCTCATTCTCTCCCCCCTTCCTTCTCCCCCTTTCTTCCCCCCCTCCTTCTCTCCCCTCTTCCCTCTCCCTTGCCTTCCTTCTCTTCCCCACCTCCCCTCTTCCATCTCTCCCCTCCTCTTCCCCCTCCCCTTCCATTTCCCCCCTTCCTTCTCCCTCGCCTTCCTTTTCTCCCCACCTCCCCCCTGACACACTGTAAAGTAGAAATATTGCACTTCCATTTTTGAGAGTAGGTGCGTAAATTGGGGCAATCTTGTAGGGGCCCCGTAGCATTACTTTGCCCAGGGGTCCATGATGCTATTAAGATGGCCCTGGCACTTGCAGGATGTTAGAAAAAGTCCTGCAAGCAGCATCTTTCGGGCAGTGTGGGAGCGATGTATACACTGCTCCTCCACCGCCCCTGCCATTGAAATCAATGGGCTCCGCTGCCGAATTGCCTACAAATCGCTTTGGCAGTGGCACTTTGCAGGTTTGCAGGTGCTTTTAACGCTTTATTCGGTCGCTAGCGTGTGTTTAAAGCGCCCCGCTAGTAGCTGAAAAGAGCCGCCATAACAGCGGTAAAGCGCCACCATAACAGCGGTAAAGCGCCACTTTAATTTAATTTAATGCCCCCCATGCTCCAGTTTGAAAATAGTCAGTCTAAAGCTACGAAAATTCTCATGTAGCACCCTCTTGTGTGCTAGAAAGTGTAAATAGGTTTCTTTTAGTTTTTTTAAAGCATAGGTAAATTTGGCCTGGCTAAGAGTCAGGCTAGGTTAAATCTGGGTCAGGGTAAGAGACTCAGGGAGGCTGGATGACTGATCAGACAGCACCTCTAGTACCTCCCCTACTTGCTAGAACCTTGGAGAAGCTTCCATAAGAATGGGAAAGTGGTTAGGAAGAGCTGCCTGGAGAATTGTGGATGGCCCCAGCCGATCTCCAGCAAATGGGCTGGCCCATTAAATACTCAGGGTCAGGCTAGCAGGGGCAGTGGACTTTGGATTAAAGCTGGAGTGCTGAGGAGGCTTTCATTGGCCCTTGAGGGTAGCCCCCTAGTCTGGGAGGGTGACCTCCAGTCTGGAGCTTGGGTGCTGGAGGGCAGTGATGCCAATCTACCAGATTGAAATTTACTGGCACGACATCCGAAATTTACTGGCGCAGCCACGTTTTTACTGCCATTTCACAAAACTTACTAAATTAAATTTTTAGGTGAAAATTTCAGTATTTAGGCTACAAACAAGTACACTAGGCAAATAGCAATGTGATTTAACCACTTCAATACCCGCCTATAGTCATATGACATCCACAGATGGGATCTCCCATCCTGGGTGGACGTCATATGACGTCCTGGGCTTTGCGGGGGGATATCTGAACGATGCCTGCAGCTAGAGGCATCATTCAGATATCCTTCTCTTCTGCCGGCGTTTCTGTGCAACATAACAATGATCATAGCCGCAGTTCCGCCTCTTGATCGTTGTTATAGGCGGCAGGAGGGGACATCCCCCTTCCACCGCCATCCGGTGCTTCTCCGGCTCTTACGTGCCATCGGGGGCCCGGAGAAAGAATCGTCTGGCGCTGGCAGAAAGCATAGAGATGACTGGTGACCAGGTGGTCACCAGTCATCTCTATGACCGTCGGAGGACCCTGGTGCGATGAGTTGACGTCACGCCCGGGTCCCTGTAAGTAAACAAAGCCGAGATTGCGGCTACTAAGCAACAGTAATCATGAGATCGGTGACATTTTTTTCACCGATCTCATGCTTTCCAGCCTGGAGGAGAGATGTGGGGTCTTATTGACCCCGCATCTCTCCATAAAGAGGACCTGTCACACAAATTTTTCTTATTACAAGGGATGTTTACATTCCTTGTAATAGGAATAAAAGTGATTTAGTTACATCACCCCCTGCCTCCATCCCCCTCTGCCACCAACACCCCCTGCCTTCACCCCCTCTGTGGTGCCACAATCTCCCCCTGCCTCCAATCCCCCTCTGCCTCCAATCTCCCCTGCCTCCAATCTCCCCTGCCTCCAATCTCCCCAGCCCCTCTGCCTCCAATCATCCCCTGCCTCCATCGTCCCAGCCTCCATCCCCCTCTGCAGTGCCACCAACATCCCCTGTCTCCATCCCCCACCCTCTGGGTGCCACCATCCCCCTCTGCGGTGCCACCAACACCCCCTGCCTCCAATCACCCCCTGCCACTAACACCCCCTGCCTTCAATTTCCCCCTGCCTCCATCCCCCTCTGCGGTGCCACCGCAGCCACCATCACCCCCTGCCTCCAATCACCCCTCTGCCTCCAATCTCCATGCGCAGTTCCAAGCCGAACCGATCTCTGCTATTTTTACTTGCAGATTCCCGCAACCACGGACATTTACAAACGGGGGAAAAAAGTGCAGAGGTGGGTGCAGAGGGTGAGGTGGGTGCAGAGTGCAGGGGGTGAGGTGGGTGCAGAGCGCAGGGGGGGCAGAGTGCAGGGGGTGAGGTGGGTGCAGAGTGCAGGGGGAGAGATGGGTGCAGAGTGCAGGAGGTGAGGTGGGTGCAGAGTAGCAGAGTGCAGGGGGTGAGGTGGGTGCAGAGTGCAGGGGGAGAGGTGGGTGCAAAGGTGGGTGCAGAGTACAGATGGTGAGGTGGGTGCAGAGTGCAGGGATGCACGGCTCTCCTCCCCTCCAGATTCAAGTACAGAGCTCCACATTCCACTCTCAACCCAAGTACAGGGCAAAACTCTCCTCCCTCAAAGCCCCAGCCATTCCAGTACAAAGTTTTCCTCTGTCCCAAATGCTACTCACAGAGTCACAGCATGTTATCCAGTCCTCCGATCTCCGTGCAGCATGCCAGTCCGAGGCAGCTTCCCCTGTGCAGATTCCCCACCCCCTTCCTCCTCTGCTCTCATAGAGTGTGTGTACAACAGAATGATCACAGTGGCCGTCGGGAGAGGAGCTCTGTCACATGGAAATACAGAAGCAGCACTGGAGGTGGCCGAACTTTGGCGGGCAGTGCAGGGCTAAGGAGGCGGGCAGCTCAGGGTCCCCCAACAATGACAGGGCCCTGGGCAGCTGCCCCTTTTGACCCGCATTGAAGACGGCCCTGTTCCTAACCTCCTGTAGATCAGTGCCAACCACACTTCCTCTGTATGCAATCCATTGGAAGGTCCCTCTGCAGTTCCGTTACCCATAGCAACATCTCAGGCCTCTTCCTGTACTTCTGCTACTCTTCCCTCTATTTTCCCCAGTACTGTTACTACCTTTCCATCAGCAGTACACTCTGGTCAGCACAATGCAACTATGTGCAGGACTCCAGTATCCAAGTCCAAAAATAAATAAAACTTTTCTCCTGCTCTTACAACTCTGTCCCAATCTATGTTACCTGCTGATGGTGCCCTGTCCTCCTCCATGCTGATGACTGCTGATGACTGCTGTGTTCACTGGTTGCTGTGTATGTTTATTGGTGGGTTTCACTGTACAAAAATATAATTTAATGATAAATAATTTTGTAGCGCTCACCCCCGAAGGAGCCCCTGTTTTTTTTTTGGGATCAGCGTATTAAGTTACCTTGTAGTGTGTCTAGGGGTAGTAGCAGTGAGTAGTAGCAGTGAGCGAATGTCCAGTCACCAAATGGATTTTCAAAATGCTTTATTCCAGGGCCCAACACGGCCAACATCAGCAGGAGATAGGAAAGGTTAATGAAGCAATAGAGAACTTTGCGGTATCAGGCCTGGATAAGAAGTAGAGCAGTCCTGCTCTCAGTAGTAGTAGATACAGTTCGTCGCCACTCTAGCCAGAGTGGGTGAAGTGCCTCCGGACAGACCCTTGTTATAAGCCTGGCAGCCGAAGGTTCACGTTTAAATTGCTGGGAGGGACAAGCCTCTATTACAGGCCTGACTCGGGCCTCTGCCACAGGCCTAGTACTTCAGTACTCAAGAGAACAATTCGGATTGAGCAAATCCTCCCAGTAAATGCAATGAAAAGGGTCACTGGTTGACAGCTGTCATGTACCTGTCAAATCCCGGTGACCAGATCCCCGATGGTTTGTTCAAGCCCTTTTGGATAACCTGCCTCCAGCTTCTCCTCAAGCTGATCCCCCACCGAACGGCATACAGCCTGGGATCTTCTCAGTAAGGTTGGGGAACCAGTAAGCCACTGGGGCCCCTATCAACATCTGGATGGATCTCCATGGAGCAGGCAGCTCCGGCCAGGTGGGCCATGCAGACGGGGTCCGTGGATGCGCGCACCCTGAAGGTGGGTGCCGTACCTGGAACATGGACCCCGAGCAGAAGAAGAATAAGAACAAGGCCCACACACATGGCGTCTGCCAAAGATATACCCCTCCCCAGCATGCCCAGCAAGGGAAAACTCCTCTAATTGGCTGCTGGGGAAAAGCAGCTCCGTCAGAACCCCTCTAGCGCCAACTGTCGCCCAGGGGTGGGATCGCACCCTTGGATCGCAGACTGACCTATAGGACAGTTCTGAAAGAGCAGCAGCCTACAATTTAACAAATTAAGAATGGGAGCAAAATAACTCTCCCATTCACCCACTAACTTTAGCGTAGTGCCCATACTGAAAGTAAGGGGGCGCTACAATTTGTTTGGTCTCAGTTCCCTTGTGTAGCTATGTGTCTGGTCTCCTTAGCCGCTGATTCCTGACACTATGTTTAGTTAGAGGAAGACTGTTATTGAACTGTTGGAATGTACTGTCAAGAATCATTTCATGCCTGGTCTGAAGTTACTGCAAAGATGTGCATGGTGGTATATCGCACATCAGAAGAACAGGGCCTTTTAAGCACACTGGGTGAAGTGGAGAACATGCCGTTGCTATGGGCAAAAAGTGTAAGGCAATAATATGACAGCCAGACAGCGGAAGAGCAGTATCAGCAGGTGACAGGTCTCATGCATAGCGAGGAAAGTGGTTTACTGCCTCCCTTCAAAGTAGCCGGTCCCCTAACATCTGGGAGCACAATTTGTGCAGCAGAGATGCCAGGCAGCTAGCTGTGTGTACAGAAGAAGTTAACCAAGTTAGGTTGTTCCGCAGAAGGTTTGTGCAGTGCCATTGCAGAACATATATTAGTCACTGGGACTGAAGTCACAGGAGAGCTGGACTGGTGGAACCGGACACTCCTCTGTGGTATCTCCTTCAAAATGTCACATTCCAAGCACAAGTGTATGTATCATGGGAAACTGTTATGTGTGCAGCAAAGCCTCAAGATATGATACAGATGCACCAGGGGAACAGCTCACTTCTAAATCAGGGTGCCACCTTAATGTTGAACCCCACAAAAACAAGGCTCCGCTCAGGCCCAGGTATTAGTGCATACACCAGAGGAAGAAAGAGAGTAAACCCCATACACACTATTAGGTCTTGTACACACGACCGGTTTCCTCAGCAGAATCCATCAAGAAACTCGGTGGGAGAGCTTTTTTGCCGAGGAAACCGGTCGTGTGTACGTTTTTCATCGAGGAAACTGTCGAGGAACTCGATGAGCAAAAAAGAGCAAGTTCTCTTTTTCCTCGACGGGAGTCAAATTGGCTCGTCGTGTTCCTCATCGGGCTGCTTTTCGACAAGAAACTTGAGCGTGTGTATGCTAAAAAACCCGTGCACCTTCGGTAAAAGTAGCAATTGTAATAGAAATAGCACATTTGTCACCCTGTAACAGACTGAAAAGTGCAAATGTCTCTTACCAAACTTTTTCCTAACACGCAGTAACATGAGATTAGCAAAAGCAGCCCCTGCTGTTGTATGTGTTGAAGTCACCGCGTTTGAGAACGAGGAGATTTGGTCTTTAACGTGTGTACGCAAAGCAAGCTTGTCGAGTTCCTCGACAAGCCTAACAAGGAACTCGATGAGGAAAACGATGTGTTTCGTCTGACGGGTTCCTCGGTCGTGTGTACGAGGCCTCAGATTTTCTGCAGATTTTAGTCTTTTGTCAAACCTTAACCACTTCAATACCCAGCCATAGAAAATTGACAGCCTGGGATGGGATCTACCATCCTAAGTGGCCGTCAATTGACGGCCTGGTCATTGCAGGCGAATATCTGGATGATGCCTGCAGCCAGAGGCATCATCCAGATATCCTCTTCTTCAGCCGACGATTCTGCACAATGTAAGAACGATCATAGCGGCGGATCCGCCGCTTGATCGTTCTTACAGGCCGCGGGAGGGGACACCCCCCCTCCTCCCGCCGCCATCCGGTGCTTCTCCGGGCTCACCTGTGCCTTCGGGGGCCCGGAGAACGAATCGTTGGCGTCGGCAGGAAGCATAGAGATGACTGGTGACCAGATGGTCACCAGTCATCTCTATGACCGTCGGAGGACCCGGGCGCGATCTGATGACGTCACGCCCGGGTCCCGGTAAGTAAACAAAGCCGCAATTGCGGCTGTAAGTCCCCATTCATGAGATCGGTGAATTTTTTTTCACCGATCTCATGGTTTCCAGCCTGGAGGAGAGATGTGAGGTCTTATTGACCCTGCATCTCTCCATAAAAAGGACCTGTCACACACATTTCCTATTACAAGGGATGTTTACATTCCTTGTAATAGGAATAAAAGTGGAAAAAAAAAAAAAAAAATGAAAAAAAGTGTAAAAATAAATAAAAAATAAGTCAAAAAAATAAATAAAAGATAAAAAAATAAATTAAAACGCCCCTGTCCCCGATAGCTCGCGTGCAGAAGCGAACGCAAACGCAAGTCCCGCCGACATATGTAAACGCCGTTTAAACCACATAAGTGAGGTATTGCCGCGTGCGTTAGAGTGCCAACAACGAATCTAGCACTAGATCTCCTCTGTAAATCTAAACTGTAACCCGTAAAAAATAAATAAAGCGTTCCCTATGGAGATTTTTAAGTACCGAAGTTTGGCGCCATTCCATGAGTGTGCGCATAATTAAAGCGTGACATGTTGGGTATCTATTTACTCGGTGTAACATAATCTTTCACATAATACAAAAAAATTGGGCTAACTGTACTGTTTTGTTATTTTTTTAATTCATGAAATTTTTTTTTTTTACAAAAAAAGGCGTTTGAAAAATAATTGCGTAAATACCGTGCAAGATAAAACTTTGGAATGACCGCCATTTTATTCCCTAGGGTGTCTGCTAAAAAAAACATATATAATGTTTGGGGGTACTGTGTAGTTTTCTAGCAAAAGAATGATGATTATTACATGTAGGAGAGAAGTGTCAGAATAGGCCCGGTATGGAGGTGGTATAAAAGCCTGGTATTGAAGCGGTTAATGCCACGTACACACGATCATCTTTCAGCATGAAAAAAAAATGGAAAATTGTATACTCACCTTTCCGTAATTTTCCTTTCCTGACGCATCTTCATGGCAGCACACACTGGGTTGTGACTCCGCCCCCACAACCTGACAGGATTGGTTAGCTATAAATTTGATTAGGAGACACCCGGCATCATTCTCCGTAAATATCATCATTGAACAACAGGGTGGGCAGTTGTGTGCTGCCATGAAGATGCGTCAGGAAAGGAAAATTACGGAAAGGTGAGTATACAATTTTCCATTTTCCTGACGCATTCATGGCAGCACACACTGGGAAATAACTCGCCAGTCGGGAGGGTTCAATGCAAAGTATTTATTTCTTAGAGAGCAGAAGAATTGGCCCTGAAGATAGATCTGCCAAACTCAGCTGTAGCCAGAAGAGCTGCGTCCACTCTGTAGTGGGAGATGAAGGTATGCCTGGAAGACCAGGTTGCTGCCCTGCAGATGGTTTCTGACGAGACCCCGCAATATGCTGCCCAAGATGTCGCCACTGCCCTGGTTGAATGCGCTCTGATGCCTTCCGGAATCTCCCGCTGTTGAGTAGAGTATGCCCTTCCTATAGTCTTGACTAGCCAAGAGGCGATAGTCCGGGAAGTGGCTGCCTGACCCCGCCTGGCTCCGTGAGGTATAATCAAGAGGGTGTCCGTTGACCGAAGGTGGACGGTGGCCGACAGGTAGCTGGAAAGTGTAGACTTAATGTCCAAGGCATGAGGTTCACCAACTTCGTTAGTAAGGCATGGCAAGATGATGTCCTGACCATAGTGGAAGGCCGAGGTAACTTTAGGGAGGAAACGATCAGAAGGCCTCAACACCACCCTGTCGGGCAGGAAAAGTAAATATGGTTCTTTAGTCATGAGAGCCTGCAGCTCCGACACTCTCCTAGCTGAAGCTACAGCAATGAGGAAGGACAGCTTTAGGGTCAGGTCCCATAAGGAGATTGAGCTGAGTGGAAAAAAAGGAGGATTGGATAGTGCCTCCAGAACCAGTGAAAGGTCCCAGGCCGGAAAGGATGGTCTTCTTGGGGGCCTGATCTTTATACAGGCTTGCACGAACTGGGTGATTAAAGGGTGCAGGGCCCATCTGGTGCCAGTCTTTGCAGACAGAGCGGAGATCTGTACCTTTAGGGTGCTAGAGCTTAGACCCTTGTCGACTCCCGTTTGTAGGAACTCTAGGACCTGGTAAGGCTCTGGCGAGATAGGATTCCAACCTTTAAGTTGTGCCAAGTGGGAGAACCTTTCCCAAATTCTGGTATAAACGGTGTTAGTGGAAACCTTCCTGGCTTGCATCAAAGTTGCTATGACTGCCTGGGAACATCCTTGTTCCCTTAGTCTAGCCCTCTCAACCTCCAGGCTGTCAAGTGGAGCCTGTCGGGGGCTGGATGGAGGAACCGACCTTGGTGTAGGAGGTCTGGTGATGCTGGAAGATGGATTGGAGGTCGGGTATTGAGTTGTAAGAGAGTTGTGAACCACGGCCTCCTTGGCCAAAACGGTATTACCGCAATTACTGTCGCTGATGATCTCCGGAGTCGGCATAGGAATCTCGCTATCAGGGGGGTCGGGGGAAAGACGTACCCCAGGTTGAAGTCCCATGGATGGAGAAGGCAATCTATCCCTTCCGCTGTCGGAAATGGCACTCTGGATAGAAATCTTGAGCACTTGGTATTGGCCGGTGTTGCTGCTAGGTCGATCTCTGGGACCCCCCAGGCCTCCGTCAGAATAGAGAACTCCCGGAGGTTCAAGGACCACTCGTTGTTTGACCAAAGTTCCCTGCTTAGAAAGTCGGCTAGCGTATTCTGAGCCGCTGGAACGTAAACCGCCCGCAGATCCGATAGATGTGCTTGGGCCCACTGCATTATGGGGAGAACCTCCTCCAATAATGTGCGGCTTCGGGTACCGCCTTGCCTCTGGATATAGGCCACCGCCACCCTGTTGTCCATCCGGATTAGGACAGACTTCCCTTGCAGAAGAGGCGCAAATGCTAAGAGGGCTTGGAACGCTGCCCGAAGCTCCAGAATATTTGAGACCACTCCCCGAGCAGGAAAGTGCCACTGTCCCTGGGCCGTCTGATCCTGGTAGTGAGCTCCCCAGCCCTTCTCGCTGGCATCTGACGTCACGACCTCCGGACTCGGGGGAGCTATAGGTCTGAATCTTCTGAGATTGGAAGGCTGAGTCCACCAAAGAAGACTGAGACGCACCTGGCTGGGGATATTGATGGGTTGGTGCATTGAGGCTCCATCCCATTGTCTGAGAAGGGTGTTTTGTAAGGATCTCATTTGCCACTGGGACCACTGGATCATGGGTATGGTTGAAGACATAGAGCCCAGCATGCTGAGGCAGGTTCTGGCTGACGGGGATCTGGAAGATAGTAGACTTCGTACCTTCCGAGCTAGGGGTTGCACCTTTTCTAGGGGCAGTTGCACCCTGTTCTGTTTCGTGTCCATCTCTGCTCCGAGGAATGTCATCAATTGTAAAGGATGGAGGCTGCTCTTCTGCCAATTGATTAACCACCCGAAGTTCTGAAGGGTTGTGATTAGGATCTTCCGCTGGAGGAGGAGAGTCTCTCGATTTGCTGCCAGGAGCAGTATGTCGTCCAAATAATGATGAACCCGCAAGCCCCTCTTTCTGAGGAGTGCTATGAGCGGGAGGAGGACCTTGGTGAACGTCCTGGGTGCCGAAGAGATGCCGAAGGGTAGGCATCGGAACTGAAATTGGTGCTGGCTGATGGAAAAGCGCAGGTATTTCTGAAAGGCTGGGTGGATTGGCACGTGAAGGTAAGCGTCCGACAGGTCGACAGACAGCATCCAATCTCCTAGGTTCACTGCTAGAAGGATAGACTGGAGACTCTCCATCTTGAAAGCCTCTATCTGGATTTTTTTGTTGAGGCGTTTGAGGTCCAATACGGGGCGAAGATCCCCTGATTTTTTTCGCACCAAAAATAGAGGGGAATAAAACCCCCTGCCCCTTTGGTGAGAAGGAACTTCCACGACTGCTTCCTTTCGGATTAGATCTGAGATATATTGAATGAGAAGTTTTCGCTTGTGCAGGGAGGAAGGAATTTTGGTGGGTTGGAAGACCCTGTGAGGTAATGCCCCCATGAAATTCCATCTGTGGCCTAGTTTGATCGTGGAAAGGGCCCATGGGTCTTCTATGTGCTCTGACCAAACTTGCGCGAATTTCCTGAGCCTGGCGCCCACCTGAGCTGGGTGGGCAGGCAAGCTTTCAAAAGGACTTTTGCTGATCCCCTGTGGAAATGGCCTTGGTCTTCTGAGACCGAGCAAAGGGGGGGCGAGTAGTTCTCCTATCTCTTCTGAATTCCCTGCCTGGACGATAGGCTCTGGCTTCTCTGTATCTATCAGGCAGATTATGCCTGAAGGTAGGTCCCCTCTGGGGCTTAGGCCTCCTGTCAGAGGGGATAAGCCCTGACTTTCCTCCCGTAACTTTGGAGATCGCCGAGTCTAATTTTGCGCCGAACAGGTTTATGCCATCATATGGTATTTTACACCAATTGGTTTTAGAGGTCGCGTCGGCGACCCAGGGTTTCAGCCATAGGGCTCTGCGGGCCATTACCGAAGCAAACATGGAACGAGCCGAGGAACGGATGACATCTACTGAGGCTCCTGCCACAAAGTCTCCCGCTAGCCTGATTTCTTGTAAGGACGATATTACTTCCTCCAGGTCGGTGCCCTCTAGGAGAGACTTCTCTGCGTTGGCCGCCCATGTGGATATGGCTCTGGCAACAGCAGCCGTGGCAATAGCTGGTCTACATGCTCCTCCTGCTGAAGAGTAAGCTTTCTTCAACTCCAAGTCCATCCTGCGGTCAAGAACGTCTCGGAACGAGACTGCGTCCTCTATTGGTAGAGTGACATGCCGGGCGAGCCGCATCAGGGACGAGTCCACAACCGGAGGGTTGATAAGGGAAGAAACTTTAGACTCCATTAGAGGGTATAGCTTGGCGAGTTTATTAGAGAGACCAGGTCGTTTATCAGGTTTTTCCCACTCATCTTTAATGAGATCCTCCAATTCCTCTATGAAGGGAAACAGCTCGGGATCCTTCCTTAATTCAGGAAAATACTTCCCAATCTTTGGTTCTGCTACGGGTTCCTCCCAGCCTATGGTCTCTTTAACAGAGCGTGCAAAGGGTTCAACTAGGCTGAAGTCAAATCCCGATCTAATCTCATGCTCTTCATGATCGGATAGGTTCCCCGCTAGCTGGGCGTAAGGGCCAAAAGCTGAGGAGGTGCCAGGGGTGGGATCGTCACTGGCCGTAGGGACCAAAGTCCAGCTTGATTCTCGTACCGGCTCTTGAGCAATGTCTTTAGCTATCCTGGCGTCCGCCTCTGTCTCTCCGACTGCCTCTTTAAGGCAGGTGCGACAGGCTAATTTCCCTGGCAATGCAATAGCACCGCACACCCAGCAGGCATTAGCCGCAGGACGGGTATGGTGGCGTTCGCGGTGCAATGAGGGGGACCGTCTCCGGTGAGACCTGCTGTGGCGAGATCGGCTGCGCCGTGATCGGCTATGTCTAGACCGATGGTAGCGGGAGGAAGATCTTGATCGGCTTCTGCGGGACCTCCTGCTTGATGTACGCCTGGATCTCTCCCTGCGCCGTGGGCTCGCATCTCTGGGCCTGGTGGGACTGCAAGAAAAAAAGCAGTGCTTAGTGGCCGGCTCTCTTTTTGTCTCTTCAGTACTTACCCCTATGATGGCCTCCATACCTCGTTTGTTGGCAGTGGTCTGCTAGGGCAGTGGGCTCCATGAAGTGTACTGACACAGTTTTTTGGAAGCAGCAGCTGGAGGAGGCAAAAGGGTGGAAAAGGGTTAGAAAAAGGTGAGGGAAAGAACTGTTCCCAAGAGGGGGAAGAGATTCAGTCACCTAGGACGAAAATTCCAGAAGAATTGGGGCAAAGCAGCAGCCTTGAGAGGAAAAGGGAAAAAGAGCTGTTTAAATCTGGCGCCGCCGTCGCGGCGCTGATGACGTCATCGCGCATGCGCAGAAGCGCCGCGCGCGGCCCGTCGCCATTTTGGATGAGGGCAGAAGAGACTGCCAACCTCATCGCTCCGCTGCGCGCATGCGCAGAGCGGCCAGGGGGGGCGCGGCGGAGCAGAGAGACGTGGGACAGCAGAGCCCAGCAAGCCTGCTGATTAAAAAAGGTGAGAGCAAGGGGAAAACCAAAAAAAAAAAAAAGGTTGAAAGTAATGTGAAAACTAGCCAGGAGATATATAGCCACCGGACCTAAGGGGAGCCATGCCAATATATAAGCTCATTTAGAGCTTGTGTAAAGCCAGGTATTGCCGGGATTTAACCCCTGAGACCACCAGAGCGGGGCTCCCCCCATAAAGCTCCTTTAGAGACTGTACAGGGGGACTTCCAAACAGGAGAGGCTGAACCTGCTGGGGCGATAGCGGTAGGAGACAAGCTGTACGTCCATGTCCTGTTCAGGTGAGGATAAAAAAAGAGAATGATGCCGGGTGTCTCCTAATCAAATTTACAGGGAGTGCAGAATTATTAGGCAAGTTGTATTTTTGAGGATTAATTTTATTATTGAACAACAACCATGTTCTCAATGAACCCAAAAAACTCATTAATATCAAATCTGAATATTTTTGGAAGTAGTTTTTAGTTTGTTGTTAGTTTTAGCTATTTTAGGGGGATATCTGTCTGTGCAGGTGACTATTACTGTGCATAATTATTAGGCAACTTAACAAAAAACAAATATATACCCATTTCAATTATTTATTTTTACCAGTGAAACCAATATAACATCTCAACATTCACAAATATACATTTCTGACATTCAAAAACAAAACAAAAACAAATCAGTGACCAATATAGCCACCTTTCTTTGCAAGGACACTCAAAAGCCTGCCATCCATGGATTCTGTCAGTGTTTTGATCTGTTCACCATCAACATTGCGTGCAGCAGCAACCACAGCCTCCCAGACACTGTTCAGAGAGGTGTACTGTTTTCCCTCCTTGTAAATCTCACATTTGATGATGGACCACAGGTTCTCAATGGGGTTCAGATCAGGTAAACAAGGAGGCCATGTCATTAGTTTTTCTTCTTTTATACCCTTTCTTGCCAGCCACGCTGTGGAGTACTTGGACGCGTGTGATGGAGCATTGTCCTGCATGAAAATCATGTTTTTCTTGAAGGATGCAGACTTCTTCCTGTACCACTGCTTGAAGAAGGTGTCTTCCAGAAACTGGCAGGAGGACTGGGAGTTGAGCTTGACTTCATCCTCAACCCGAAAAGGCCCCACAAGCTCATCTTTGATGATACCAGCCCAAACCAGTACTCCACCTCCACCTTGCTGGCGTCTGAGTTGGACTGGAGCTCTCTGCCCTTTACCAATCCAGCCACGGGCCCATCCATCTGGCCCATCAAGACTCACTCATTTCATCAGTCCATAAAACCTTAGAAAAATCAGTCTTGAGATATTTCTTGGCCCAGTCTTGACGTTTCAGCTTGTGTCTTGTTCAGTGGTGGTCGTCTTTCAGCCTTTCTTACCTTGGCCATGTCTCTGAGTTTTGCACACCTTGTGCTTTTGGGCACTCCAGTGATGTTGCAGCTCTGAAATATGGCCAAACTGGTGGCAAGTGGCATCTTGGCAGCTGCACGCTTGACTTTTCTCAGTTCATGGGCAGTTATTTTGCGCCTTGGCTTTTCCACACGCTTCTTGCGACCCTGTTGACTATTTTGAATGAAACGCTTGATTGTTCGATGATCACGCTTCAGAAGCTTTGCAATTTTAAGAGTGCTGCATCCCTCTGCAAGATATCTCACTATTTTTGACGTTTCTGAGCCTGTCAAGTCCTTCTTTTGACCCATTTTGCCAAAGGAAAGGAAGTTGCCTAATAATTATGCACACCCGATATAGGGTGTTGATGTCATTAGACCACACCCCTTCTCATTACAGAGATGTACATCACCTAATATGCTTAATTGGTAGTAGGCTTTCGAGCCTACACAGCTTGGAGTAAGACAACATGCATAAAGAGGATGATGTGGTCAAAATACTCATTTGCCTAATAATTCTGCACTCCCTGTATAGCTAACCAATCCTGTCAGGTTGTGGGGGCGGAGTCACAACCCAGTGTGTGCTGCCATGAATGCGTCAGGAAACGTTGTTTTTCAGCATGTCCAAAAAAACAAAGTTTTTCCAACTTCATCATTAAAAACGATGTTGCCCACACACCATCGTTTAAAAAAAATGATGAACGAAGCGCGGTGACGTACAACACGTACGATGGCATTCTAAAGGGGAAGTTCTATTCGCCTTTGGGATGCTTTAGCTGATTCCTTGTTAGTAAAAGATGATTCAAGCTTTTCTGTCTGTTACAGCGTGATGAATGTGCTTACTCCATTATGAACGGTAGTTTTATCAGAACGAGCGCTCCCGTCTCATAACTTGCTTCTGAGCATGCACACGATCATTTTTTACAACCCGAAAAATTACATTGTTTAAAACTACGTTAAAAAATGCAGCATGTTCGAAAAAAAAAAAATCAGTTTTTAGAACCTGAAAAATGATGTGTAGCCCACACACGATCATTTTAAATGACGTTTTTCAAACAACGTTTTTTTTTCATGCCGAAAAATGATCTTAAGAGTTTCAATTCGTATGCAATCAAGCAGGCCCTTGCACTACATGGTTTTGGTAAATCTGACAAAAATCTGCAGAAAATCTAATAGTGTGTACGGGGTCTATGTAATTCTAGTATGTAAGGTTATACTAATGCCTACAGGAGATTGAACACTGGCAAACAAAAGCTGTTACTCGGTTAGGGTAAATCTTTTCATCCCAAGCATGCTTCAGTTTTTTGCAAAAGCAGTAGAAGGAAAGATAAAATGATAGTGGGGTAGGACCTCTTTCCCTAAATGAACTCCAAGGAATGGATTTAGGGTAAGTAAAATATCCTATTTTCTTAATTGTTTTTTAACCACTTCAATACAGAGCATTAATATATCCTTCCTGCCCAGACCAATTTTCAGCTTTCAGTGCTCTCACACTTTGAATGACAATTACTCAGTCATGGTACATTGTATCCAAACACATTTTTTATCATTTTGTTCTCACAAACAGAGCTTTCTTTTGGTGGTATTTAATCGCCGCTGGGTTTTTTCTTTTTTTGCAATGTAAGCAAAAAAGGAGAGAACATTTTAAAAAATAAAACACTTTTTTTTAGTTTCTATCTTAAAATTTTGCAAAGAAAGAATTTTTCTTCAGAAATTTGGGCCAAAATGTATACTGCTACATATCTTTGATAAAAATAACCAAAATTAGTGGATATTATTTGGTCTCTGTGAACGTTATAGAGTCTACAAGCTATGGTGCAATTCATTGAAAAATTATCACATCTGATCACAGCTGATGTACTGAAGTCCTATCATTTCTTGAGACCCTAACAATCCAGGAAAGTACAGATACCCCCCAAATTACCCTTTTTTGGAAAGTAGACATTCCAAGTTATTTAGTAAGAGGAATGGTGAATTTTTTGAAGTTGTAATTTTTTTCCCACAATTCTTGGGAAAATTAAGATTTTTTTTTTTTTTACACAAAATTGTCATAATAACAAGTTAGTTCTCTCACACATCACATGCATACTTACAATGACACCCCAAAATACATTCTGCTGCTCCTCCTGAGTATGACGATACCACATTTGTGGGACTTTTACACAGCCTGGCCACATACAGAGGCCGAACATTGAAGTAGCACCTTTAGGCGTTCTAGGAGCATAAATTACACATCTAATCTCTCAACTACCAGTTACACTTTTGAAGGCCCTGGAGCACCAGGACAATGGAAAAGCCCACAAAATGACCCCATTTTGGAAAGCTAAAACCCCAACGTATAATATAAGAGGCATAAATAGTCTTTTAAACGATCCATTTTTTTCCAGAAGTTTTTGGAAATTGTGGGAAAAAAATGAAAACACTTTTTTTTTTACACAAAGTTGTCCATTTATAAGATATTTCTAACACATAGCATGTACATGGAAAAAAATTACACCCCATAATATATTCTGCTACTCCTCCTGAGTATGGCAATACCACATTTGTAAGACTTTTACACAGCCTGGCCACATACAGAAGTCCAACATCCAAGTAGCACCTCCAGGCGTTCTAGGAGCATAAATTACACACACAAATTCCTGCCAACCTATGACATTGTTGAAGGTCCTTCATATTTCTAACCCATATCATGTACTGTACATACCAATTACAAACCAAAATACATTCTTCTGAGTAAAGAGTAAAGAAAAGATTACCTGCTGTCTTAGTGGTGCAGTGGTCCACAGAGGAGCGCATCAGTCCAGGTAGCAGGCAGATGTGGTCAGCAGCAGCGAAAGGATCGTCCATGCAGCAGGCAGGAATACTGTCCATAGTACATGCAGCAGGCAGAGATATGGTTAGTGCATCTCAGATGCACTACGCCAACGTAGTACGGTATTCTCGCAGCAAATGTGCTCCAAGATGCGCCAGCATAGCGGAAATTCATCGGCGTAATCCGGCGCAACTCCAAAGTAGGAGGGAAGTGGGCGTGTTGCATTCTAATGAAGCGTGACCCCATGCAAATGAACGCCGGGACGAACGGAGCATGCGTCATGACGTGGATGACCCGCGCCGTGACGTGGATGACCCGCGCCGTGATGTGGATGCCTTCTGCGCATGGGCAAAGCCTCCCTACGATTCGCCGGCACTGTGTATACAATGCGCCCACACATGCGCCCGTGCAGCGCAAAAGTCTCCCATTTTTTGGATTGACACAGGAAATCTTTTGCATGACCATGGCTGCTATTGGGAAGGAAAGGAGAAAGAAGAATTTCTCCCCAGAGGAGAGGGCCATCGTCATCGCGGCAATGGAAAAAAAGGATTTTTAATAAACAGCTTACCTGTAAAATCCTTTTCTTGAAATACATCACGGGACACAGAGCGCATAGCCATTACACATGGGTTATATGGGTACCTTCAGGTGATGGACACTGGTGTAATCAATTTCACAGGAAGTTTCCTCCCTATATAACCCCCTCCCACTGGGAGTGCTTCAGTTTTGTAGCAAGCAATTCCTCCGAGGTTACACAATGTTCCCCAAAAGAGGGGTGGGAGCTCTGTGTCCCGTGATGTACTTCAAGAAAAGGATTTTACAGGTAAGCTGTTTATTAAAAATCCTTTTTTCCTTATGGTACATCACGGGACACAGAGCGCATAGCCATTACACATGGGATGTCCCAAAGCAATGCTCTATGAAGGGAGGGAGACCGTAAGGCCAAGAATAGCCAAACAAAAAAATTATCAGGAAGTAAAGTAGCTCCACCAACAGAAAAAAGGGGGCGTGAACCGGGCCAGAGGATTCTATACTGCTGCCCGTAGTACCGCCTGCCCAAATGCTGCGTCCGTACCCTT
This sequence comes from Rana kukunoris, assembly GCA_029574335.1. NCBI lineage: Eukaryota > Metazoa > Chordata > Amphibia > Anura > Ranidae > Rana > Rana kukunoris. The sequence continues at coordinate 235,216,414 of CM056052.1, read as the reverse complement.
TGCGACGTCCAACTTATAAAATTTAGTAAACGTATGTACGGAAGACCAGGTTGCCGCCTTGCAAACCTGTGCCATAGAGATCTGATGGTGTGCTGCCCAGGAGGCACTCATGGGCCTCGTAGAATGAGCCTTAACTGATAAGGGTGGTGGAACGCGCTTCAGACCATAGGCCTGAAAAATCAGCTGCTTAATCCACCTAGCCAAGGAAGACTTGGCAGCCGGCTGACCCTTCTTGGGGCCATCCGGAAGAACAAAAAGCACATCTGTTTTCCGAATCTTCTCTGTAGCCTTGAGATAGACCCTCATGGCTCGAACCACATCCAAAGTATGAAGCAGTCTTTCCTCTCTGGACTGGGGACTAGGAAAGAAGGATGGTAGGACTAGGTCCTGATTCAAGTGGAAACTGGATATGACCTTAGGAAGGAAAGCAGGCTGAGGACGCAGAACCACTCTGTCCTTATGCAGAATAAGGTATGGCTCCCTGCATGACAAGGCTGCCAGCTCGGAAACCCTTCTGGCCGAAGCCATAGCCACCAAGAAAACCAACTTTCGGGTTAGTAGCACAAGAGGGATTTCTGTCAGAGGTTCAAACGGCTGTCTTTGTAAAGCTGACAAGACCAGATTTAAATTCCAGGGGCAGAGGGGAGCTCTAATAGGGGGATTAACATGCAAGACCCCCTGCAAGAAGGTTTTCATAAGCGAATGGGTGGCCAAGGGTCTTTGAAACCATATCGATAAAGCCGACACCTGCCCCTTTAGAGTACTAAGAGCCAACCCTTTGTCAACGCCAACCTGGAGGAATCGCAAAATCCTGTCAATAAAAAACTTTCGAGGATGCCATTTTTGAGACTCGCACCACTCCACATAGGTCCTCCAGACTCTGTAATAAATATTTCTAGAGACTGGTTTCCTAGCCTGAATCAACGTAGATATGACCTGAGCTGAGAGGCCTCTGCCCTTAAGAATTAGGGATTCAGCCGCCAAGCCGTCAAATTTAGCTGCTGTGAAGCAGGGTGGCAGATTGGGCCCTGAGACAGCAGATCTGGGCGCAGGGGGAGCGGCCACGGCGCCCCGACTGACATCCTCACGATGAGTGCATACCAAGCCCTCCTGGGCCAGGCTGGGGCCACCAGGATCACAGGCCTGTGCTCCACCCTGATCCTCCGTAGAAGGCGGGGAATCATCTGCAGTGGAGGGAACGCATACAGGAGAGAAAACTGGTGACAGGGGCAAACCAACGCATCGGTCCCGTAGGCCGAGGGATCCCTGGCTCGGGATATGAATTTGTCCAACTTTTTGTTGGATCTCGTTGCCATAATGTCCACATCTGGAACTCCGAATCTTAGGCAAATCTCTTGGAATACCTGGGGGTGAAGAGACCACTCCCCCGGGAGCAACTGTTGATGACTCAAAAAATCTGCTTGAGAATTGTCTATCCCTGGGATGAACACCGCCGAGATGCAGGGTACATGGGCTTCGGCCCATGAGAAAATCAGGTTTACTTCCCTTTGGGCCGCTAGGCTCCTCGTGCCCCCCTGGTGGTTTATGTATGCCACCGCAGTGGCATTGTCGGACTGTATCCTTACTGGCAGACCCTGAAGGGGAAGAGTCCAAGCGACCAGGGCCAACCTGACAGGCTGGCATCCGTGGCTACTATCTTCCACGTGATGGGGCAAAAGGATTTCCCCATTGACAAATTTTGAGGGACCAGCCACCAGAACAGGCTGCGCCGGACCCCTGGGGAGAGAACTAACGGACGATCTAACGCCTGAATGGACTTGTTCCAAGCAGAGAGAATGGCTGCCTGGAGATATCTGGTATGGATCTGGGCGTAGGGCACTGCCTCGAAGGCAGCCACCATCTTCCCCAGCAGTCGCATACATAGGCGAATAGTCGGCCTCTTCTTGCCTAAGACCACTTGAACTGCTTGAGTTATTGATCTGACCTTTGCTTGAGGTAAAAATATCCTCTGGCAGTCTGTATCTAGCCGAAGGCCTAGATATTCCAACTGCTTTGTGGGTTGCAATATCGATTTCTCTTGGTTCACAATCCACCCGAATTCCACTAGATGCCGAACTGTGCGAACTACTGCATGATTGAGGTTGGAAGCTGATCTGTCGATAACCAGAAGATCGTCCAGGTATGCCAGGACCAAAATGCCTTCTGTCCTTAGGATGGCTAGCACCGGGGCTAACACCTTTGTGAATACCCGCGGAGCTGTTGCCAACCCGAAAGGGAGGGCTAGGAACTGGTAATGACGGTGATCTATCATAAAACGAAGAAACTTGTGATGTGCCGGGTAGATCGGCACGTGCAGATACGCATCCTTTATGTCTATAGATGCTAGAAAGTCGTCTTGATGTAGGCTGGCTGCCACTGAACGTATGGACTCCATACGAAAGATCTGAATCTTTAGAAAGCGATTTAGGCGTTTGAGGTCTAAGATAGGCCTGACGTCGCCATTGGGTTTTGGTATTATGAAAAGGTTGGAATAGAATCCCAGACCCCATTCCTGGGTTGGTACTTCTACAATTACTCCTTGGAGCAAGAGGCGATCCAATGCCTTTACAAGAGAGGCCCTCTTTAATGGGTCGCTTGGAAGACTTGACCCCTGAAAATGAGGAGGGGGGACTTCCCGAAACTCTAGCTTGTAGCCTGTGGCTACCACGGACCGTACCCAAGAGTCGGGAATTCTGGCCTCCCACACTTCGGAGAAAAACCGAAGCCTTCCCCCACCCAAGAGAGTGGGGCGCCCCTTCATGAATCTGACTTGATGACTGGTTTAACCGGCTTTCGAGACCATGGCCTCTTGCCTGCCGTGGCTTGTCCTTGTGGGCGGCTATTAAATGCTGAACGCCCGGGAGGCCGTCGATACTGACGGGAAGTTGAAGGGGCCGAGCCTGCGAAGGCCTGTCGCTTAAACGCGGGCCCACGCGGTCTTTTCTTGACAGGTAAGAAAGAACTTTTACCACTTGATATGGTCTGGATATATTTATCTAGGTCTTCACCGAATAGTCTCCCACCATGAAAGGGAAATCCTGCTAAAAGCTTTTTGCAGGGTGCCTCTGCTGACCAGTTCTTCAGCCACAAAAGGCGACCAATAGCAGAGATAAACGGGACGCCTGTTGAATGGAGTCCTTAATAGCATCTACTGCAAAGCAGAGATCCCTTGGGAGGTCAGCCAATTCACGAGCTTGCTGAGCCGGTATGTCCCTTAATATTTGTTTAGTCTGATCCTTTAAAGCCTGACAAACGCCAATGGCTGCCACCGCTGGCTGAACCACGGCACCTACTGTGGTAAAAGAAGCCTTCAGTAGGGTCTCCAATTTTTTGTCGACCGGATCTTTAAACATCTGGACATTTTCAACCGGACAGGTCAGGGATTTATTCACACAGGAAATGGCTGCGTCCACGGTAGGGAGTCCCCATTTCTTTGCAAATTCCTCTTCCATAGGATAGAGAATCGTGAACCTTTTAGGAGGGATAAAAATCCTATCAGGTCGAGTCCAATCCTGAAATATCACGCTCTCAAGAAGGGGGTGAACCGGAAAAGACGCACAACTCAATGGTGCCTTCAAGGAACCTAAAGAGGATACTGCGGGGGCTAATTGTTCTGACACTGAAAGTTTAAAAGCAGTGCGAACCATATCTGTCAGAGACTGGATCCACAGGCTCTCCGCTTGAGAAGCCGAAAAAAATTCATCTACAGTGGAACCCTCAATGTCTGAACCGTCGGGACTTGGGTCCGCTTGATCCCCTTGTGGGTCCAATTCCTCCGAAGAGAGGACCTCTGCATCTGAAAACACCAATCTAGGTGACGGGGATCTAGCCCGCTTACCTCCTGGCAAAGAGCGGGCAATTAAAGCAGTTAACCTTTCCTCTAGCCCACCCAGGGTGGTCGCTAGCCTTTCTTCCGTAACGTAAACGGGAATGGGTTGATTGGGGGCCGCCTCTGCCCCTAGCACCCTCAATGGCTCCTGCAACATGCTGTTCGGTGGTCTATCTGGTGAGGATAGGACCGCTGGAGCCTGGCCCAAATCCTCTGACCCCGACGGAGACCCCTTTTGTTTTTTGGTACCTTTTGCAGCCTTAGCTGGTCCCGATCCCTTGGGAGCCATTGCACAACCCTGAGACACCCATATAGCCAACACTCAACTGTTGTAGCTAGAAGTGAACCATTAATAAGAACAGGCTATGGTAAAAAAATTCAAATTTCCATACGCCCGAGAAGGCGGCAATACCGAGAAAGTCCTGTGAGTATTGCCACACCAATGCCCGTTAGCTGGAGCCCAAGGTTGCACCGACTCAGATACTGCCAGATCTAAGGCTGAGTCCCTTTTAAGAAAACATTTTTTTTTTTGGTCAGTATGGTGCTAAGTCCAGACCTGAAGATCCACAAACCACCACTAGGTGTCACCGTATAGCCAGAAATGGCTCAGCTGCGCGCTCTGTGTCCTCGGCCTCCTCTGCTCTCAGGAGGGAATGACCAGCCAGGAAATGCTTTGCTGCTTTTACTGAGACCTGACGCTGCTGACGCTGGCCCCCCCACGCACGCTGACGCTGTAAAAGGCGGCGCGCCCCCCCCACGCTGAAACCAACATGGAGGAAGCAGAAAGCAGAGGAGAAGCATGGACCAGCGCTAGCAGCCCACCAGACACCAGGCAAGACACTAATACTTATTGTAGTGCACACACAGAGGAAGCTGTCCCCATAGGCTTCCTAAGACACAGGAGTTTTGCCAGCATTTCCTCCTTATAGCACGTGGCTGCAGTATCATGCTAACGGGCAGATCTGGGGGGAGTAGCACATACATATCTTTTAAAAGCATACATATACCTACATGTTATCTGGGTAAACATTAGTACATCCCATCCTGCCTCAAAAGACATAGTGGAGATAGTGGCTGATGCGCAAGCATACCATTAGCCAACCCAGAACCCCCAGGGGGATACCTACTGTCGAACCAAGTCCCGCAGGTTCCCTCTTACCTGCTCCACGCCACAGGGTATTGCAAAATGCAAGAGGCCCAATCTTCCCCCATCTTCGTGGGTATTGTCTTGGACCTTCAGGGACCGGGGTCCTGTGTTAAGGAACCCACACACCTGGACCTATATAGCATCCTGGCATCAGTAGCGTTTAGTTCTTGGAAGAGACTAAGGCACTGGAGCCCAGAATCCAGCCCTCCAAGGAGAGGCATTATAGGCAAAACCCCACTCCAGCAGGGCCCGGGTACCGTACACCTTGGCTTTGAAGCACTTCGGACGGATCCGGCTAGCTATCCTGGGTCCCGAGACCTCCGAGGGACAGCTAGACGTGACCAACACCTAAGACACTGGCGAAAAAACTGAAGCACTCCCAGTGGGAGGGGGTTATATAGGGAGGAAACTTCCTATGAAATTGATTACACCAGTGTCCATCACCTGAAGGTACCCATATAACCCATGTGTAATGGCTATGCACTCTGTGTCCCGTGATGTACGATAAAGAAAGTATGATTCCCGGCTCCATGGTGCTGACAGTGCGCGGACCAGCAAGTCCCGGAAGGATGAAATCCTGATGAAGGTGGCTTGCAAGGTGAATGCCCTCTCACACGAGATCCGGACACCACAGGACATAAAAAAAAAATGAATGACCTGCGGCGTCTCGTGAAGGGCAAACTGGCAACGATTTCACGCCATGCCAGGGGCACTGGAGGGGGCCCACCCTACAATGTCCGCCTTAATGAGGAGGAGAAGGTGGTCTCCCACTGCCTGCAGAGGGAGCAGGTGGAGGGAGTCGGGGGCTACGAGTCTGAAAAGCCAGCCATGAGGACAGGTAAGTGTGTTTTATATACTATCTGTTGTGTAGCATGTGTGGGGGTGGAAGGGAACATGTGCCAAGTGTGTGGGTCCACCAACATGTGCATCTTTTGTGTCATCCACAGATGTGCAGGACGGAGCGGGGCCATCTGTTGCTGCCAGGGCCCGTCAGGATCCATCCCCCGAGCATCCAGTCCCTCTGGCTGCCCCCCTGGAAGAGGCCTTGTTGGAGGGAAGTGGGCACACCTCTACGGAGGAGGTGGTTGAGGAGGAGCTTGTCGACCAGGACCAGGAGCTCTACCTGGTTTTGGAGGAGGACCATGGGTTGCCCGGACCAGCCCAAGCCACCACCCCATATAGCTCCAGCCCATCAGGGTATAACCCCAACCTCTCCAGTCCCTCCGATTCCATCCCCCTCATCTCCGGCCCCTCAACATCCTCCCCATATGCCAGGTCCCCAGCCACTCCCAGGAAGGCGACTCGCAAGATGAGGGGTGTTCCCCAGATCATGCCGGAACAGCTGGCCAGACAGCAGGACCAGCAGAATCGGCACCTTGCAGATGTTGTTGGGGAGATGAGGCGCCTGGCCGACAGCCTGGCCTCCTCGGGACACCTAACGGATGCCATCCTAGATGTCGCTGGCAACAGCGCAGCGACGGTCACCAGCCTGGGGGAGCGGCAAGCGACCACCTCAGACCTTGTGGGGGAGGTCAAAGCCCTGCGGCTTGCGCCTTGGAGGGCATGCATGCAGCCAGGGAGGGACGTGGGGATCCTACTCCTCCACCTGCTACCCCACTCCCCCACCTGAGGCTGCCCCCAGGCAAGTGAGGGCCAGGAGCCTTGGCACCAGGCGGAGCCCACGCCAGGCCCAGTAATTTTTGGTTTGTTCTTTTTTGCTCTGGTGAAGAGCTTTTTATGTTATTTTTTGCTCTGGTGAAGAGCTTTTTATGTTATTTTTTGCTCTGGTGAAGAGCTTTTTATGTTATTTTTTTGCTCTGGCGAAGAGCTTTTTTTCTTTTTCTTGATACTGCACACAGTGCAGTGTGAATGGTGTGTGAATGTGGGGGTGGCACTCCTGCCAGTAAGGGGTGTCACCCTCGGCCATTGGGGAGAAGTTATCCCCACGGCTGTGTGAATGGTGTATGAATGGACAGCAACATCATTGGGGCCTTGACGCGGCGTTGCTGCTCCCAAGTCCTACATGCTGGACTTGGGCTAATCCAATGTGATATGGATGTGGTGTGTGTGCTAGGGACCACAGTGGTGTGCATGCGTGCATTGTCTGTGTGCCATGATGATTGTGTGTGTTTAATGGTCAAAGATTCGTAACACGAGGCAACTCCTGACTGCTCTTTCATCAGCAGACGAGGTCTCCTCTGGCAGGGGGGGCTGTCTGGTTGGGGGATCAGGTCATCACGTAGGGCAATCTGCAGGCCCTTTCTCATGGCAAAGTTGTGCAGAATGCAACATGCACCGATGATCTGACACACAAAGTTTGGGGAATACAAGAGGGCACCCCCGGACCTATCTAGGCATCGGAAACGGGACTTCAGGAGGCCAAATGTGCGCTCAACCACTGCACGGGTTTTGATATGTGCTTCATTGTATCTTCTCTCTCCTCTGGTTTGGGGATTCCGGAAAGGAGTCATGAGATGGGGTCCAAGTACATATGCTGCGCCACCTGGAAGGGAAAAGATAGGAGGATGTTAGTAGTGCATGTGCCCCTTGTGATGAGTGCATCATGGGGGGGACAGTCATGCCTGATACCCATGTCACTCACCAACCAGCCAGCTGTCCCCATACATGTTCTGCTCAAAATCTGCTGGGATGGTGCTTTGACGGTATATGTAGCTGTCATGGCTGGACCCGGGGTCTTTGGCACGGACGTGCCATATGAGGTATTTGGCATCAGTTATCACCTGTACGTTGATGGAATGCCAATGCTTCCGATTGCGGTAAATGTGCTCTGTGGCACGGGGGGCCTGTAGTACCACATGTGTGCAATCAATGGCCCCGATGGTGCGTGGGAATCTGGCAAGTCTGTAGAAATCTGTCATTGCCTTCTGCCGCAGTTGCTCAGTGGTGGGTCTGATGATGTGGTGGGACATGCGTCTGAGGATTGCGGGGATAACCTGGTGCAGACATCTGCTCATGCTGGTTTGTGACATCCCAGCCACCACTCCATTTGTACGCTGGAATGATCCACTGGCCAGGAAATGGAGTGTTGCCAGTACCTTGACCAGTGGCTGCAGTGCATGTGAGCAATATGTCTGGCTGGTGATGTCATCCTGCATGGCTGTGGTTATTTCCAGGATGGCAGCAGGGCTGAATCTGAAGATGCGATACACCTCCTCCTCACCCATGCCAAAGAGGCTCATGCGCGCTGGGTAGATCCTCTCACGTGCCCCCCTCCTCCTCCTCCTCCTTCTATGCTCCTCTTCCTCTGCCCTTCTACCTGGGCATCGTAGCTGAAAAAATTGGCATATGGTGGATGGGCTTTTTAGACCAATACGAATGAACTTCATTTTTTTTTTGTAAGCCCCATTGTCAGCGTTAGGCCTAAAAACAATCTCATATCCTCCATTGTTAGGGGTCTCCATACAAAGGGACGGGCATAGCATGAGTTGGGGTTGTTTTGTATGTACTGACGTGAAAAAAGATTTGTTTGGTCTATGATGGTTTGAAGGAACTCATTAGGGAAAAATAAATTAAAAAAATCAATTTCAGAGAAACCTTCGGTGTTGGGCTGCACACTTGGCTGTGCTGTGAAAGGGGGGATTGTGGCTGACCCTGTGCTTAAAGGCAGCCACAACGGGTTGGCTAAGCCATCTGGTAGATGGGTTTGGGACCTACTTCCTCGGCGTGGAATTCCAGAGCTTGTACTGGGCCCTTCCTCCTGGGGTATAGTGCCGTTAGCATTTGCTGATTGGCCACTGGGGTGTCCGGCACTGCTGGTAGCTGCCTGGGGTTCTTTTTGGATGGACTACTTCCTCCTCCGATTCGGATGTACTGACTTGGGGGGGCTCGTATTCGGAACCTGAATCGAAAATGGACTCAGTACTGTGATGGGGCAGTGAGAGCTCCCCGCTGCTCTCATCAGTCTGGGTTAGAATTTGGTATGCCTCTTCTGTGGTAAATAATTTTCTGGACATGGTGGCTGTATGACATGGCTGCACGATAGGGACTAATTGGCTCTACGCCAGCTAGAAATTGGCTGCTGGGCTCACGGGAAGGGTACTCCTAATGGAGGTGACAGGTACTCCTGATGGAGGTGACAGGTGACAGGTACTCCTGATGGAGCTCACGGGACAGGTACTCCTGATGGAGCTCACGGGTACTCGGGTACTTCTGATGGAGATGACAGGTACTCTTGATGGGGGTGACAGGTGCTCTTGATGTGGGTGACGGGTACTCAGGTACTCTTGATGGAGGTGACGGGTACTTCTGATGGGGGTGACAGGTACTCCTTTTTTATGGGGGTGACAGGTACTCAGGTACTCCTGATGGAGGTGACAGGTGACAGGTACTCCTGATGGAGCTCACGGGACAGGTACTCCTGATGGAGCTCACGGGTACTCGGGTACTTCTGATGGAGATGACAGGTACTCTTGATGGGGGTGACAGGTGCTCTTGATGTGGGTGACGGGTACTCAGGTACTCTTGATGGAGGTGACGGGTACTTCTGATGGGGGTGACAGGTACTCCTTTTTTATGGGGGTGACAGGTACTCAGGTACTCCTGATGGAGGTGACAATTACCCTTGATGGGGGTGACGGGTACTCAGGTACTCCTAATGGAGGCGACGGGTACTCAGGTACTCCTGATGGAGGCGACAAGTACTCCTGATGGGGGCGACAGGTACTGAGGTACTCCTGATGGGGGGTGAAGGGTACTCAGGTACTCTTGATGGGGGTGACGGGGACTCGGGTACTCTTGATGGGGGGTGACGGGTACTCGGTTGCTCTTGATGGGGGTGACGGGGACTCGGGTACTCTTGATGGGGGGTGACGGGTACTCGGGTACTCTTGATGGCGGGGTGACGGGGGGTGACAGGTACTCTTGATGGGGGGGGTGACAGGTACTCTTGATGGGGGTGACAGGTACTCTTAATGGCGGTGACAGGTACTCGGGTACTTTTGATGGGGGGGTGACAGGTACTCTTTATTCGCGGGGGGGGGGGGGCAATCTGGACACTTTACACTGTACACTTTACACTGTAACTGTAACTCACTGTTGCTGATATCTCCTTCTCACACAGGATCGGTGTGTGAGGAGGAGAGCCCAGAGACAGCGGTTACAGGGATGTTTGTTTACATTTGTGACCGGATGTGATTGGACACAGCTGGTCACGTGGTAAAGAGCCAAATTTCATTGGCTCTTTACCCAGATCGGGACTAGGCTATGTCCTAGGGGACGAGCCTTGTGCCCGATCACCGCAATGCGCACGTCCGATCGCCACGCTGCACGCGCCCAGGACCGAGCACGCCTGCTACTTGTGAAAGTGACCGGCTGTGATTGGAAACAACCGGTCACGTGGTAAAAGAGACATTTTTATTGGTTCTTTACCGCGATCGGGGACGGGCTGTCTTAGAGGTACTCGCCGCATCACCGATCGCTGGGCTAAGGTCTGTCAGGAGCCCGCAGTAGCGCTGATGAAGGGCTGGATGTCATATGACGTCCACTCTGATCCGCGAGGGGTTCCTGCAGACGTTAATTCACTATGGCCCGGTATGGAAGGGGTTAAAGGACATGGGCGTTATTTACTAAAGGCAAAGCCACTTTGCACTACAAGTGCAACGTGCACTTGAAATTGCACTGAAAGTGCACTTGGAAGTGCAGTCCCTGTAAATCCGAGGGGGACATGCAAGGAAAATTTAAAAAAGCATTTTAGCTTGCACATGATTGGATAATAAAATCAGCAGAGCTTCCCCTTATTTCAGATCTAACCCTCGAATTTACATCGACTGCACTTCCAAGTGCACTTTCAGTGCACTTTCAAGTGCATTTTACACTTGTAGTTTGCAATTGTAGTGCAAAGTGGATTTGCCTTTCGTAAATAACCCCAATTGAGTAATTCTGAGATTGATCTGATTTCCAAAAGCAATCCAGCTGTAAAGTGGGCAACACAGTAAAGAATATAAAAAAGCCATCAAGTCTACAAAAATGGGGTAAACAGTGGGCAAGGATGGGCCTTTCCGTTGATTTGTGATAAGTGACGTATGAATTATAAAGGGCCATATGGAAGAAGTATATTGCAACTTTTTTGTACCAGAAAATAGACTTTCGTATTGAGAGATAGGGCTGCAGCATTTGATCGTTTGGATCCACCCCCCCCCCCCCCCATGTATTTATTATATTCGTTGATACAGCAAGGCTTTTGAACAGTACGGTGTCTCCTGTGAAGTTCCACTGAGGTGTCATTGTGAATAGTTGACATGATGTAAACGTCTTTCTTATCCCTCCACTTCACGGATAAAACTTCTTCTTTCCTCAGGCTTGCCGATTCCCCCTTTTGTAGGCTTTTGGTGACTAAACTCTGTGGGAAGCCTTTCCTGTTTTTACGTGCAGTACCACAGGCCAAAGTTTTATTCAGGAATAGGTGGCGAAATATGGGCAGACTGGTGTAGTAATTGTCCACGCATATGTGATACCCCTTTTGGAAGAGTGGGAATGACAACTCCCATACAATTTTCCCGCTTATTCCCATATACGATGGACACTCGGGGGGCTGGAGATGGGAGTCTTTGCCTTCGTACACACGAAAGGCATTCACATAGCCGGAGGAGTTCGCAGAGCTTGTTTAGCTTCAAGCCGTACCTCGCTCTTTAACTGGGAATATACTGTTTTATTTCCAGCCGGCCAGTGAAATGGACCAGGGATTCGTCCACAGAGATGTTCTGTTCCGGGATATAAAGTTCAGCAAACTTCTTATTAAAAAAATCTATTATATAATCTATCAAACTCCGTATGATTTTGGGGAGGGCACTGCGAGTTGTCGCTGAAATGCAGGAACCGTATGATCATGTCATAGCGGAGCATCGTAGCTGAAAAAATTGTCATATGGTGGATGGGCTTTTTAGACCAATACGAATGAACTTCATTTTTTTTTTTGTAAGCCCCATTGTCAGCGTTAGGCCTAAAAACGATCTCATATCCTCCATTGTTAGGGGTCTCCATACAAAGGGGCGGGCATAGCATGAGTTGGGGTTGTTTTGTATGTACTGACGTGCAAAAAGATTTGTTTGGTCCATGATGGTTTGAAGGAACTCATTAGGGAAAAATAAATAAAAAAAATCAATTTCAGAGAAACCTTCGGTGTTGGCCTGCACACTTGGCTGTGCTGTGAAAGGGGGGATTGTGGCTGACCCTGTGCTAGAAGGCAGCCACAACGGGTTGGCTAAGCCATCTGGTAGATGGGTTTGGGACCTACTTCCTCGGCGTGGAATTCCAGAGCTTGTACTGGGCCCTTCCTCCTGGGGTATAGCGCCGTTAGCATTTGCTGATTGGCCACTGGGGTGTCCGGCGCTGCTGGTAGCTGCCTGGGGTTCTTTTTGGATGGACTACTTCCTCCTCCGATTCGGATGTACTGACTTGGGGGGGCTCGTATTCCGAACCTGAATCGAAAATGGACTCAGTACTGTGATGGGGCAGTGAGAGCTCCCCGCTGCTCTAATCGGTCTGGGTTAGAATTTGGTATGCCTCTTCTGTGGTAAATAATTTTCTGGACATGGTGGCTGTATGACAGGGCTGCACGATAGGGACTAATTGGCTCTACGCCACCTAGAAATTGGCTGCTGGGCTCACAGGACAGGTACTCCTAATGGAGGTGACAGGTGCTCCTGATGGAGGTGACAGGTACTCCTGATGGAGGTGACAGGTACTCCTGATGGAGCTCACGGGACAGGTACTCCTGATGGAGCTCACGGGACAGGTACTCCTGATGGAGGTGATATGTACTCTTGATGGGGGTGACAGGTACTCGGGTACTTCTGATGGAGATGACAGGTACTTCTGATGGGGATGACAGGTGCTCTTGATGGGGGTGACGGGTACTCAGGTACTCTTGATGGAGGTGACGGGTACTTCTGATGAGGGTGACAGGTACTCCTTTTTTATGGGGGTGACAGGTACTCAGGTACTCCTGATGGAGGTGACAATTACCCTTGATGGGGGTGACAGGTACTCAGGTACTCCTAATGGAGGCGACGGGTACTCAGGTACTCCTGATGGAGGCGACAAGTACTCCTGATGGGGGCGACAGGTACTGAGGTACTCCTGATGGGGGGTGAAGGGTACTCAGGTACTCTTGATGGGGGGTGATGGGTACTCGGGTACTCTTGATGGGGGGTGACGGGTGGTGACAGGCACACTTGATGGGGGGGTGACAGGTACTCTTGATGGGGGGTGACAGGTACTCTTAACCTCCCTGGCGGTATGATTCTTTAAGATTTTAGGTGCTAAAAGCGGTACCATTATTTGCAAGGGAATTTGGCGTTTTATACTGTAGGCTTGTAATTCTTAGGAATAACTCACTGAAATCTATCCAAACAAGAGTCTAATAGGCATCCTGGGTATGATTTTTTTTTTTTCTTATTAAAAATTATAATATAATAAATAATTATAAAAAATTATAACAAATAATAATATAATTATAGTAAAAATTATTCAATAATGTAATCAAATCAAAATTTGCTCAGTTGCAGAATTTTTGCTGTCATTATTTTTTTTTTTTTATGACGAATTTCCCCACAAATCGCTATCACTAAATTCTGCAAGTGATTCTGATTTATTATCGCTGTTTTTTAGCTGCTCTAAAACAATTTTTGCCATAAAGGGACACTTTTGGTTGCTATGGGCAATCTACAGTTTGCAGGGAGAAAGAACAGTTTTTATTATATAAAAGAACATGCAGGGCACTGGGCAGACCACTAGGGACATGGGGGGTGTGTATTTTTTACATACAGTACTGTAATCTATAAGATTACAGTGTACTGTATGTATAGTGTTTGTTTATTTTTTTAAATTTGGCGCCGTTCCCCCCCCTACGTCGGGACGCTCGCAGGGAAGGGAATCGGCGGAACACACAGCATCAGGCGGACATCCGGCCGCCGTGTACTGCGGGGATTCATCGCTGGATCGCAGAGAAAAGGTAAGTAAACTTTTTTCTGCATCCAGCGAGGCAAGTCCGTGTGTGGCACGGGGTTACCGATCGTAGCTTTAAAATCTCACCCCGTGCCACACACGGGAAGACCGCCAGGGAGGTTAATGGCAGTGACAGGTACTCGGGTACTTTTGATGGGGGGGTTACAGGTACTCTTTATTCGTGGGGGGGGGGCAATCTGGACACTTTACACTGTACACTTTACACTGTAACTGTAACTCACTGCTGATATCTCCTTCTCACACAGGATCGGTGTGTGAGGAGGAGAGCCCAGAGACAGCGGTTATAGGGATGTTTGTTCACATTTGTGACCGGCTGTGATTGGTCACGTGGTAAAGAGCCAAATTTCATTGGCTCTTTACCCAGATCGGGACTAAGCTATGTCCTAGGGGACGAGCCTCGTGCCCGATCACCGCAATGCGCATGTCCGATCGCCGCGCTGCACGCGCCCAGGACCGCGCACGCCTGCTACTTGTGAAAGTGACCGGCTGTGATTGGAAACAACCGGTCACGTGGTAAAAGAGACAATTTTATTGGCTCTTTACCGTGATCGGGGACGGGCTGTCTTAGAGGTACTCAGAGGCCGCATCACCGATCGCCGGGCTAAGGTCTGTCAGGAGCCCGCAGTAGCGCTGATGAAGGGCTGGACGTCATATGACGTCCACTCTAATCGGCGAGGGGTTCCTGCAGACGTCAATTCACTATGTCCCGGTATGGAAGGGGTTAAAGGACATGGGTGTTATTTACTAAAGGCAAAGCCACTTTGCACTACAAGTGCAACGTGCACTTGAAATTGCACTGAAAGTGCACTTGGAAGTGCAGTCCCTGTAAATCCGAGGGGGAGATGCAAGGAAAATTTTAAAAAGCATTTTAGCTTACACATGATTGGATAATAAAATCAGCAGAGCTTCCCCTTATTTCAGATCTAACCCTCGAATTTACATCGACTGCACTTCCAAGTGCACTTTCAGTGCACTTTCAAGTGCATTTTACACTTGTAGTTTGCAATTGTAGTGCAAAGTGGATTTGCCTTTCGTAAATAACCCCAATTGAGTAATTCTGAGATTGATCTGATTTCCAAAAGCAATCCAGCTGTGAAGTGGGCAACACAGTAAAGAATATAAAAAAGCCATCAAGTCTACAAAAATGGGGTAAACTGTGGGCAAACTTCAGCTCAAATACCATGTTTCCCCCGAAAATAACCAAAAAAAAGTCACTGTTTCCATCCAAAATTTGCCAAAGAGACACCAGAATTTTTCCGAAAAATCTCCAATCTTGTTCCAAGTGCACTAAAATGTGGCCTGATCAGAAAGACTGGCTCCACAAGCCGTTGTTTACTAAAGAAAGAAAACGTGCAGGGAAAATCAATTTACATGTAACTCTTTTGTCTTTATAAATGTCAGTTTTGCTGCAGCAGCTTCTATGCACAGCACCACTTTACAGACAGACCAACTGGACCTCTGACTATATTTAAAGAAATTTTAATTTTTTTACATTGGTACCCCAGGGCAGTACTCAGGCCCCCATACCCTTTTTGTGGCCAATAACTTGCATACAGTTGCCATCCCTTTGGAATGATATGGATTTCTGCACAAATTGGTCATAAAATGTGATCTGATCTTCATCTAAGTCACAACAATAGACAATCACAGTCTGTTTAAACTAATAACACACAAATAATTAAATGTTACCATGTTCTTATTGAACATACCATGTAAACATTGACAATGCAGATAGAAAAAGTATGTGAACCCCTAGACTAATGACATCTCCAAGAGCTAATTGGAGTGAGGTGTCAGCCAACTGGAGTCCAATCAATGAGATTCGATTGGAGGTGTTGGTTACAGCTGTTCTACCCTATAAAAAACACGCACCAGTTCTGGATTTGCCTTTCACAAGAAGCATTGCCTGGTGTAAATGATGCCTCACACAAAAGAGCTCTCATAAGACCTACGATTAAGAATTGTTGACTTGCATAAAGCTGGAAAGGGTTATAAAAGTTCCACCAAAAGCCTTGCTGTTCATTTGTCCACGGTAAGACAAATTGTCTATAAATGGAGAAAGTTCAGCACTGCTGCTACTCTCCCTAGGAGTGGCCGTCCTGTAAAGATGACTGCAAGAGCACAGCGCAGACTGCTCAATGAGGTAAAGAAGAATCGTAGAGTATCAGATAAAGACTTACAAAAGTCTCTGGCATATGCTAACATCTCTGTTAGCGAATCTACGATATGTAAAACACTAAACAAGAATGGATTTCATGGGAGGAAACCACAGAGGAAGCCACTGCTGTCCAAAAAAAACATTGCTGCACGTTTGCAGTTTGCACAAGAGCACCTGGATGTTCCACAGCAGTACTGGCAAAATATTCTGTGGACAGATGAAACCAAATTTGAGTTGTTTTGAAGAAACGCATAACACTATGTATGGAGAAAAAGAGACACAGCACACCAAAATCAAAACCTCATCCCAACTGTGAAGTATGGTGGTGGGGCATCATGGTTTGGGGCTGCTTTGCTGCGTTAGAGCTTGGTCGGATTGCTATCATCGAAGGAAAAATGAATTCCCAAGTTTATCAAGACATTTTGCAGGAGAACTTAAGGCCATCTGTCCACCAGCTGAAGTTCAACAGAAAATGGGTGTTGCAACAGGACAACAACCCAAAGAATATAAGTAAATCAACAACAGAATGGCTTAAACAGAATAAAATACACCTCCTGGAGTGGCCCAGTCAGAGTCCTGACCTCAACCCGATTGAGATGCTGTGGCATGACCTCAAGAAAGCGATTCACACCAGACATCCCAAGAATATTGCTGAACTGAAACAGTTCTGTAAAGAGGAATGGTCAAGAATTACTCCTGACCGGTGTGCATGTCTGATCTGCAACTACAGGAAACGTTTGGGTGAAGTTATTGCTGCCAAAGGAGGTTCAACCAGTTATTAAATCCAAGGGTTCACATACTTTTTCACATGCTCTGTGAATGTTTACATGGTGTGTTCAATAAAAACATGGTAACATTTAATTCTTTGTGTGTTATTAGATTAAGCAGACTGTGATTGTCTATTGTTGTGACTTAGATGAAGATCAGATTACATTTTTGACCAAGTTTAAATTCCCTTGTCCCTTGACGCTTTAGTCATGTGCTGTGTCCTGATATTTCAGTGTGAAGTTCTGTTACTAATGCTGCTCAGCTCTGCCCTATTGTCATGTACAGATGTTAATATGTAAATAACCATCAAGAGACACAATCAATACAGTATGTTAATAGTGTTGGGCCATCTGCATTGATATGTAGATAGTGTCTTCATTCATATTTATATCATGCCTTCCCAAGTACAGTCTAGCAACCAATCAATGAGCAGTACTAAAGTGCAGTAATCTCTAGCAGCCAATTAACAAGCAGAAGTCATGTACTGTAACCTCTAGCAACTAATCAGTGATCCATAATGTGTGCTGTAACCTCCAGCAGCCAATGAGCGGTAATAAAATGCTGTAACCTCTAGCAACCAATCGCAATAACTGCCTGATCTGATTTAGTAAACAGATTTTGAGTCTAGCTGCTATTTATTAAATGTCTCAGAGCAGGTGGAGCATGAAATTGCATGGGGGGGGGCCCAAGAAAATGTCTGCCCAGGGTCCAATCACTAGTAAAGACGGCCCTGGGAGAGGCCTATTCAGGTGCGCAATACCCACTCTGGCTAGAGTGGCGACGAAAGCTGTGTTGCTGGAAGCAGGAGTGTTTCCGGACAGAAGTTCTACACCTGAACCTATTACCTGTTACCCTTCCACCTCTTCAACTACTTATTTTATTATTTTACCAAGTTCAGCAAATAAATCAAAGAAAAAGAAGTCTAAAATGTGGAAATTTTTTCTCAAATCTCATCTGATACCCTGGACAGCGAGGAAATAGAGGAAACATGCCGCCCAAAACAATCCAGCAGCTCATCCAGGGGTAGTACCTCACACTGTATTTGCGCAGCAATTTTTCAAACTCTTTTTTGTGGCGTACGTAACCTGTGTGTATTTGGCTCTGATACTAGCCAGTGCTTCACCAGCCATTTACCTCACTGCACGTCTCTGAAACACAAGGTATTTCACTGGGCCCCCCCAGTCATAAAATATCAGCGCATACATATTATGGAAGAACTTGCAGGCCCTCTAAACACTTACAATACATACTGGGTGCTGTAGTCTCCCAATTCCATCAAAATAGTATGTACATTAGGGTAATGAAGGCTGGTCGACTGTCTGCAAGAATAAGGTTGGGTAGTTTTCAGGTGGGTAATTGTTAGCCTGGGAAGGGTTGATGTCAGTCTGTAGATCTGCAGTTGCTTGTTAGTGCATAAAGTCATTACCTGGACTGTGGCATTTAGTCAGACGTCGGGTGGGTGGCTATTCATTCACAGGATTGAAACTGTCTGTTAATGTACAGGCTAGGCCAGGCATGGAAAGGTCAATCTTCGAGCTTCATGAGATATAGGGTTAGGAGGTTTGAGAACAGTCAGTATGCTCAGAAAATGAACAAGCAGAGAAGATCTCATACCATTAAGGCTGAAAATAGACATTTGTGCTGCGATAAGCGGTAATGTGAATGAAATATAATAGCGTATTGCAGTGCCATTCGTTTTGAAGGCAATAGACCTCAACTGCACATGCGTTGCAGGTCCCTGAGGAGCACAGTAAAGTACTACCGTGGTGCAAGGTGGTGCACTGTGTTGCCAAAAATGATGCATGTCCTTTTATTACTTGACATTTTGGTGTGTTGCCTTAACACAATGAACATAATGCATACATAAAAAAAAAAAAAAAAAGCATTAATTTGAATGCATTAAAGCAATGCACCAGAATGCCAAGATGTAAATGGGCCCTTAGGCAAGGGAAATGGAAGGCACACCCGTCAATACACTTGAAAAGGGGTTAAACTCTATCTAGGTATTCTTTCATCTGATGGAATATGGGCAGGGCTTACGGATAAACATTGCCTGAAGGAACCTTCTGCCTTCTCTCACTTCTGTTTTGTGTTAACTGTGGGATGGAGAGCAAGCATATAAAATATAAAAGTCCCATAAAAAATGTAAATTGACTTTAGAATAATATCTCAATAAGTTTGTTCAGTGGAACTATGCTCATCTACACCTCCTTAAAAGCTATAAAAATGTAAACTGCTGTAGTCATAAGTAGTTGGAAACTTTCTGCAGTTTAATTGAAGTTTAATAAATACAATCACAATAATCAATTCACACAGTTGCTGCATCCAATTAAAACGCTATAAATAATACATACAAAATCCTCACAGGCGTTTGTGCAAAATCTGAAAACCCATGTGTATGTTAATACATTCATCATATATATCAGCAGTAGGCATGTATGTATATACATACACATACTCAGTTGTTCTCATATCTACAATGTAATCCTTGTCTGTTAGCAATCACTTTTCATTCAGTGCTGCAAACCATCCCATGTCACAGGATACAGCAGAGTACATTATAGTTGTATGTTGTGATAAATGTTCTCCCAGAAAGGTAATCAATTTTCGTGGGGGCAGCTAAAACTGGAAATGCTTCTGCCAATCAGATGAACTGATAATTTGTTAAAGTCTGCATCACACTGTCACATTTTACACTTTGTACATCCCTTATACAGAACAGTAAAGGGTCGGTATGATATCATATTCTTGCAGTTGCTTATTTAGGGAATCTCTGACATCATAGTTCTGCAAGTGTGATCCTTACACAGGATAACCAAGGATCAGTATGACATCAATCTTGCAGTTGCCTCATTAGGAAAGCCATAACATCGTAGTCCTCCAAATATGTTGTAATGGAAATTACGGCATCACTGTCCTGCAGTTGTCTTCAGACGATTCCTAGTAAATAATACCATAGCATAGTTCTATGGCAATTCTGAAATTCTTGCTGGCAAAGACAGTTATTAGGTCAAATCTGTCTTGAGGTGTTTTTTGGAGATTGGTAGGATATCACAGAGTCATAATGTTTAAATAAAGTATCCAAAAAGAGGATATGTCATCGGAGTCCTGCAGACTTGAAACTGTATCCCTGGGAATATCAAAACATTCTGAATTCCAAATTCCCTTTCTCTCATCTTTAGTAGCTCCATGTACCCGCTGGCTCCTCAGAGTTGTACTTCTCATCTTCTTCCTGGGTTTGATCTACAAGTGAAGAAGTATCGTTAGAGAGGAGTGGTGTGGAGTTGTTCTCTTTAGGGTCATTACAAAGGACACGGGGGTGCTCTTTACATTTGGTGGAAGAGATTTAACCTTCAAGCCCCGTACGCACGACCGTTTTCACAACAGGAAAACTGCTAGGAGATTTTTTGGCCGGGGAAACTGCATGTGTGTATGCTTCCTCGCAGTTTTCCCGTCAGGGAAATAGCCGGGAATCCCTGCGGGAAAATAGAGAACCTGCTCTCTATTTTCCCGTCGGGATCCCAGCGTTTTTTTTTTTCGCCAGATCTACTACTTACCTATGGGAAACACTGCGAGGCAGTGCCGATGGAGCATACACAAGGCCGGGATTCCCGGCCAAAGCTCCATGGCAGTTTTTTCTGCCGAGTTCTCTGCTTTCCCCTTGGTTTTCTCAGGTGACTTTTTACCGCCGAGAAAACCGAGCGTGTGTACAGGGCTTTACACGTGGAAAGGTTTCTTCACAGTAAGATGTAGGGAAATGTAGAATAGACTCTCTCAAGAACTAGTTCTGACCAGCTAACTAGATTATTTAAAAAAAAAAAAGCTGTATGCACAAGAAAGATAACATTTTAACATAAGGTTGTGTGGTGCATACGGCATACATTTGGAAGATACCTACCATGGCAGTCACTGCAGCAAAATCCGTCTGACTCCCCTCTAGTTTTACATTCGGGGTCACTGCATTTCCATTTCTGTCTGTTACACTGAGGAACACCATCCTGTCAAGATATAAGTGGTTGTATTATGTCACTGTGGAGTCACAAGTTTTTTTCCCACCACATTAACACTGTCACACTTATTCTGACTATATTGAGCTATATTCTGACATTTTTGTGAAATGATACTTTATCACATTTCCTCATCATTTCTGTCTGAACCCACACATTTTCTACCAATTCTACTTACCACACAAACACAGGTCAAGCACTTCACCTCTCCTCCAAGTTGCAGAAAAGTTGGATGCCACTTTTCATTGTTAGAATACACTTGACCCCTCACTTTGCAATTCCGTGGTTCATCAGACTGCATTCTGTCTACCAACCCCACAGGGGTTTGCTCTTCCTCTGTAAGGGAGAATGGTCCATTAGTCTTATTGGTAGAAGGTGAGTACATAATATATTTCAAGTGCATCTCATAGAATGTTTCTGGTAGCTTTTAAGGGTTATAACATCTATCAGGTATTAACTACTGTCAGTGTCTCCACTGGAGATATGTCTCTTCACCTATGAGGTCACTGTAGCAGAAAATGTGGAGAACCTGTTGGAATTTTATTGCTATTTGTGTCTCTATTGGGAAGGTTCTGCACCATTCCTGAGTAATTACTGGGACAGAAAATTAGGGTCAATCTCCCTGACGGGGACGCAGACAACAACAAAAATCCTTCCTCACTGCATCCAAACCTTACCTCCGTATTATTTCCCTTAATGTAATTTAAAAAATGCTCTAAAATACCATGTCTTTTAATAAATCTCAGTAAAAATTGCTTTAATGTGTGTCTCTTTGCAATGTGCCACTTTCTCTTACCTGGACACTTCTTGCAGCAGTCCATTGGGTTGGCACGGATTGGATTAGCACAAGTAAGCCGTGGGCAAGTCTTTCTCACACAATGCAGGTCTGGAAGGTCAGGTGAGGAAGTCTAATAACAAAAGAGATGCATGAGTGGATTATATCAATTTATCAGCAGATACATGTTTATAGGACATAAAAGGACTAAGAAATCAAGTAAATCATACCTTGCAGGTGCAAGTTGCACAAAGGACTAGACCAAAAGGTTCAACCACTGGATGCCAATGTGTACCAGCTGCCCTCCAAAACCCATTAAAATAACATCCTGCAAAAGAGAGAAAGGATTATTGTAACTAAGTATCCTCCAGAAGGATGGAAAAAACAGTGTAGAAAGGAACACTTTCAAACTGTTCTTACCTTCAGCTTGAGGTTTTACAGCCTTTTTCACTTCCGGGTTTTCTTTCTTTTCTGAAAAAAACAAACAAACAAATATTGGTATAAAGGAAAAAACTGAGAAGGAACTTTATATTGTGAAAGGTAAAATCTATTTTTGTTCCTAACAGATTTGTTATAGCATTACAAATGGCTAGTTATTTCTTAAAAATGTTTTTTTTACTCAAACTCTGTATCTGTATTACAGCCCTGAGTCTGCATTTACTGTTTTTCCAATAGCCGCACATTTCCATCTCATTGACTCATGTAAAAATGCATTTTGAACAACTTACCCTCACACACTGGACAGCACTGGTCAGATAATTGGACAGGCTCGGTACAGTTCAGAGGCTGGCACACAATAGGGTCACAGATCACAGTGCGTCTCTAAAAGAGAGATTGAGAAACAAAAATTCAACAGATTAAACAATGGCAGACAACGAGGAACCTCACTGCGATCTAGATTCTACTGTGTACATCATAATTCTTTTCTCTCAGCAAACTGAACTTCGGTTTGGACTATATGTATGTTAGATGTCATGGCCCTATAGACAGTCACATGGAAGCAGTAATTGCTTATGTTTAATGTATGTCAGATGCTTTGGCTAACTTAAGTGTCAGAGCTATTATCGCTCAGTACACAAAAGCTAAACTGTTACAGATGACAAGACTTGCTACTAATACTTTGACATAGATAATAAATAACATCACATACACAAATTAAACTGCATGCTGCTTGTTGTTGCAAGTATTTCTAGAAGTTGCTGATTGCAAAACAAATTTAAACGGATAGCATGCTTCTTTTTTTGGAAAATAATATAATTTTTTTACAGCAAAATTTGGAGCTTTAGTCTCTCCATGTTTTGTTGATAACCTAGGGAAACATAATGGATGGGAGTGTAGACACAGTAGCCTTGAAATTCTTATATTCTGCGACACGGGGTGAGGGGGGAGATTTACTAAACCTGGAATACTCAGAATCTAGTGCAGCTCTGCATGGTAGCCAATCAGCTTCTAATGTCGGCTTCTTCAATTAAGCTTAGACAAAAAAGCTGATTGGTTTCTATGCAGAGCTGTGCCAGATTTTGCATGCTTCAGTTTTAGTAAATCCTCCCCATAGAGGTTGGTTTACTAAAACTGGAGAGTGCCAATCAGCTTCTAGCTTTTTTTTTTTTTTTTGTCAAAGCTTAATTGAACAAGCTGAAGTTAGAAGCTGATTGGTTAGCATACACAGCTGAGCCAGATTATGCACTCTCCAGTAATAGTAAATTATCCCTATAGTTTGACATGGATTTGACGTTGTTTGCTAACCAAACTGATACTATATGTGCTCTTAAGAGGCACACTGTGATTTCCTATAGGCTGTAAAATCTCCTTACCTGACAACTGCATACTGTGCACTTCTTGTCATAGTCAGGCGCCCACTTAGATCCATGAGCCCTTAGTTTTCCTTCAAAATGACACGATCTGGAATCCTTTCCAAGATCTTCTGAGTGACGCTGGCTGCTCTTCTCAACTGATTCACGCTCAAAGTCCTCCGGAGACAGTGGTATACTTCCCGATTCACAGCTGTTTGGAATATGTACCTGTTAGAATTGGAATAGGTTAGAAGGACATACGGTTAGTGTTCATCAAATTTAATTATAATATCACTGTAAGAGCACGCAATCTAGATCTAAGATCTGGAAATCCGTAATAGGGTATTTATAAACAAATCATGCATTAAAAGTCCACTGTACTTACTCGACCCCGAATCTCTCCACGCGGATTAAGCTTTGTGCTGACTTGGATGAATGCATTGCCCTGGTTGAGGTGGCTGAACAGTTCAAGATCAAGGTCCTTTACACTACCCTGAGCCTGTTTAACATTAGAGAAAAAATGTCATTCATGTTCAATATTCAGGTTAAAATTATTAGAACATATTCCAGCCCAAACTGGCTAGAGACAGGAAGGGTTTAAAACTTCTGCAAGATATTTACTGCTATCCCTGTTGAGAAGATTTTTCCATCAGATTTTAAATGCTGTCTTTGTCCCCATAGAGAAGATTTCTCTTTCTCTGGTATCTAACATCTGTCACCAGGATGTGAGGAGGAATCCCCCTCATGGGGACACAGACAGTATTAAGGTTTTATTAAAAGGGTTTTAACCCTTCCCCATTTTGCTAGGAAAATGTATTTTATAGCTGCTTGAGTCTCTCCTAGGAAATAGACTGGAAGTTGGGAGATTTTCCTTCACTGTTCTGATAAATCTTCTAAACAGGGACAAAGACAGCAATAAAAACTTCCACACTCCTATTTAAAATAAAAAATAAAAAGGTTTGGGAGGTTGAGATTTAAAATATTAATTATAAATCAGAACAAAAGGAAGGCGCACACACCTAGTGCATTACCAAACACATTTATTAAGTATTAAAAGTGTATACTCACAAAAGTGGCGACCCCCAATGAGCCATACAACTGCACAATGTTACGCGTTTCAGGGGCGCACCCCCTTCTTCAGGCTGTGTTTGGTAATGTACTAGGTGTGTGCCCCTTTCCTTTGTTCTGTTTTATCATTTTTACCAGATTACCTCATCTGAGGAGGGCAGAATCTACCTGGTTTTGGAAGTGATGTCCTTGTTGCTCTTTAAACTATGAAAGTCCTTTTTAGCACTGAAGGGGTTAATCATGCACATTGTGTAAAAATGCTGTTTGATCCTGTTTTCTCTGATCCTTCCCTTTTCCACTACCCCCAATTCATCTCCTGATAGAAGACTAACTGAGCACATGCTCAGTTTGGTGTGTATTGCTAGAGAGTTTTTTTTTCTTGGGAAAGTACATGTGATCAGAACAGGGCTAATCAGCACTGTCCCAACAGAGGGTCAGGGGTCCTGCAGCCTTTTAGGACAATCAGAGAAGAATAAAAACAGCTCCTACAAGCTTTAACAAGACACTGATAGAAGTCACAATACTGCTATGTACTGCTGATGAGAAAAGGTATTAGCAGTTTATATTTACTAAAACTATTAAATGTCCATGTTCTTTGTACTATGGAAGTACAGATATAGTGAATGCAGGGTCCTGGGTTTAGTGACACTTTAATGTAGTTAATATGATTTTTTAGGTAGGTAATAAACATACAAAATGTTTGTTAACGCAACACTGTGGAGCAAATACATGCCAGTTTTAATATATGCAGCTGATGTGTCTCTAACTTCTAAAATGTTGGAAGTCCATTTACACTTTTGCAATCACAATGTACGGTAATGCAGGTAACATGTGTTGCTGTGCCATTCATTTTAAAAGGCACCCCAATTGCACTAAGGCAACGTACCTGCATTGTAGTGTGCTGCAAGGCTCAGCATTGCACACTAGTGTGTTAGGATGTGTTGGAAAGAAAGGGTCATGTGCTTTCTTTAAGCACCTTAGGGTGCCACCTTACGGGCTACCTTAAGGCAACACACATTAATGTTTAAGTGTGAATTAAACTACGTTAATGCACATGCATTATTGCACAAAGTATTAAGATGGCCCTGCGACACTAGCCTCTAAACTCACCTCTGATCCATAGAAGCCTTTCAGCAGCCTCTTGTGACCATTTGAGTTGTCACTGACTTCACCTAGTTCAGCAAAGCCATGCAGATGTACATTGAGTGTTGCATCCTCTGCACGCCCCAGACCAGTCACCATAATCTGATAGTGCAGGTGGCAGTGTTCATCCAGAGACACCCAGGCATGACCGGCTGATCCTGTCTTCACGGGTGGTGACACAAACTGGCCAGCCAGGGGGATTGGAAGATCTAAAAATATAAACAGATGTGGAGAATGTTCAGCAAATAGTTCCAAAGAGGACAGAAAGTATGATTTTCATTAGGAGAATCAGCCAGCAAAGAGTTACACAAGACTGATTCCCAGTCATGAGCCACCTCCCTTTGTGTGGAGCAGGGAATATGAAACTTTTGTGAGCCAGGAGGGTGGGAAAAGCATGAAAACTGCAAGATTGACACAGAGGGAAGAAAGAGGGAAAGTTTTTAATAAATACACACATTTAGACGGTTTTCAAGCCACAAGATTATCTCTATTGTACATAATTTCTGGTAGATCACGTCAAAGCCACCTTCCATAGATTTTATTATCTTACTGCATTTACATAAATAGATGGCAAATAAATATACACATACAGTCACCACACTTACTTTCATGTCTGGCCCACATCCCGCTATATAGTAAAGGTGTGATCTGTCCTCTCAGTTCTCCTTCCTGGAAATCTTGGGTGGCTACATTAAGGAAAAGTTCGCTCTGAAGTAACATGTGCAGATCCCGGGCATTAGCGCCTGTCCACAACCCAAAAGCCTGATCAGAAAAAGTCAATAAATGATGGATTAAATATAATTTGTAGAGGAACTCTTCTATCAACTTTACATTTAATAAATTTAAAACATTAACGTCCAATGCATTCTTCTATCAACTTTCACTGGTGTTGCTATACAAAGGTTAAAGCATAGCATTATTCTTTGCTTTGTTATTAGTTCCCAAATTTCTGGCTATTTGGGGGGGTTACTAAAATTGGTGCACACAGAATCTAGTGCAGCAGTGCATAGTAACCAATTAGCTTCTTACTTCAACTTGTTCAATTAAACTTTGACAATAAATTCTCAAAGCTGATTGGTCACTATGCTCAGCTGCACCAAATTCTGTGTGCACCAGTTTTAGTAAATATCTTCCAGTTTGTCCTTGCATACAGAGTCTATAATGGAAAAAAAATCAATCTTCGGATTGGTTCTCTTTTTAAAAACTAGTTACAGATATTAAAATCCTCACTGTAAACAAACCTTCCCATCACCAATAAATTCCAGAGACACAGCTAATCTGGTATCCTTTCACAGACATGTATCCTGACTCACTAGTTGGAAATCACTCAGATATTGCCACCAGCTGTGCCGAAAACGACTGCAATTCCCTGATTTACTGTATATACCACTTCCTAAAGTATGCCCCCAAGTATAATGTTTACCTTTCTTCTTAACATATCTTTTCTAAAATTAATACATTAGGACATTTATAGTGTTACTGGGTTCTACCTCACATACATGTTTCCTTCACAATACATTTAGAGGGCATGACACGACTATATAGAGTGTTTATCTTATATAGAAAAGGCTTTTCAGTCCCTTGCACAGTAGCATTTTACATTTACAGTCCAGTATGCATGCGTTTTCCTTCTTGTATTGTCTGCATGCATTCATACTTGCTGTAGGCATGCTCAACTGTTGCTTTATTGCTCAGTGCTCTTCAAAACCACTTCACCATCCCCATCTGTATGGAAATGGTGCGATATCCACTTATTCAAAGTGGTGGATTAATGAATAGTTGGTTTGTAAGATTTATCACAAATTTTCTTACCATCCCATCATGGTAATCCTTAGTTAGGTCATGTAGAATGTTTCTCCTAATCTTTCTTCTGGGTTTGGTCTCCAATGTCACTGCTGTCACTTCACTCATAATGGCAGCAATCTGGAGCTGTAAGAATAAGTAATATATTAGAGTGACGACCAGCTAATGTCAGACATTGGATAAGGACACTGCTTCTCAGAAATATTTTCCTCTACTTCATAATCTACAAAATGCAAAGCCAACGTGATCACTTCTAAAGTATACCTGATACTCCACTGTCCCGTTTTCATGAAGTGTGATAGTTGCAGAGCCTACTGATCCACTTTTTGTTGGGTTCAAGGCATCTCCTCCAGATAAAACACTCTGCAGAGCTGTGACAATAGAAGAGGTGTAAACATTTCATAACTGTTCATATATACATCGGGATGTTTCAGTATATTACAGATATCAGTTGTTGACCTATTTTTTAACATTTGACTTCCCTCACAATAATGCCATACTCACAACATATTCATATAGTCTCACATACCCCCATGTGAA
Organism: Rana kukunoris; assembly: GCA_029574335.1. NCBI lineage: Eukaryota > Metazoa > Chordata > Amphibia > Anura > Ranidae > Rana > Rana kukunoris. The sequence continues at coordinate 235,188,398 of CM056052.1, read as the reverse complement.
ATAAGATGGGTGCTTCATAAAATGGCACCTTATAATGAGCAGTAGGCAGTTAATGATCCCTTTGTCTCTTCTTATGGTTCTTCAATACAGGAAAAGGCAAGACAAAACTACCAACAATGTGTACATTTTCTCAGCATAGACTTTTTTATGTATACAATCATTAAGAGCAGAGGTTTTGTGGCATTAGGCAGGGATTTTGGTTGGCCATGACAATGCTTATGAGGAACAGATATTTATTTTCATCCATAAGTATAATTCTTGACACTTGACCAAGGCACACTACTATGTGCTCCCTTTTTGTAAGGAAGTGATATGCATGTTTGGTTAAAGATTTGCGATTCATTTTTATCTGTAGTCTTTAGTACCCCTCCTTACACTGTGCCATGATTCTCTGCTCCACAAGTCTTCTCACCTGTACAAAATTACAGTATCTATACTGTATATATAGGGCAATATGAGGATTCCACTGTACTTTATATTCTTTTATAAATATCTTCACTAATAACATGCAATTTACTATGGTTGATTTACTAAAACTGGAGAGTGAAACATGTGTGCAGCTGTGCTTTGAAACTAATCAGCTTCCATTTTTTTTTTTTTTTGGTCAAAGCTTAATTTAACAAGCTGAAGTTAGAAGCTGATTGGCTATTATGCACAACTGCACCAGATTGTGCACTCCCCAGTTTTAGTAAATCAACCCCACTGTTTTCCCTTTGCCTCTCCAGCTGCATCACCTCTAAATAATAGGCAAATACAATAAACAAGAACGTATTTCAGCTAACCCTTTCTCCAAGCTATGGCCACCTCCACAGAGCTTGGCTATGCACTCTTCATAGAGTAGTATGTATTCAACTAGAGCTTTCGACATGGATAACAGATTATTCAAAACAATTGTACTTTCATGGGTTCAGTGTAATCAATATGACTGACACGACAGCCTGGCCCAACTTTCCAGGTGCCTTTCTTAGATAAAGATAGTAGTACCTTTAGGTAATATACTCTTGCTTGATGGACAGGGGAATCATCTTGCAACCATTCTAGTGCACAGGTAGGCTACTCATGGTATAACCAGCAGAAAATTTGGCAGTATATTTTAGAAAAGATGAACATAAACAGTTGCTTTATATTGGAAATCTAGCCAAGCCTTTCACAGGGGAATTTGGGAGGAGATAGAGCCTCTAACACATTGTTACTGCTCATTGAGTCCCTCGCTTCCAGCAAAATTTTATCTCACTTCCTTACAGGTTATACCTTAATGAGACATTAAATGAAGAGAAATCTTCCCAATAAAGACACAGACAGCAACATAAAACAGACAGAGGTTCTAACCTTTTCACAGTCTTATAAAAGTGTTTAATTGCTGTCTGTGTCCTCACTGGCAAGACTTTCCCTACTTCATGTCTCACTGATATTCAGGAATTGAAAGGAAACCTCCCCAATAGAGACATCAATGACAATTAAAAGCTGAGGTTCCAACACTTCCCTATGCTATCCAAAGCAATAAAAAAGTTTTAACTGGAATTTAACTTTAATCCCCAAAGCTATTCAGTCTGACTGTATCAGTCAACACCAATCACCTGTACAACTTGGCACACTGGCCTGTTTTTGTCTAAAATGTTTTACTTACTGTCACATGACTTCCTGACTGTAATAATGCCTGAGATGCGCTGTCCATGCCTTCCCTCGGTCTGCACTGCAATCTTCAGCTGTCCCTGGCCAAGCCATTGCATCTCTCGGCTAGAGAGGTCTGGCAAAACCTCTGCAAAATCTGGCTCCTGAAAGGAACATTAAAAGTGAGTAGATAAATAAAAACAATCATTACATTTAGGACAGAAGAATATAGAACATTTAATATAAAAAATAAGCTACTATGTTGGGTTATAGGAACTTTACATAACTTAAACATATAACATAGGTATGACTGTCTCCTACCTGTGTTGTAATATTGGCATGGAGCTCCCTTATAACATGATTGAGATGTATGATTTGCACAGTTATTGGAATCCTTTCTGTTGAGGAAAACAAACATCAGTATAATATAAAGCAATTCCTTGACTTTTTTCTTTGTTTTTCATCCTCATCCTTAAAAAAAAAAAAAAAAAAAATGTTGCTGGTCTACCTAACTATACAAGTGCTATACTAGAAATGCACATTTAGCTGGTGTCCTACTACTTTCCTTCACGGTCTTTCTAAATTGTAGTTCTAATGTTAGCTGTAAGTGATCAGTTTGTTCCCCTGTCCCACCTAGATTTTCCCAGCACAAACAGATCCTGATACAGCTCCATAACAGAGAGTTCCAACTCTTGAATGAAGAATGTTCTATGTCAGACATGTAGCACTTGAATAATACAATTCTAACACATTTTAATTGCACCTATAGAGTATTGTCTGAACAAATATAAAATTCCATAGTGCTGTGGAGAGGTTATAGATGACTATTGTGCACAATGCTTTCTACATAATCCCTAACATTTTACCTTGCTCTCCTCCTTGCATTCCTCTGAGCATAAGAATAAAGTGCAGATTGTCATCTACATCACTAAGCGTCAGCATGGCAAGACCTCGTTCCAATGCTTCCTCTGTACTTTCCGGTGTTAGAAGGGCACTAAAAGATTCTGTTAGAAATAATAAAAACATTTCCCGTTGAATAAAAGCTTCACTATTAACATAAGTTTACTGTAATTTATGGTTATTTTTCAGAAGCACAACCTGAAAATAAAGCTTTGTGACGGACAATCTTGCCAGAAATTTCAGGCTCGGAAAGTACTGTGGTCACCAGAGAAACGAGAACGTGTCCTAAACGGAGAAGGTGCAAAGAGGGACGAGGAACAGATCTCCATATGCCACAAATCTAGGAAAAAAAAAAAAGATATAGAACTTATATATTGAGGCAACAAGGATGAAAAATACAACGCAATAGGCACTGCAGCATTACTTACTGTGTCAGTATGTGGGTACCCCACTCTGTGCACAGGATGTTCAAACAACACAGAGCCATCAGGGTCTGTGAAACGAACTCGGGAAAGGCCATGTATCCTAAAGACAATAAAATAGCACCAAATTAAGTATAAAAAAAATAAGAACATGTAGAAGACAACATCTAAAAATGCATCAAAACGTGACTAGCACATGCTGCACAAAAATCTGTAGACTGTGTAGCAGTATGCAATAGCTCAAACACAACCAATAAGAGCAAAGTCAAAGATAGTGATAAAGAAAATCTGTAAAGTTATTGTTGTAATGCCCTGTACACATGATAGGTTAGTCTGATGAAAATGGTCTGATGGATTTTTCCATCAGTTATCCGATGAAGCTGACTGATGATCAGTCGTGCCTACACACCATCAGTTAAAAAAACGATCGTGTCAGAACGTTGTTACGTAAAAAACACAACAACGTGCTGAAAAAAATGAAGTTCAATGCTTCCAAGCATGCGTCGACTTGATTCTGAGCATGCGTGGGTTTTTAACCGATGGACGTACCCACAGACGATCGTTTTTTTTATAGGTTTTCTATCCATCAGATAATTTTAAAACAAGTTCCTATTTTTTTAATCTAAGGATAAATAACCGATGAGGCCCACACACGATCGGTTTGGTCTGATGAAAACAGTCCATCAGACCGTTTTCATCAGACTAACCTATCGTGTGTACGCAGCATTAGAGAACATCTAGAAAAACAAACAAATAAATACAACAATTCAGAAGCAATCCTACCCTTTGTATGTGATGGAGAACAGTAAATTAGAACGCTGCAAATTGAATTTAGCCTTGGCAAGACCGCTATTCACTGGGGGCCACACAGGACTGGAAGCAGTCAAAAAGGCAACGTATTCTGTCAAAACAAACACAGACCATGTAAATAAACACCACACTGTGCATCTGAACATGTGCAAACAAAACAGTCACAAAAAAAGTTGCAAGTGTACAGAAAATACTTTGCAGGTCAAAGTTACATGAAGGATATATCAGATTTTTTTTCAGATTGTTGAAATTATATTAAATTATATTACCAGTGCCTGAGATTTGAATAAATAAGAAAACAAAGCGTTAAAACTGAGCAATGTCAGCATTTGGCACATACCCCCACGCTTCCCCTCCTTCCCTAATAAGCAAAAGCTGCATTAAAGATGTTTTCAGAAATGCTTACATATTTGTTTTTTGTTTTTTTTTACTCAATGTTATAAACTAATGGAAACAAAAATCTGTTTTTAGTCATTTACATTGTTGGAGTTTTGTGTTCATACCTGTACGGCTGTCTTCAGGACCGACATCATCAGAGCTGAGGTAAGAACGATCATTATAAAGATCATCGTCTTTTTCTTGGAAATACTCAAACTCCTCAAACATAAATTCAGATTTCTTCGGATTGAGGGGTAGAGGAAGAGCTGAATTGAGAATGAAAAAAAAAAAAAAAAACAAGTTAAGCCTGAAAAGTTGCAAAAACTTGTAAGGAAAAAATATCATGGGTGTTCAAGTCCTATTCACCCTTCTGGGTTGTGACAATGACATATTGTGTGGTAACACATGTGTGTTAACACACCTCAAGGGATAGCAAACTGTGAATAGGGCCTCAACTGTTTAATATATAAGGCCCCCCCAGTAGTTAGTGATGTAAAGCCAAAATTCAGCTGACAAGTCCACAGACACAGAATAAAATGTCATTGATAAATATTGCCCAAAGTGCAGGGTAGTAGACCATGCTGAATAAGGGCTAACCAATATTTTAAAATAACTTAAATAAAAATCTTACCCTTTGGGCAGACTCGACAGCACTGTCCAGGCATTTCAATAGGATTGGAACAGGTGATTGCAGGGCAATGACCCTTAATGCTTTTACAGCCGATTTTACCAGATGTTTTTCCCCAATGGCTCCGCTGCTATAAAAAAAAAATATATATATATACCAGAAGTTTTACAGAGGTGTTTTTTCTGCACAATCAAACCACAAACTAAACTAACAAGTGAAGTAAGCAAGAAGATTTTAAAAAATAAGGAGTAATTGACATCCCTAACCTGCATCAGTGAACCTATTGGTTGACATGTTTTTAAAGTTACAGGTTCCAAGGCTGTGTCATCCAAACCTCAGCTTTTCCCCATAGTAATTGTTTGACCTGGAACAATTATGCAGGATCAAACTTTTCAAACTTCATTGGCTGCATGGTTGTTTCAGTTCTGTAATTAAAAAGCTATCCAAGCCACTAACCTAATGGCATCTTTGAATCCTGCGTCTTTAAAAAAAAAAAAAAAATCAACCCCCAGACTTCTACTCTCACTTTGACCAGAGGTATTAAAGGCTATAATGACCAGGAGCATCTTCCTATTGCCTGTCAGTAATTGCCCTCAGACTGAGCCTTCCAATATACAAAACAAAGACTTCCACTTAGCATATTACTGCTTGCTTCTTCAGCCTTTCTAATTCATTATGCATCTTGTAATTAGCAATCAATCACAACATAGTCAGGATGTTTTCAACTGCTTTCTGAATAGCATTATAATTTTCTGACTTTTTTCTTTAACTTTTTTTTCTTTAAAGGACACAAGGGCAAGCAATTGAACACATTGTACAATCCTAAAGAAGTAATGTACATATGATGAAATCGATGGCATAAAAAATATATCCTGTATTAAAGAACATTGTGCTGTTTTTAGTACAAAGGACATCAAACCTAATTTTCCTAAAGTGTAAAAGAAAAGCTGAAGTGAATTTGTATTATCTTCAAAAATATCCAAATTCTCAAGGTTTTTTAATTTAAATTTCCATGCATATGGTTAAATGCATGAAATTAATGTACACTCATTTCAGAAAAATTCATGCAGGCCACATTTTCTGTTAGGTACCAAACTGCAGCACAGATATACTGCACAGGTGATAGTCCTATGATTGCTGAGCCATTCCTGCATCAGCTGTGTTGCACATCTGGAACAAGGCTTTGGGATATTTCCATAAATAATTACTGTATTTATTGGCGTATAACACTCACTTTTTCCCCCTTAAAAATAGAGGACTGTGCCTGTGTGTTATACACAGGGGGCTGTGGAATGTTTTTTTTCCTGAAAGTTCCTTCAAGTTAGGGTGTGTGTTATACACCTGTGCGTGTTATACGCCGATAAATACGGTAAATCAACTTCTAGTTCTAATTTAGTTACCAGTGACTTTATATAAACATTTTTTTATTTGGTAATTTTATTGTTTATTTTATATTATTACAGTATGAACATGCAAATACTTGATTATTGATGTTTGTTTGACAACTCTCCTCTCCCAGTACATTTTAAACATGAACCCACTTAGATCATAGATGTGGGTGCAGAGGTGCATTTTTTTTTCCTTTGTGAATTGCCATGCATTTCAACGCACGCTCACATACTGTTCATTTTCAATGTGTTTTTGAATTTAGAATTTAGAGTTGATAAAACTAATAGTCATTGACTAAGATTTGTAAATATATGCTGCCTATGTATCAAAACTCATTTATATGCATTTTGTAAACAACAAAAATGGCCCTGCAAAATTTGGTCAGTGAAACAATTCTAAATATGAAGCATTCTTTAAGGTTAAATAAAAAAATTGTTTTTAAACTGAATAATTCACAAGAGAAATACAGGTGTAGGCATTGCTTTCTGCTCAAAATGCCAGTTGTCTGTTTTTTTTTTTGGTCAAAGCTTAATTGAACAAGCTAAAGTTAGAAGCTGATTGGCTACCATGCAGAGCTGCACCAGATTTTGCACTGTCCAATTTTAGTAAATCAAACCCAAAAGTGTTAAAGCAAGATATCATGATAGCCAGGCAGCTAGCATTTCAGACGAACTGGTTAGCACATGCATCTATCATATTTCTCTTGTGATGGTTGATTACGGCTGAAGTTAATACCTTTAGTAAATGACTCATACGTTTCTGCAAAACAGCACTTACCGCCTCACAACGGCATACCACACAGTAGGCTATTCCAAAGGGTTTTCCGAGATCTGGGTGCCATGTGTCCCCCAGGGAGTAGACTTTATTTCCAAGGTGACAACCTAAAAAATAGATATGCATTAGGCAGCTGAATGCAGGGTACACATCTTCAGAACAGCAAATAGATGAAAAATCTGGTGAGGGAGAAAATACAGAATTCAAAAGTTAACACATAGAACTAAGCCCTGAAGAACGTGTGCTTCACCTTCAATCTCATCTGAAATATAGAAATCTTAACCTGTGCATCCCACAAACAGCCGCTAAGCCCTGCATAGACATTGTGTGCCACAAACAGGATCTCACGATACAATGTGGCCAGGTAGGGCAATGCCTAACATGATAAAAGTGAGGAATCCTAAAAAAAAAAACTTTTTCTGAGTATGCTGAACATTTAATAATACATTTACAATCTCCCACTGCAAAATGCAAACACTAAATATACACTATGCACAGTCATAGAACGGTAGACCAACGTGCAGAAACAAAGTGTGACAGATCTATTACTCCTCTCCAGCTGTTGTGGAACGAACTTCAGCAGGTATGGCTGACCAGAGAGTTTCTTGGCACTTGCAGTTCCACAACAGCTGGAAAGTCATAGGATGTTTGCCAAAATACACCAAAACTACCAACCACAAGGGGATTAGGCAATGGGTATGCAAAGAAATATGGATCCTAACTTTTCTGAATGTGAAAAGGCTGAATAGCTAGTTCTGCAAACCAGATGCTACATTTGGTATATTACACTGTAATAATGTTGTTTTTAAGGAAGAAGACACAAAAGTGCAGAACCTTGAATGTCCGAATGAGACATGACTAAATCGTGTTCTGGCAGCTGAAGAGCTCTGTGCAATGGGGCTGAGTTACATAAACATTCTCTCATAACAACTAATAAGCAATTCTCTTCCTATGAGAGCCATTACTGTGACAAAACATTCCCTAAGTCTGCTCAAAAACCGTATTCACTGCCTGCTCTGCCTCTTGTGCTCAAAGGCAGCCACAAAGTGAAAGACAGCCTTACCTCACAGGTCAGGGCTCATTAAATGTATGAGGGGGCAAATTGGACACAATCCCTAAACTAGTGTAAAGCCCATACAGTCAGGGCAAACACAACTCTCCTGCCCTGTGGTATTATTCAAGAATCATGGTTTGATGCCTGTGCTTCTAGAGGTCCCATGACCCCACGATTACTTACTGGACCCCATCACAGACAGATCAGTCCTACTTTACCCTACCACTGACAGATCCATATCTTTGCTTCCATCATTGAAAGATGCATGCTATTGTACCCCATCACAGACAATTCTATACAACTGTACCTCTACCACTATCAGATCTGTGCTACTGTACTCAATCACAGACAGATCCATGCTACTGTAACCCACCACTGACAGATATGTGCTACTGTACCCCACTACTAAGAGATGTCTGCTACTCTACTCAATCGCAGATATATCCTTGCTACTGTACCCCACCACTAAGCAATCCATTTTTTTCCCCACACCCACACAGTTAATGCAATTAAACTAAAAGTCAACTAAAAAAGAACAAGACGTACAGTTTGGGAATCTAAGTGTTGTTATCACTCACCTATTTGAGACTTAAATGGCAAAGGATCCTGCTCAGGTTTGATTGGAAGTAGAAGTTTGCGACGTGAGGCATCAACATCTAGAATCCAGAGCGTCAGTAGAAGGAATTGGGCACATGTCGTCTTCATTTTTCCAGTTGTTCAGTAGTGTAGGCTGAAGAAATACCTTTCCCCCTTCCAATCCTTAATCCTACCAGATGAGCACTAAGATAAATCCTCTTCTCCACTGCCCTGCCACTGAGTCACTTTTGCCTGAGCAGCACTATGTGGCACTTTGCAACTACGCCTGTTACCCTGTCACTCTTCTCTTGCAGCAGGTCAAACTGATCAGAGGGCACAGTTCAATCTGAAATAGGCACAGATAGCTGATGCTTCCTCTTATAGCTGAGTTGGTCAAAAGCAGGTTTTATAGGCACTATTAGCAAACAAAGCCCCCCCTCCTTGCCCCAGCCCTCTCTCCAATCTTGCCAAAGTATATTGCACTCACTCTGGGAGTTGATGAGCCGCTCAGCAGGGTTTCTGCCTGAGGAAAGTGTCTGTTAACAATATTGAATAGCTCAGCAGGGCACAGCAGGGACTCTGGGCTCCCCCCCAACCTGACACACTCAGACATAGCATCCTGACTCAGCCTAGACCCACCCAAAAGAGGGGAGAGGATGAGCAGAGAGGGGAGAGAGAGTGTGATACACTGAGAGCGAGGAAGAGGTGGGGGAAGAGGATGAGTACAGAAAGAGCCCTACACAAGCACATGCAGAATAGGAGTTAAAGGGGAGCTTAGGCTAGGAGATCAGGAAATATCAATAACATATATGACTCACAGCAAAATTATACATAAGAGTTAATACAATAGTTTAATATCTGATCTTATAGCGGTCTCATAAATTAGCTGAAAACATTACTTTATTGACATCTCCTAATAGAAGCACAAAGCTTTTCAAACAAACTTTTTTACATACACACATAACTTTCTCGATAGGTATTTTATTGTGTTGACAATTTCCTAAAGAGTGTAATTTTACAGTTATACTCTTTAAAAAAAGAATCCAAAATTAGTCATTTGCACTAAATATAATTCAGTGACTAAAGTTAACTATTCACCCCTTAGTAAATTACTTTGTGCACATGCTGATAAGCATACATCAATTATAATAGCATAAAAAAAAATGATATTTTGTCTATACAATTTTTTTTAACCATTATTGATCTAAGCCTTTTTGCAGCATATGCATAATATCACAGGTCAATGGTCGTAAAACCTGTAATATAAAATTATATTCCCCCCCACCATTACTGTTGTGATTGCGCGAAAAATCTGAATGTATGTCTCTTTTGACTGTAAAACACTTGTTGGAATAACTGGAAGGTTTGTTTTTTTGTTTTTTAATTTATTTTTTTAATAGTTTTTGTATCCTGAAAATACAAATTAACAGATTACACATCAAATTATTTGTTTAAATTTTTAGGCATGCCATACCAAAGCAGACCTTATACATGGTTATTTATCTATGTACACATGATTTCACAATTAGATACTTTGTTTTACTCATCCCGATGAATATAATATCTGCATTGCATCATTTGAATATAGAGGGAGAAAGAACAAAAGAGAGATGGAGAGGAAATTGCAGTAAGCCTAAAGAGGGTGATAAATTGTTTGGTAGAATCTGCAAATTACTTTTATAAAGTGGCAAACATATGGAAGTGTTTGCTTAACAGATTAGTACTATGCTGGTGGCAGACTTGCCTGGAAGTTACTTTTCCTGAGAAGTATGCACTTTCTACTGTCTCTTCTGAGTTCCATTGCATTGTGGAGTCCAGCTCATTTCTCTTTATAGGTCCAATAGTGCAGTACAGTGACTATCTATATTAACTCCTACACCTCTATGAAACATATCTTCAGTTACACATGTAACACCTTGCATACTACATGTTATGTTATGTTCAGTGGATTTCTGCCTTATTTCTGAAGTATTGCACCAAAGGCAGGAACATTTCTTTATTTTTTTAATCAACCATAGGCCTTACAGAGCCAATCAACACAGAAAAGGCCAGGTATCATTACCTTACTTAAAGTATACCTAAAGCCAAAATGTTATGTTTTGGCTACAGCACAAAAAAGGTTAAACATCCCCCCCCCCGCCATTTTTTTTTCACTCATTGAGATTTTTTCTTTACATCCTATTATGTGACACAAAAGGAAAATAGGTAAAATCTCTCCAAAATAACAGAAATGCTCCTTTAGTTGCCAGTCCATATTGAAATAATTCCCTTCTAATCCTTAAGCTGGGCGTTTGTTGGCCATTATTTTTTTTTTCCTTTTGTTCAGCCAAAGGGCTGAAAATTGTAAAAATATAACATATTCCATCTTCCACACAAATTAGTTGGATGGAGCAACCCCCCCCCCCCCTCCTACCAGGACATTATATTCTCACAGCAACACCCACCACTGTCAAAATGCACTGATCAGCAGATGCAGCTGATTGGCTGTAGCCACTGATCCAGAAATATTTTCCAACATATCCTTTCAACAGAAGTTAATCAAATGATTTATTTCTGTCAAGTGGGGACTGCCACACCCTGAAATTTTTTTTATCACTATATGACCAGCTTTGTCCAGGAACAACGCAAAGGTTTAGATTTTCCTTCTTTTTTTTTTGTGACAATGGATCACAAGGACAAATAAAGAGTTAAGCCTGCCACACAATAATAATTTTTTTGCGTTCAACTCAGCGGGTTGAACGCAAAAAAACTGTCAGCTCCGGTCAGAGCCAATGTACCAACGATCTGATTTTAGTACAGCAATTTCTCCTGCTGAGCTATTGTGTTCTGAAAGGGAGACAGCTCCCCTGCCAGAACACACCAATCAGTTCTCTACGCCCTTGGCTGAGAGCGCTGCATGGGAGCTGGTCGGCTGCTGGTTTTCCAGCATGCACATTCGACAGAAGCCAGCCTTACACACAGGCCGAATGTTGGATGGTTTTTAGTAAACTGGTCAAAGTCAGCCGGCATTTGGCCCGTGTGTACGGGGCTTTAATCTACCCAGCAGGAACACAATAATAAAATACTTGTTTATGGGAGAATCAGATTTAGGGTATATAGATAAAAAAAATATTTTGCAAAAGTTACTTAAGTAGTAAACTATTTGTGTAGCCCTCAGGAGAAAGACCATTTTATTTAAATTATTTAAAATAGAAATGTGGGTCATGTTAGAAAGTCCTTATATACAGATTTGTAGTCAAGAGTTGTGTTCAGAAACTGAATAGGTTGTTTCTTAGTATAGCTGATCAAGGCTCATCAAAGTAAGTGTCTCAAAATACGTTATTACACAATGTTCGCAAACAAAAACCTGACAACTGTAATTTTTTTCCACTTTATCCAAAATGAAAAATATGGCTTTAATTTGACTTAAATTTATAATTATGTATTACTGATAGGGGTTTTAGCGCTGTGTAGGCCACTGCAACTGAAATGCAGCAATTATGTGCTTCCAGATAATTTACGGATGGGGAAAGTTTGGTTTGCAACTAGGAACTCTCAAGCCAAGTGAGGATGCTACATTATGGGGTAGATTTACTAAAACTGGTGCATTTAGAATCTGGTGCACCTGTACATGGTAGCCAATCAGCTTCTAACTGTACATATTCAATTAAGCTTTGGAAATAAAGCCTGGAAGCTGATTGGTTCCTATGCAGAGTTTAACCTAATTTTGCACTCTCCAGCTTCAATAAATAACCCCCAATACGAAGAAAGAATGGTGGGCGCAAAGGAAAGGTGGAAAAGATGAAAAATAGAGAATAGAGAACAGTAATAGAGATAATACAGAGAATAGAGAACGGTAGAGATAAAAAAAAAAATTATAGGATCAAAACAGGAATAAAAAAAAAAGAGGGGAGAGTTGGGGATCCCTATCTGGGTCTTCATCTCTTTAATGATAATAACTATTTCTAACCCTACACACGGGCCGAATTTTGGACGTTTTTTGTGGATTTATTTATATTGAATTTCCAACCTCTGTGAATAGAGCCATAGTATTAACAGCTCAGTTATCACACAGCACCTCAGCTTACAGCAAGTTGATTGCTGATTATCAGTCTGATTATCACATAATAAAAACAATTCTTAGCACAAATTGCATCTTTAACACAATAACAAAACACTTTTTTATTCCACACTCAAAGTAAAACACATTCAATGAGTGGCAATACACAGCCTATTAAAGACACATATTATAAAACACTCTACTAATTACTGTGACTCCTTCACACAATAACTCTATTATCACATCTATACATATCAATAGGAAAGGTTGAACTCATGCTGAGATCAATGCCCTAAAGGATAATACAACTGTATCCTTACACATGAAACTTCTGTGGCCTGGTCCTCAATACACTTGTATCACTGCATAACTACTTTCTACATAGAGGCATAGTTATTGAGTAGAATCATCCACTGCCCATTTTCAACCAAATTTCCATCTTGAAAAACAGCAATGTCTGTCCCAATAATGCCAGTTTTGCTACCCTTTAAATCCAGATATTATTTGCTTCCTTGACTTTATAGTATATATATATATATATATATATATATATATATATATATATATATATATATATATATATATATATATATATACATAAATAAATATATATATATATATATATATAATATATTATTTTTTATTTTTTATTTTTTTGACAGTACTTCACAGTATTTATCAGAAAATCTTGTCTAAAACAAGGTTTTTCCTAAAAAAATACTTTTTTTTACTTAACCAAAAGTCACTTACTGGCTTAATTTTTGTGACTGCTGTAAACAAAATGTAGCACGTTAGGCAAAGTCCAGAGGAGCAAAATTAAACTTTTTTTTATTATTATTTGAAGGGCTTTTTTTGGTGTATTTAGTAGGAGTTTATTTCCTTAATGTTGTGTTCTTCCCCCCCCCTTTTTTTGTGTGTATTTAATCATTATTTTTGTACTGTTATACTATTTATTTTTTATTTAACTCTCTTTTTTAATGAAAAATTGTTAAATTATGGGATTAATAAAGGGCTTTTTTTGCCACAAAAAGAAAAAGGACTTGAGTGGTTGAAAGGAGCTTCCATAACTGTTAGGAGTCATTCAAAGTTCATTGCAGTTTTTCAAACCATCAAAAAAAACATCTCAGGCCCCGTACACACAACCGAGCTTCTCAGCAGAATCCAGCGAGAAGCTCGCTGGGAGACATATTCTGCCGAGGTTCTCGGTCGTGTGTACACTTTCGACGAGCGTCCCGTCGGGAAGCTCGTCGAGCCAAAATAGAGAGCATGCTCTCTTTTTCCTCGTTGTTCAATGAGGAAATTTGGCTCGACGACCTTTTCGACCGCTCATCGGGAACCTCATCGGGCGGAACGATGGGTTTAGCCCGACGAGGTTCTCGGACATGTGTAAGCGGCCTTATTTTTGCCCTCCCCAATTACTGTCAAAATGGCAAACTTTTGCAGAAATCGCCCACTTTTTAACGAAAAATAATGTAAATAAATAAAAACTCTAATGCCGCATACACTCGCTCGGAATTTCCGACAACAAATGTTCGATGGGAACTTTTGTTAGGAAATTTCAACCATGTGTAGGCCCCATTGGACATTTTCTGTTGGAATTTCCAACAACAAAAATTTGGGAGCTGGTTCTTAAATTTTCCGACAATAAAATCAGTTTTCGTAAATTCTGAGCGTGTGTGTAGACAATTCCGACACACAAAATTCCATGCATGCTCTAAATCAAGTAAGAGACGGAAGCGCTCGGTCTGGTAAAACTAGCGTTCGTAATGGAGATTACACATTCGTAATGCTGTACCAGACTCAAAAGTACAAGGCTGAAAAGCGTGAATCGTCTCTCACCAAACTTCTACTAACAGGACTGGTATTGAACTTCCCTATTCTAGCTCCGTCGTACATGTGGTACATGACTGCGTGCTTGGCAATCAGAATGTCCGACAACATTTGTGAGACAGTGTGTATGCAAGACAAGTTTGAGCCAACATCTGTCGGAAAAAAAATTCAGTTTTGTTGTCGGAATGTCCGATCGTCTGTACGTGGCATAAGGCTACAGGAGTTTTGTGTTCTGCCTGTAGAAGCAACTCAATGTTATTCTATGTATCCATGCACATTAGGACGTTTACAGGCATATTTTAAAATTAGAGGCAGGAGCCTAAATGTTGCTTATCAAAATATTTGTCACAATTTGTTTGTTGAGAAGTGTATATGTCTATGTATTGGCATTTTTTTTTTTGTACTTTTGGATTGAGTGTGAAGGATTAGAACCCCTATTAATTTCATTCTTTTTATTTGTCCTGTTGTCCATTGTCACTGGGACTGAATGAGAGAGAACATCCAAAACATTGACTTGTAATCAGAACAGGAATAGAGGGAAAAGCTTCCAATGGAGCACCTTTTCTGGTGACAACTGTTGAATAGAGAAATCCCCCTTGTTTTGTAGAGATTTGCTCCCACTTCCTATTGCATCTCTGGAACAAAAGATGAACGTAAATCTCCCAAGGCTACACACACATCAAGAAAATACATTGACAGAAGCTAGGCTCTGACTCTTCCCTACTCTATCCAAACTAAAAAAAAATGGCTTAATTGTCACATTGATTAATTATATGTTAGACCTAGTTTTGCACTTAATGAATAGACTTGTATTCATAAGAAGGATCCAAAAGCTTTTAAAAAAACCCACCCCCTACCACTGCTGTGTTTTAGTCCCAATCCTGAACTTTTCCCAGTATTGTATGATGTTGATTAAGGTATTAGCATACTTGTTTGTGATGTCCTTGTGCTTTCATGTGCCATATCCCTGTGGATTGCATCCAATCACTAGATTGACTTGCATGAGGATGAATTGTCCCTGCTTTGTACCTTCAGGCTTATTTAGGGGAGCTTTGTGTTCTCATCAGGAAGTGATCCTGCTACACACTTTAACTGCGATCCCATTAGAGCCTCTATCAGTATGTCCCCAACTGTGATGTATAATCCTATGAATTTACACGAACACAAGTGAACAATTCAATTTCCTATATATGTTATATACATGTTTACACTTTCAAGTTATACAAGCATTCAGTTAAAAGTGAATTTCAATGTAAATGTTGTACTTAGCAGCCAATTTAACTACAATGATCACAAATGAACATCTTTTTAGACGATCGATGGCCTTGATTGGGTACTAAAACTACTATCTTTCTTTTTTTGTTTTCCAGCTATAACATTTTGCTATACAATAAAATAAATATTTTCTCTCTTAACATGTAGTACTGGTGTAATTGATAAAATATTAATGGTTTGCGGCTTTCGTTGACTAATGCATTACAATGTTTGATTAAAATCTGGTTAAAAACTGCAGTGAAAAATTGTTAATATCATGCTTTGAACTGGATTTAAGTAAGAAATGTTTTCAAGCCCTTACGGAAGGCCATCAAATAGGTGGATGCTCGGAGCTGATGAGGGAGCTGGTTCCAAAGAAAATTCCCCAGTGTTTGGAGCCGGCGGCCACCTTTTGAATCTGATCGGCTAGATTTAATAATCGCTAACAGGGCGTCAGTCGAACGAAGCTCTCTGGGTGGACAGTAATGTTGTGTCATATTTGATAAGTACAACGGACCTAGTTGCCAATAGGCCCGGAACACCAGACAGAGTGCCTTGAACTCAACCCGTTTTACTATTGGGATTAAGGGATTACTATACTACTGTTTGCACTTATATCAAAGCTAGCACTTTTTCAAACATGAGGCAAAATATTTTTTTTCACAAGCCTATAGATAGAGACCTGGCCTTCCAAGCCCTCAGCACGACGTTGCTTTAATCCTAAGGCTGCGGTCCATGGTCAGGGAGTAGGGATAGGCTTTCCATGCCCTGACACCCCCCCCCCCTTCTTTTTTATATTTCTGTATTTTTTTTCTTTTTTTTTTTCTCTTGTCTGTTCCCCTCTTTTACTTAGATGTCCTAGTTTCTTCTTTTTGCTCCTGGGAACTGGATACCCCCAGCTTGTTGGCGCTTTATAAGTATTTATTGCAATCCAATCCAATCCAATGACAAATGTTAATGCCTAAATACAATTTTGCAAATTTCATATGTGTGATATGTGTTAGTATAACTGTGCAAATCATCACAACTACTTAGTGTATCCAGGACAAATTGGGCTTTCTTTTGGTGGTATATTGTATAGTATATCTCCTGGGTTTGCTATATATTTATTATATATATGTATTTCTTGCTATTACTATAATTTACCATCTAAGAACAAAATAAATTCTCCTGCTCCTGAGGATCGCAGCAATACCATATACTGTATGTGTATGTTATTTGTTAGTTTGTACCCACAGTAGGGCCCAGAAAAAATAGTGCGCATTTTGCTTCTTTTGTATCCCACCTAAGGGTCTATGCACACTGGCTTAAAAATCGCTGCTTCAACAGGAGGTTTGTGTTTTGCCTGTAGAAGCAGCTCAGTATTATCCTATGTGTCCATGCACATAAGAATGATTACAGGCAAATTTTAAGCTCAACGTTAGAGATGGGATGGGAGAGATGGGAAAAAAAACTTCTTGTTTGCGCTTCTGATGGGAGAAAAAAATGCAAAAAAAACGCCTAAACTCACCTAAACTTTGTACAAAAAATGCTCTACAGTATATGAGTGTGTTGTTTGCCAGGGGAACTGCCATTTTTTTTAAGCCCATTGTGCATTGGTCCTTAGAGGCAGAAAAAAAAACCTTCTGGTTTGGGTTTCTGATTGGAGTTTTCTGGCAGAGAAAAAGCCAAACTCTCCTAAACTCGTTTAAACTTGGTACAAAAAACATTTTTTTCTACCAAGGGAACTGGCGTTTTTTTTTAAGCCTAGTGTGCATGGAGCTTTTTTTTATATATACACTTTTGTTTGTTTACATCTTCCTCTCCTGCAATGTACCTTTCCATTCATTCAGAAGAGGAAGTAAACACACGGGAAGGCTGAACAGTGACTGAACGCTGTGATTGCAAATCAGAGGTTATCACAGCGATCATGTGACCCAGAACCGGGAGTCCCAGGTCCTGATCCTTAGTACGAGATATGGGAAACTCAGTGAGAGTCCAATCAGTTTGCTGGGAGTGTGTTGTGCGATGTGCTTTCAGCACAAAGAGAATACACATATATGTGGCCCCACTGATAAAGACCTACTTTCGTGAGGCCGCATATATGCGTACATTTGGCGGGAAGGGGTTTACAGTCTAATAGGTTACTATAAGCAGCCTACCCTGAACCAAATGTATATAAAAATTAGCAAGGATACAAATTTTCATTTTGGCTTTGTGACATAATGGGGGAGATTTACCAAATCTGGTGCACACAGAATCCGGTGCAGCTGTGCATAGTAACCAATCAGCTTCTAACTTCAGTTTATTCAATTAAGCTTTGACAATAAAACCTAGAAGCGGATTGGTTACTATGCACAGCTGCACTAGACTCTGTACCAGTTTTAGTAAATCTCCCCCAATGTTTCTTACCAACTTTAGGTCACATGGATATGGAGCTTAACCACTTCCAGCCCAGCCTATAGCAGATTTGACGGCCGGAAAGTGGTTCTGTTATCCTGACTGGGTGTCATATGACGTCTAGCAGGATAACATGTCGGCGGGGCCCTGTGGGGGCACGCATCACGGCAAGGCGATCGTGAGTGCGGCATGTCAGTCTGACACACCGGATCTCCGATCATGGTAAGAAGCCTCTGACAGGGGGGTCTGTGCTGAAAATCAGCATATTGATTATCAGTACAGGCCCCATAAAAATTTACCCATAAGCTGCCAATCGGTGTCTAGTCAGTGCCCCATCATAACCCACTGTCAGTGCCCAATAAAGTGCCAATCAGTGACTACCACAGTGAAAATGAGTGCCCAACATAGTGCCAATCAGTGTTCATCACAGTGCCAATCAGTGCTCCAGCATTAAAATCTGTCAGTACCTGCCCATCAGTGCCATCTATTATTGTCTATCAATGCCACCTATCAGTGCCAATCAGTGCCACCTATTAGTGCCCATCAGTGCCATCAGTTCAGTGCCCATCAGTGCCGCCGGTCAGTGCCCATCAGTGCCCATAAATGCTACCTGTCAGTGCCCATCAGTGATGCATATCAGTACCACCTATTGGTGCCCATCAGTGCTGCATATCAGTGCCGCCTATCAGTGGCCATCAGTTCTACATATCAGTGTCTCCTCATCAGTGGCCATCGGTGCCGCCTCATCATTGCCCGTCAGTGAATGAGAAAACTAAATTTTATAAGAGAAAATAGGATTTTTTTTTTTAAATGTCGGTCTGTTTTAGTTTGTTTCGCAAAAAATAAAAAACGCAGAGGTGATCAAATGCCAATGAAATAAATCTCTATTTGTGGGGAAAAAAATGATAAAATGTAGTTTGGGTATAGTGTTGCATGACCGTTCAATTGTCATTTAAATTACGACAGCGCCGAAAGCTCAAAATTGTCCTGGGCAGGAAGGGGCGAAAGTGCCTGGTATTTAAGTGGTTAAAGAACACCGCTTATACAGGCATTTAGCTTTTTTTTGTTTGTATACCTTTATGGCTTTATTCACATGGCTGTAAAAAAAAAAAAACTTATATACTGTACAAGTGTTTCTTTTAGTAAGGTTCTGAATGCAGCTGCATTGTTTTCAATGGAACCATTCACACAGGTACCTTAAATGATGAGAAACGGAGGGCATACCAGCCTAGCACACTACCTTTGCAACAATTTATTGTTAAAAAAATATATAGATATATATTCACAAACAATGACATAAATCAAGCATAACACAGTACAAAAGGTGCTCAGCCCAGCCTGGTCTGCTACACAAATCCCAAATGCGAGATGAAAATCAAAAAGAGCTGGCGCGTTTCAAGGGGAATCCCCTCTTCCTCAAAGAGGGATTCCCCTTTAAAATGCATTAGCTCTTTTGGACTTTCATGGAAAGAACATAATTTCACCTTAAACCGGCCATGACCAGTTGTTACTTGCAAGATTTCTGACAGAGTAGTAAAAGGAATTATCAGAAGAGTTGTCCAAGGGCCAAGGACCACTTGTCGATAGCTTAAAAAGACCTGGAATTATTGCGTACAATTGTTTCAAAGAAAACAACAAGTAATGCACTCAACCACCATAGCTAGTGTGCATGCTCATCATGCAAGACTCCATTGCTGAAGAAAAAGCATGTTGAAGCTTGTTTAAAGTTTTCTGCACAACATTTAGACAATTCTTTGAAATACTGGGAGAATATAGTCTGATCAGATGAGACCAAAATGTAACTCTTTGGATGCCATAACATACACCATGTTTGGAGGTCAAATGGCACTGCACGTAACCTCAAAAACACCCCCATTCCAACAGTGAAGCTTGGAGGTGGGAACATCATGGCGTGGGGCTGTTTTTCAGCATACGGTACTGGCAAACTTCATATTATTGAAGAAAGGATGAATGAAAAAAATGTACTAAGACATTCTTGATTAAAATCTGCTGCCATCTACCAGGAAGATGAAGACAAAACAAGGGTGGACATTTCAGCAAGTCAATGATTCCAAACACAAAGCCAAAGAAACTCTCAATTGGTTTCAAAGAAAGAAAATAAAGCTGCTAGAATGGCCCAGCCAATCACTTGACTTGAATCTAATAGAAACTCTATGGAAAGAACTAAAAAGAGGAACTCATAGAAGAGGCCAACTGAACATTTAAGATTTGAAGGCTATGTGTGGAAGAATGGGCCAAAATCACACCTGAGCAATGCATACGACACAAGAGGTGACTTGAAGTGGTCATTACCAACAAAGGATTTTGTACGAAGTAGGAAATACATTTCAGTTAGCGTGTTTAATACTTTTTCCCTGTGTCATTCCATTTTATTACACATAACTTAATTTCTGAACTTATTTGTATGTATGAATTGCATGAGTTGTTATCGACATGTGGTAAAAATTTAATGTCAATAGCACCTTTAGAAACATATTTATTTACCTTCAAAAATGGTGACGTGTTCAATACATATTTTACCTGCATCTATACAAGTATTTTGTAATAAGCAAATATTTTACTGATCATTATGCAGGAACTTTTTACTGCCATGTGAATGAGGCCCAAAAGCACCTCTATGTTAGTCTATATGGTCATGCGCACATTAAACATTTACAGGTGTATTTGAAAAGTAGCATTTACAGGCACAAAAAAAATGCATCAAAGGTAAATTCCGATAGGGGCTTTTGAGCAGAAAAAATATGCGTAAAGGTGAGTGTATGTGCATAAATGTATTCCAATGGCCAGAATAAAATACAAATACAGTGTAAATACTGGTATAAACGGGCATACATATTGTAACATAAGAGACCCTTCTTCTGCCAAATTCTAGCAAAAGAAATGCAGCTTATTTTAATAAGCCGGTGTGCATGGGGCCTTATAATATTCTTTGGTTACCTACTTTATAAGTACACATAAGTTTACTGAAACAAAATAAAAAAAATAGACACAACCGTTTCAAATATAAATGTTACATACATATAAGAATATGACATTGACTTAATAAAGCTGAGGGTTCTCGCCATATACCAAAAAACCAAAAACCCTTTAGTGATAAGAACACGCATTTGCGCTTTTCACAGATTCTGAAAGTGTGACAGCAATTTTATTTATTTAGTTTGCTTGAATGTTTATTTAAAAGTTTTGTTAAAAAACAAAAATTCAGGTGAAAAAAAATTGGCAACCATTTTAATGGTCCGCTGTTCCCTGTTCCAAGCCTGCAGACCTTGCTTCCCAGGACTAGTTAGGCAAGATATGAAAACAGGGTTGAACAGTGTAAGGGAGGGTCATAACAGCTGTAATTTGTTTTCTTTTGTAAACTGTGTCCCAAAGGGGAGATTTCTTTTCACTTCCTTTAATTATAATCAATAATGTTATCAAATCAAAAACACTGAAATTTGCTCAGTTGCAGAATTGTCGCTGTCATTACTTTCAGTGTTTAATGACGAATTTCCCAACAAATCGCTATCGCTCAATTCTGCAAGTGATTCTAATATATTATCGCTGTCTTCTAGCTGGTCTAAAACCACTTTTGACATAAAGAGACACTTTTTGGTTGCTATGGACAATCTACAGTTTTCAGGCAGAAAGAACAGTTTTTATAATATAAAACTGCATGCAGGACACTGGACAGACCACTAGGGACAAATGGCATGTGTAATTATTTGATACAGTACTGTAATCTGTAAGATTACAGTATACTGTATCTATACTGTGTTTTTACTTTTTTTAAATTTGGCACAAAAATTCGCCCCGTGCGTCGCGCCGCTTGCAGGGAACGGAGCTCGGCGGCACACGGCAGTCACCAGTGTGTGAATCGAGCCAGATGACAGCTCGCACACACAGCGGGGACACATCGCAGGATCCATGGACTGGATCATATGGGAACTCCATCTCTTCCCCTTCCATCCTCCCCAGGCAAGCTCCCTCTCCCCCACCGTTTCCTCTTTGTTCTTCCTTTTCTCCATTAGCCATCGAAGATCATACGTGGACTTTCCCCGCCTTTTCCTCTTTCTTCTTTGGCGCTATGTTAATTTTCCGTGCGTCAGCGCCTTTCTCGCCACCCTTATAAGGCAAGAGAGAGATTTTATAGCTGATATACGAGGAGTCTTCAAAAAGATTCTGCACTTTTATATTTTTGGGGGAAACAGTGAAGGTGGGAGTAGTAATTGGTCACATCTGAGAGTGTTATGTGACTAGTCTGTCTGGCAAGTCTGCTGATCTTGCAGTTTATTATAAGAGTTGTCATGTTGTGGTGAATTTGGCTGCCAAACTTATTTTAAAAGTGCAGAAACTTTTTGAAGAATCCTTGTCTATTACTACTGGATAGCCTCATGAGTTAGGTTGATACTGGATTTGTATACACACTAATCACCTTGAAGACTTTTTGTGTATTGACTTTGGGCCAGATTCACGTACATTGGCGCATTTTTTGACTGGCGTAGCGCACCTTCTTTACGTTAGACTTTCGCAATGTAGCGGCGCAATTACCGTATTCTCGATTGTTTTGCGCAGAAAATAGCGCCTGTGCAACGTAATTTCAGAGGCGTAAGGCGGAGTAATTCAAATTGGGAAGGACGTGGGCATGTTACATTGAAATGAGCCGTGACCCCATGCAAATGAAGGGCCGGCCGGCTCGCGCATGCGCACATGAAGCAGACTTTTTGGTTAATAGTTTTTTGTTTGTTTGTTTTCTTGCTTGATTTTTCCTGCTTGTTTTTGTGAGTGATTTTTGCTGACTGTTTGGGAGCGAGTTTTTGTATGAGTATGACTGAGAGGAAGAAGAAGTTAAATTTTACTTTGGGGGAGAAACAAATTCTTGCCCGGGCCATTTCCCAATATGGGCGTTTCCTCCACGGCCCGGAGAGTGCCAACACCACCCCGGCCAGGAGGCGTGAGATCTTGCAGAACATTACTGACGAGGTGAATGCATCGGGGGGGGGGGGGGAGACCCAGACACGGTCGGGGATTGAAAAGAAGATCAATGACCTCCGGCGTCTGGTCAGAAAGAAGCTGGCCAAAATGGCAGCCCATGCCAGGGCCACAGGAGGGGGCCCACCATGCCCTGTTCGGCTGACAGCGGAGGAGCATGCGGTGGCCCACACCTTTCATAGACAACAGGTGGAGGGCCTGCCTGGCTATGACTCCAGTCATGAAGGCGTGATGCCAGGTAAGGTTCTTTTGCCCTATCAGGTGTGTAGCATGTGTGGGGGAGGGGGTGAAAGGGAATATGTGGCAAGTGTGTGGATCCTCCAACCTGTGAATGTTTTGTGTCATCCACAGATGAGCAGGAGGGTGCTGGGCCATCTGGGCTGACCGCACCATCCCAGCCTGATGAGGACCCCCCGACAAGGCCGGAGTCCTCGGAGGAGGTTGAGGAGGAGGAGTTTCAGGAGGAGGAGGATGTCATGTCAGCCAGTGGATTGTTGTTTTTGGAGGAGTCTTTCTCTCTGGCTGGCAGCAGCCAGCCCTCCATAAGGGCTAGCCCCTCCCACTCCTCCGCCAACAGGGCTCCTCTCCCAAGGGCCTCCCCTTCTCCTCGGCCACAAGCCTCAGCTGGAGGCAGGAAGTTGTCCCAGAAGACCAGGAGGGTGGCCAAGCTTCTGCCCACCAATCTGAGAAGGGACCAGGCCCTTCAGACCCGCCATCTGGGACAGGTCAGCCAGACTTTGGGGCGGATGGAGGAGAGCCTGTCCTCCATTAAGGATACACTTGGGGACCTGGACTGCCACTCCCGGGCTCTTACAAACTGCCTAAACGTACTGCAGACTACAACAGCAGACGTTGGGCAGGATGTGAGGGCCCTCACCCAGGCTATCCAGGCCAACACGGCAACACTAGGTGCTGGCCTGAACAGAATTGCCGTGGCCTTGGAGGGCAGGCCGCCAGGTGGGCAGAGACCAGGGGCTGCTCCTCCCTCCCCGGATTACCCCCCCCCCCCTCCCCATGAGTTTCTCCTGAGGAGCCGGGGGCCGTGGCCGTGGGCGCCCCAGGCGTTTTTTTTTGTGATGTGAATGTTTTTGGAATGTGGGGGTGATATTCCTGCCGGCAAAGGTTTGTCACCCTCAGTTTTGGTGGAGAAGGGTTCCCCAGGACCAGGGAGAAGTGATTCCCAGGTCCGTGTGAATGGTGTATGAATGTACAGTGACATAATTGGAGCCGTGCCGTGGCGTTGCTGCTCACAAGTCCAGCATGGTGGGCTTGTGCTAATCCAATTAGATGAGGATGTGATGTGTCTGTGCTAGGGACCACAGTGGTGTGCATGCATGCATTCTCATTGTGCCATGATTAATGTGTGTGTTTAACGTGCAAAGATGCCTAATGTGAACTGTCTCCTGGCTGCTCTTCCCTCAGAAGACGGGGTAACCTCGGTTAGGGGGGGATTGTCTGGTTCAGGGGTCAGGTCATCACGTATGTCAATCTGCAGGCCCTTTCTCACTGCGAAGTTGTGCAGAATGCAACATGCACCGATGATCTGGGACACGAAGTTTGGGGAATACAACAGGGTCCCCCCAGACTTATCCAGGCATCGGAAACGTGACTTCAGGAGGCCAAAGGTGCGCTCCACCACTGCACGTGTTTGGGCGTGGGCTTCATTGTATCTTTCCTCTCCTGGGGTTTGGGGGTTCCGGATAGGAGTCATGAGATGGGGTCCCAGTGCATATGCAGAGTCACCTGGAAGGGAAAAGACAGGAGGATGTTAGTCGTGCATGTGCCCCTTGTGATGTGTGCATCATGGGGGGGGGTCAGTCATGCCTGCCACCCATGTCACTCACCAACCAGCCAGGTGTCCCCATACACGTTCTGTTCGAATTCCATTCGGATGGGGCTCTGATTGTATATGTAGCTGTCATGGCTTGATCCGGGGTGTTTGGCACGGACGTGCCATATGAGGCATTGGGCATCGACTATCACCTGTACGTTGATGGATTGCCAATGCTTCCGATTGCGGTATATGTGCTCTGTCTCATGGGGGGGCTGGAGTGCCACATGTGTGCAATTAATGGCCTCCACGGTGCGTGGGAATCTGGCAATTCTGTAGAAATCTGTCATTGCCTTCAGCCGCAGGTCCTCAGTGGTGGGTTTGAGGATTTGGTTGGCCATGCGTCTGAGGATTGCAGGGACAACCTGGTGCACACATCTGCTCATGGAGGATTGTGACATCCCAGCCACCACTCCACTTGTTCTTTGAAAAGAGCCACTGGCAAGGAAATGGAGTGTTGCCATGACCTTGACCAGTGGCTGCACTGAATGTGAGCGGTGTGTTGGGCTGGTGATGTCCTCCTGCAAGGTTATGGTTAATTCCAGGATGGCATGAGGGGTGAATCTGAAGATGCGATACACCTCAGAATCACTCATGCCAAAGAGGTCTATGCGTGTGCGGTATATCCTCTCCTGTGCCCTCCTCGGTGCCCTCATCCTTCTTTGCTCCTCTAAAGTCAGTAGTATAGCTATGAGCGAGAATGTCCCTTGCATGTTGGCATACAGATTGTTGTGCAACACGTGTGACTGCTCAGCTCCTCACTAACAGTGTTGCTTTCTCTGACATGTAGACGAATTGTCAAATTTTATACCACCTTTTATATGGTCTAATTTTAGACAGGCCGTGCAGCTGTTGCGCACAGCGCGTAGCCTGCACTGCACCAACGTTCTTTTGTGGATCCCCGTAACTCCCTCATTAGCATATTTGAATAGCAAATCAATGGTGTGTCTAGCGCAGTTTTGTGCAGACGGATACGCCTGTCTATCGAAATTACGCTGGACAAAAAAAAGTAGATTTCTTGCGTATCTCGTTTTGGGGATGCGGAGCATCGAAACGCATGCGCAAATTTAGACTTACGCCGCGCATCTCCTGTTATGCCGGCGTAATCGCTCTGTGAATCTGGCCCTTTGTGTCCTGATGGATTTGCTATCATGTACTTGCCTCTATTTTTCTTCACCTTGTCCTAAGTACAATATGTTGTATACCTTGAGGGGTGTGGTAGTCACTTGAGCAGGAAAGCACAGAAAGCAATAACTACAAAGTTCTCTTTTAATACATGTTTATTTAAGTTTTACAATAAAGTTTTACAATAACAGTGCCATCATTCCAGACCTACTGGTACAATGATGTACTGCACTGACATGAACACACTGAGCATGTTTTAACAGAGAGATAATTAAAGTGGATGTAAACCCCAAAAAACATTATTTTTCACAATGTAGAGTATAAGATTTCCTATCATCTGTGCCCAGTCTTGCCACACTAAGTTAATCCAGATCTGAGTAATCCTCTTTCAATGTTCAGTAAAATGAACAGCCTTCCAGATAAAAACCTGATAAAAACCTGCCTAAATAAAAAGTCAGTTTTCTCTCTTCTTGCTTTGAGTGACAGGTTATTTACATATCTAGCTCAGACATGTTTATCATATGTTATGTTATGTTTATCATAACATGAGGTATAAAAAGTGAGAAATCCAACCCTTCCCCACATAACACATCCTGGTAATATACAATGAACTTTGGATCACCTCATGTTATGATAAACAAAACATAACATAAGATAAACATGTCCAAGCTAGATATGTAAATAACCTGTCACTGAAAGCAAAAACAGAGAAACGGACTTTATAAGTTGGCACGTTTTTATCTGGAATTCTGTTAATTTGCACGGAACATTACAAGAGGATTACTCAGCGCTGGATTACCTCTGTGTGGCAAGACTGGGCACAGATGATAGGAAATCTTATACTATACATTGTGACATCAAAAAAAAAATTGGGGGTTTACATCCACTTTAATCAACATAATTTTTATATCAATAAATGTTCTACAGTAAATAAATAGGTAATGGGTCTTGGCAGGCAGTTTTGTATCTGAAATGAGCAACAGTGAATAGCAAAAAAAAAAAAAAAAAATAGAAAAGGGAAAAAGTCAGGTTCCCAGGGTCTCCAAGCACTATGCTGTTGATTTATCTTAGGTAGAGGAAGTTTCCCATAATCCTATACATGTGTTAGTATAATTGGTTAACATAAAAGTACAATCTAAAATATAATTTTATTTGGACTCTACAAGCATAATAAAATACTGTATGAAATAATATAATAATTTTCTCAAATTACTGAAATAATAGGACTAATTTACTAACAGCCAATAGTCTGTTCACTTTGCAAGGAACAAATACCCAATCACGTGCAAGGAAAATGTAAGAGAAATGCATTTTTGGTTGCACATGATGGCAGTCAAAATAAACCCAAAACCAATTAACCCAATAGGACTTTCAAGGTACAGCAAAAATGGAAATCACTAAAATGTTGTTAAAAAATTATTAACGTTCATTCCATACAAAATGTTAAAAGGATAAAACCCAAGAAGTGATATACATACAGTGCATAATAAATAAATTAAAAACCTCCATAAAGGCTCCATCAGAACATATGTAATGATAAATGATCTATGTAATTACATATGTAACAATAAAGTATATTATTGTGACTTTGCAATTGTTAAAAAATCACACATATGAATTAATGTGTTAGGCCCGGAGCGCTGCAATGCATTTTGTGGACAAATCCACTTCTACAGGAAGGATATTCAGGAAGTATTCCATTTGTATAATGTCTCATATTGATAAACTGTGCTACCAACATGTGTAGGATGATAACGTGCCCCAGGAGGGGCACGTGGGTGGTAAGCTATTTTTTTTGCGGGCAATGGCTGGTGTTGGCACTTCAATCATCACTGCACCATGCTTGATATGGTGTCAGGGAATATTTATATTATTATATTGTAATTTATATTGAAGTGGTGCAACTCACCATAATGCCGAAACAGTGGGAGCCTTGGGTGTGTCACTTGCCACATCTACTACCACCAGATGCAGCTTGTCACTTGCCACCGTCGCCTGCCACCAGGTGCAGCTTGCCACTTGCCACCATCTCCTGGCACCAGATGTGGATTGTCACTTGCCACCGTAGCCTGCCACCTAATGTGGATTTTCACATGCCACCAGATGTGGATTGTCACTTGCCACTGTCGCTTGACACCAGATGTGGATTGTCACTTGCCACGTCACCTGCTACCATTTGCAGATTGTGACGTCACCTCCAACCAGATGTGGCTTGTCACTTGCCATGTCACCTGCTACCATTTACAGATTGTCACGTCACCTGCCACCAGACGTGGATTGTCACGTCACCTGCCACTATTTGCAGATTGTCACATGACCTGCCACCAGATATGGATTATCACTTACCATCATCGCCTGCCAACTGATGTGGATTGTCACTTGCCACATCACCAGTCACCATTTGCAGATTGTCACGTCACCAGCCACCAGATGTGGATTGTCACTTGCCACCGTCACCTGCTACCTGATGGCTTCAGAGTGGCCATGGCACGTTGGTTAGGCAGGGACCCCTGTGGCAAGAGACTGAAGGTTATAGGCCGAAGATACAAGGCTATAGCCTCAATAGCCACCCCTTAACGACGCCACTGCTATCCAGTCCTATTCTGGGGTATGGCCAGAGCCAGAGTCGGCAGTAGCCAAATGGCCACAATGTTGACTCTGACTAAGTCAGCCTCCTCCCCTAGTGGTTTTGAAATATATGTGCACAGTCAGAGTTTCAAATAAATAATGTTTTTTTTTTGTAATGGTCTAAGTTGCTAATACTAGTTTAACCACTTTAATCCCGGACACTGTCACCATTCCTAACAAGGCCAGTTTTCAGAGCTGTCACACTTCAAATGACAACTGCTCAGTCATGCAACACTGTACTTATATGAACTCTTTATCATTTTTTTAATACAAATAGAGCTTTCTTTTGGTAGTATTTACTCAATTAACTTTTTTTTGCTAAATAAATGAAAACATTCCAAATGAGTCATTTTTCTTCTTCACTGATGTGATGAGGCTGCACTGATGGGCACTGATGAGGCTGCACCTATGGGCATTGATGAGGCTGCACTAATGTGCACAGATGAGGCTGTACTGATGGGCACTGATGAGACTGCACTGATGGGCAATAATGAGGCTGCACTGATGAGGCTGCACTAATGAGGCAACACTGATGGGACGGCACTGATGAGGCTGCACCGACAAAGTAGCATTGATGGGCACTGATAAGCTATACTGATGAGTCCTGATAAGCTGCATTGAAGGGCCCTGAAACTTGTAATTTGAAAGTTAATTTTAAGAGGATATCAGTAGAAATAATTTCAAGATTCCCATTTATGAAAAAAATAAAGAAAACATCTACAAGAATTATGGGCCTTATGATTACAAAGTTTGTAATGATTTCAGCATTGTCAGTGTAGCGCCTGTGTACTTTACGGTACCGGTGCTAGTTAAATTTAAGGGTAGATCAGAGTGTAGTTAGACTCTGATCCAGATTGTTAAGTGCAAAACAAGGTCTCTGTCTCAGCTTGGCTGTGCTGTGGGCTTATTCTGCTGTACTGGGGTGTTCTTCCATCCTCGGTGTTGCAGGTGGCAGCAGTGGAGTCAAGGTTTGGGTGCTCTTTCCCGGCGGCCAGTCAGGAGGGTTTGACCTCGCAGTGCATGCTGGGGAGGGGTATTTATGAGACAGACGCCATGAGTTCTGGGTTTTCTTCGTCCAGTGTGGCACCGACCTTTAGGGGGGCCACATCACGGTGCCCCAGTGTTATGGCCTACCTGGCCGTGGCGTGCGTGCCGTGCGGTTTTCCTGGTTGCGGAGCATCTGAACAATGACGGGGAACCAGTGAGTGACTGGGTTCCTACCTTTGAGGATCCCAAGCTGTACTGCTGTTCGGTGGGGAGTCAGTCCGAGGAGCGCCATTGAGAGGCTGGCGGTCCAAAAGGGCCAGGACAAACCACCGAGGATCGAGGTAGCTGGACAATGAGGGATTGATCACCTGTCAGTCGGTACCTGGGCGATAAGTTGAAGGACACTCAGGCGTAACTCATCTAAGGAGGGATATCTCCAAGAATCCAATCCAGAGAAGGCCTGTGGCAGAGGTATCTTTCTGAGGCTCACCGAGGAGGGTCTGTGGCAGAGACTTTTCCTCCCTCAAGTTCAAGTTTACCGAGGAGGGTCTGTGGCAGAGACTTTATCCTACAATTGTCTGAGTGATACTCCGGCTGCCAGGTCAGTGAGAGAGGCCTGTCCAAATACACTAAACCCACTCCAGAAGGAGTGGCGCAGAGAAGTGTTACGATTGTTTCCTTATCATCACGCCTGAATCTGCTATTCTCCCTTCTTCTTCAACTTTACTTTCCTCAACAAAGTTTACTGTTTTTACCCGGCTGGGTAATAAAGAGCACAGCAAAGAGCACCTGTCGTGGACATTCCTTTACTTCTACTATATGCAATAAACATCACTCACCCCCTAGGAATTTGGAGCAGCCATCAGCCATGAGGTAATTTGCCTCCCAAACATCCAGCAGCTCCTCTGGGGGTAATGCTACATCAGTAATGTTTTTTTTTTTGCTATTTTAATATATAAAACAGAAAGCAACTGGAGGAAGAATTGTTTTGAACTGGCATGTGTGTCACCAATAAGATAATCATTTTGCCAAAAAAACACAGGATCTGACTGGTTATTCTGCTGTAACAATAATAGTAATTTCAATTTTCAAAATCATTAGTATTTAATTACTGTGCAAACATTGCTTCCTATTTTTCTTCTACAAGACTCTATTCGTGCAAAATAGCACTGCCCGTAATATAAGACTGCAACTAATGCATTTTCAGAGATGAATTTATATCCTTGGCAAAATTTAAATGAACCATACAGAAGTATGTACTCTTTGCATGAAGATGTCATGAAGTGGCTGTGTGCAGTTTGTTAGCTCAAGTGTCGGGCAGATGTAGAATTTAAATATGTTGTGCATGATTTATACTAGCTCTAGTGTTGCTTCGAAGTGTAACTCCAGCCAAAACGTGTTTTCCAATTTTTAACTGTATCATGATGCTAGTGGAAACAAAGTGTAACTCCAGCCACTTTTTTTTTACTTGAATAGTTTTTACTGATGTCTGTGTCAAAGCTGGGGAGATTTAACCTTGTTGACAAATGTCATTGGGAGAGAAAGTAAAGAGGGATCCAAAATGCTATAGCTGTTAGTAGAACAGATTAGAAGGGATAGCATCTATTGGGGATATCTGTACTGATGACAACTATCAGGTGGGATTTCCCCTCACTTTGAGAAGATTTCCATTGAATTCCAATTGTGTCTCAGAGGATAAAAAGAGAAGGAAACTCTCCCACTTTATAGCAAAGAGTGTGTCAACAGAACAGTGCAGTGTCATTATGGTTACATTGTACTGCAGGAGGTAGTTACCATGTACAAGTCCCAGTGTCATCAGACCAGTGTACACCGTCAATAGTGTTCTTGATTGCCACCCCATCAGTTCCAGTACCCCCAGAGCAGTGTATGCTATAAACAGTGTTCCTGATCACCACCACACCAGTCCCAGTTTAACCAGATAAATGTGTGCAAGCAACAGTGTTCAGAATTATTTCCACTCCAGTCCCCAGTGTTGCCAGATAAGTGTAGGCCATTATCAGCGTTCCTGATTGCCACCACACCAGTCCCAATGTCATCAAACCAGTATGTTGGGGGACCAGTTAGTATGTACCAAGACACACAGAGACCAAGAGAAACTGGCCAGCGCCTTTTACCATAATTGATGGACCATCACATTATGATTTGAATGAAAAGGCTAATTTTATCATGGCCAGAGAAGTCTTCACCATGGCATCCCAGTACTCTCAGCACCGATGTCACAGATAAACAAAAAGTAACAAACAATCTTCAGTCGTGAAATATGCAAGAAAAACTCTCTCCTTTTATTTAAAAATGGAGTTCAGGCTCAAACGCTATGTTGGACCGGCAAACATAGCGTCTTTCTGAGCCAGATCTAATAGCTATCAGCCTGCTACATTACTATTTTATGTGAGGCAACTTTTTTATTCTTTCTATGTACTAGACATGTGCATTGGTTTTTGTCCAAATGCATTTTCGTCCAAATTTCAGGTATTTTCGTTATCGTTTTAACAAACGAAAACAAATGCACAGAATCCAAAATCCGAAAGATCTGACATAAAATAATGCTTTATTTTAATTTTCGTTGCTACAACAGTTCGATATAGATAGAAGATTTGACATAACGTTGACAATAGCAAACTGTGTCTATCGAATCTGTGGTCGAATGTGCCTAACCTTAACTCTATTAGTCCAAGATTATTCTATATAGAGAGGAAAGATTTGACATAGAGAGAAAAGATTTAACATTATATAGAGAGTGTTGGGGTAGATCATCGACATGAGCGACGAAGCAGCGAAAAACATACAAACGTTCAATCTGTCATTGAAGGCTTATGGTGTCTGTCGAAACTTCTAAGAAGATTCGACAAGCAGCTAAACTGTACAATGCCGCAATCGTACATTTCCAGTCAAATGCTCGGCCAATAGGCTATAGAAGAATTTGAATGTTGGTTGACTAGTAATAATAATCTATAAATATAATTATTACTAGTGTCATACAATATTAGAATTCTTCTATAGCTTGTAGGCGGAACATTCGACCGAAAAATGTACAGTTGCGGTGTGGTACAGTTTAGCTGCTCCATTGAATCTTCTTGGAACATTCGACGGACATAAGCCTTCAATGACAGATTCTACCTTAATTATTTCGGATTTTCCTAGACGAATGCATTTTTTAACGAAACTAAATAAATGTATTTTTCGGACAAAAACGTAATTCTAAAACAAAATATTTCAGTGTGCACATGTTTACTGTGTAACGCATCTTAAGTGAAAGTGGATATTTTATTCCTATAAATAAAACGCAAGTGTTTTCCTGATTGCCACCACACCAGTGTCAATGTCACCACAGACATTGGAACCAGCAACCTTATCCCTGATCATCATCACACCAGCCCCAGTGTCACTAGAC
The DNA here is from genome assembly GCA_029574335.1 of Rana kukunoris. Classification (NCBI taxonomy): domain Eukaryota; kingdom Metazoa; phylum Chordata; class Amphibia; order Anura; family Ranidae; genus Rana; species Rana kukunoris. The sequence goes on along the minus strand of CM056052.1, from coordinate 235,155,379 downwards.
CAGTGTACACCAGCAACAGTGTTCCTGATCCACACCATTGCTGTGTGTGGAAATTATCTTATTGGAAACTCAACAGGAAATTAGATGCGTCATTTATGCCCTTTGCAAGCCTGAAGGTTCTCCTTGGATTTTAGGTACCTCTATGCAGCTGGGCTCCTAAAAAGTCTGACACATGTGGTATCCCCATAATCAGGAGGAGTAGCAGAATGTGTTTTGGCCTATAATTGTAAGCATTCCCATACTATGTGGTGGAAGTATCTTTTTTTTTTTTTCTTGTCGAATGTTTTTATTAAGATTTCAATAGGGGAACATATGTTGGGGGAGGAGAAAATAAAAAAAGGAAATGTACTGAAATACATAAGTGTATATATATATATATATATATATATATATATATATATATATATATATATATATATATATATATATATATATACACACTTATGTATTTCAGTACATTTCCTTTTTTTATTTTCTCCTCCCCCAACATATGGTAGGGTTGTCCCGATACCACTTTTTTAGGACCGAGTACAAGTACCGATACTTTTTTTCAAGTAGTCGCCAATACCGAATACCGATACTTTTTTTAAACGTGTCCCCAAATGCAGCCATGTCCCCCCACATATTGCAGCCATATCCCCCCACATATTGCAGCCATGTATGTCCCCCACATATTGCAGCCATGTATGTCCCCCACATATTGCAGCCATGTCATGTCCCCCACATATTGCAGCCATGTCATATCCCCCCACATATTGCAGCCATGTCATGTACCCCCACATATGCAGCCATGTCATGTCCCCCCACATATGCAGCCATGTCATGTCCCCCCACATATGCAGCCATGTCATGCCCCCCCACATATGAAGCCATGTCATGTCCCCCCACATATGCAGCCATGTCATGTCCCCCCACATATGCAGCCATGTCATGTCCCCCCACATATGCAGCCATGTCATGTCACCCCACATATGCAGCCATGTCAGGTCCCCCCACATATGCAGCCATGTCATGTCCTGTGCCCCATATTGCAGCCATGTCATGTCCCCCATACCTCCGCCGCCGTCGCTGCTGCAGCCTGCAGGGTTAATCCCCATGCAACACATACCCGCGGCGCCATGTATAGACACGCGATTGGACGGATCCGTCCAATCGCGAGCAAGGGGGGAGTGTCTATACACGCTTTGCAATTATCCTATCGGTAAACAAAAAAAAAGAGAAAAAATAATAAGATTAAAAAAATGTAGATAATAAAAAATAATAAAGGGTACAGGAGAGGAGAAAGTCAACAATATGAGAGAAATAATAAGCACCCGGGATGGTGGTCTGACTCCTGGCATACATATACTTTGAAAAATTGTAAAAGATTCTAGTTTGGTAACAACAAAGACTGGTCAAAATCGGCGTGGTAGAAGTATCTTATGAATTTACAACTTTGTGTAAAAAAATACATTTTCATTTTCTTTATGCATTTTCCAAAAGCTTTTGGCAGGAAAAACAAAACCTCCAAAAGACTCAACATGCTTTAAAAAAAATACCTTGGGTTGTCAACTCTGCAAAAGATTGTCATTTTGTGGGTATTTAATTGTTCTGGAACTCCAGGGCCTCCAAACACATGATAAGTAGCTTGTAAAAATAGTTATGGCCCTTAAAAACTTAAATGCCCTTCTTGGATTTTGGGGCCCATTATGCGGTATCCGCATACTCAGGAGGAATAGCAGAATGTGCTTTGGGATGTAATTATAGTTTTTGGGGTGTAATAATAACTATGTCCATGCTGTGTGTGAGAATTATATTAATCATTGACAACTGTGTATAAGAGAGTGAAGATACTGATAGTTAGTCATGAAATAAGATGCATTATTTATGCCCCTTGAAAGTCTGAAGGTGCACAATGGATTCTGGCCCCCTCTATATGTGTAGGCAAGAATAAAGTCTCACGCATGTGATATCCCCATACTAGAGAAGAGTAGAAGAATCTGTTTTGGGGTGTAATTGCAAGTATGCCCAAGCTGTGTGTGAGAAACAACTTAAAATGATAACTTTGTGGAATAAGATCAAAATGTATTTACTTAATTTTTTTAAATTGTGGTAAAAATTAAAACTTCAAAAAACAAATTTTGCCTCTTTTGCCACTTACTAAATACCTTTGACTGTCTACTTTCCAAAAATGGGTCATTTGGGTGTATTTGTATGGTCCTGGAATTTTAGGGCCTCAAAAAATGAGATATGCAGTCAGGACATTAGGCGTAATCATTTTTCACATATGCAGGCTCTCCTGGTTGTTAAATTAATTGGTCGTTAAATGAGGAGCCGTAAGTAATCAATATTTTAAGCTTTCTTAACTACTGTAATGTACTGTATTCTGAAAAAAAGGTCTACACACAAAACTCCAACTCAATAACATTGTTTAATTTGCATAAGTACAGAACACAAACACATAAACAACAAAAATCCTACAATACAATGATGTACAGTGTCCAAAAAGTAATAGCTGGTCGTTAGGCCGAGTGGTCATTAACCACTTCCCGCCCGGCCAATAGCCGATTTACGGCCGGGAAGTGGTTATGAAATCGTGACTAGACGTTCTCAAACGTCTAGCACGATTTCATGCCGCGCGCGCCCGTGCGGGCGCGCAGCGCGGCGATCGGTGATGCGGGGTGTCAGTCTGACACCCTGCACCTCCGATCTCGGTAACGAGTCTCCGGCGGAGCCTCGTTACCACGTGATCAGCCGTGTCCAATCACGGCTGATCACGATGTAAACAGGAAGAGCCGCCGAAGTCAGCAAGAAAAAAAAAAGGGGCAGTAAAAAAAAATGATGCCAATCAGTGCCCACACATGGGCACTTATTGCCAACATTGATCCATCAGTGCCACCCCTCAGTGATCATCAGTGCCACCCCAGTGTCTGTCAGTGCCACCCCACAGTGCCAATCCATGCCCAGTGCCCACCTATCAGTGCCCACCTGTGCCACCTATCAGTGCCCACCTGTGCCACCTATCAGTGCCCACCTGTGCCACCTATGAGTGCCCACCTGTGCCGCCTATGAGTGCCCACCTGTGCCGCCTATGAGTGCCCAGTGCTGCCTATGAGTGCCCATCAGTGCCGCCCATGAGTGCCCATCAGTGCCGCCCATGAGTGCCTATCAGTGCCGCCCATGAGTGCCCATCAGTGCCCCATACCAGCGCCGCCTATCAGTGCCCATCAGTGCTACCTAATCGGTGCCCATCAGAACTACCTCATCGGTGCCTATCAGTGCCACCATATCAGTGCCCGTAATTGAAAGAGAAAACATACTCATTTACAAAAAAATTAACAGAAAAAAATAAAAACTTTATTTTTTTTTCAAAATCTTCGCTCTATTTTTAGTTGTTGCGCAAAAATCGCAGAGGTGATCAAATACCACCAAAAGAAAGCTCTATTTGTGGGGAAAAAAGGACGCAAATTTTGTTTGGGTGCAGTGTAGCATGACCGCGCAATTGTCATTCAAATTGCGACAGTGCTGAAAGCTGAAAATTGGCTTGGGCGGGAAGGTGCGTAAGTGCCTGGTATGGAAGTGGTTAAATAGGTAAATCATTAAACGAGGAGAGTCTGTATACAGGCATACCCCGCTTTTAAGTACAAAATGGGGTTTATTTACTAACGCTGGAAATCGCAATATTAGGCTCACTTCTGCATAGAAACCAATGAGCTTCTAACTTCAGCTTGTTCAATTAAGTCTGGTAATAAAACCTGGAAGCTCATTGGTTTCTGTGCAGAATTGAGCCTTATATTGCGCTTTCCAGCTTTAGTAAATAAACCCCATTGTGTACTTAAAAGGGGGTATACCTGTACCATGGTTTGTAGACTCTATAAATAAATCTATAAAGAAAGACTATTGTTTGGTAAACTTTTATAACATAAAAAAATAAGTAATTTATAAATACCTTAAAAAGAAAGCTTCATCTGTCTCAAAAAACTATATAACGTTTATTAGGGTACAGTGTTGCATAACTGAGTAATTGGCATCCAAATTATGGCAGTCCTGAAAACTGCAAAAGGGCCTGAATAGGAAGGGAGTTTAACATGCTGGTTAAAAATGTGAAAACAACTTCTACAATTACATTAACATTATAAATCGAATATGATAATTTAGTGACTGGGGTTAAACCTACATTAATTCTGACTGGAAGTGATAATGTGCAATATAAGTCTTCTGTTATAAGGGTTTGCCAGTTTATTCCCATGTTGATTATTGTAAAAAGTTCTAACTAACATTTTGCCAATTGCATGGCAAAACACAATAAACACAATAGGTGTGAATGGTGAATGGCCCAAAACATTGGAGCTTACAAAGTGTTAGCCGTCTGTTAAGGCTGCTGTAATGCATTGCTTGCCATTACTGAATATCTCAGTATTTTTACACTGAGCCTTCAGTTTGTCCACCATATAGCACCTCACAAACTAACTGTGGTGTTTAACAGTGTTGGAGTGGATAAGACAAAAAGGCCTCTGTGTTTCTGGGGGTAGGCCTGCAAAACAGCACATTTGTTTAACCAAATGAATGAATGTTTATTAGCTATTTGCAAATGTAAAATAAAATTGTTGTGTGTATGCCGAGAGAGGTCATGTTCGCCCAGGTGTGTTGTCCACATAGATAGGGGGTTGGTGTGTGAACGGTCTCATCCTCTTTCACAGTGACAACTGTGCATCCCGTTGCAGGCTCCTCGTTATTCACTTCACACTGAACTAATTGGATGCTATTATGGTGATTGTCCTAATTAGAAGGAGCGAAAAGACTATGAGAGCCATCATTTGACCACTGATTTTATTCTTTGCAGTATGTTTGCTTTACAAAAAAATCTAATTAGACTCTCACTTCTCTGAGCTCCATAGTAATAGACTATCCTCTTGTACAACCCAAGTAATCTGTGGTTAACTGCTCATACAGAACGCTAAGCTTTCCCAAGATATTTTACTCTAGATGGAAACCCAATTCATTCCTGATATACTTAAACCAGGTCACTTTAACAAACTTGAAAACTGAAAGTACAGTATCTCCCCTTGTTTGAAGATAACTGGCATTTTGTAACACTAGAAATGACCCAGAAATTACGCCTAGACATCAGCCAGTGGACAAAGCAAACTTGTACTAGCTTGTACTATGCATACATATACTACCAAATTTTATTCTTGTGAATATAGTATGCTAAGAACATACTTAACAATGCACACATATTGGGGGAAAATGAAAAAAATGAAAACGTAAGCACACTGGCTTAAAAAATCGCTGCTTCTACAGGTGTTTTGTGTTTTGCATGTTATCCTATGTGTCCATGCACATTAGGACGATTTGAGACATATTTTAGGCTCAGCGTTTAAAGGCAGGAAAAAACCCTTCTGGTGTGGATTTTTGATTTTGAGCTTTCTGGCAGAAAGAAAACGCTAAGCTCTCCTCTACATGACTCTACATGAGCATTTTTTCCTGCCAAGGGAACTGTTTTTTTAAAAGCCCGAAACTTAAATGAATTTACCATAAGCAGAGTGATTGAACATTGATTATCTTGATATAATGAACAGTAATACCACGTACACACGATTGGAAATTCCGACAAGAAAAGTCCGATGTGAGCTTTTGGTCGAAAATTCTGACCATGTGTATGTTCCATCAGACTTTTGCTGTCAGAATATCCGCCAACCAAAGATTGAGAGCTGGTTCTCAAATTTTCAGACGGAAAAAATTCCAATCGTAAATTCTGATCGTCTGAATCAATTCTCGGAAACAATTTGACGTGTGCTCAGAAGCATTGAACTTAATTTTCTCAGCTCGTCATAGTGTTGTACTTCACTGCGTTCTTGACAGTCGAAAGTTTAGAGAACTTTTGTGTGGCCGTGTGTATGCAAGCCAAACTTGAGCAGAATTCCGTCGGAAAAACCATCCAAGGTGTGTACGCAGCATAAGGCTACTTTACACTGGTCCGTGATTTTGCCACAATTTTACAGTGTTTACAGTGTGGTTTTTACAGGACATGGGACTCAAAAACTGCACCAAAAATGCATCGCGGGTACGTTTTTGCCATGTTTTCCATTTTTGTAAACTCCCCAAAGATGCTCCAAAAATGCTGCAAACAGAATTTGTTTTTTACAGCAACGGAAGCGCACCGCCCCAGTGTGAACGCATTCATTGATTTTAAAGGGAGCTTTCTTGAGCTTTTCAGGCACTTTTTTTTTACGTAAAAGCACTTGAGAAAATTAAATATTTGAATGCTCATTTATATTTAATAATGTTTACAAACACATTCTGAATGTACTTTAAAGCAAATGTATGGTATACAAATTATATTGTACAGAGCATTTTAAAGTAGGGAGGTCCTTTATGATCTACCAAGTTTTGTTGTTAGTGATAACTACTGCAAAATATGTAATATATAACACACAGATAAACGTAACTAGGTTTTCATTGTTATGGTTTCAAATTAATTCCTTATTATCCAGTCCCTAATTGAAGGGCCTCCACCAAAATAATCATTTTGGGAAAACTAGAGAACATAGATCATTCTGAAACATTATCCCATTTTCTGTCCATAGTGTAATTTCTCTCTTATCTTTTAGTGAAAACTGACAAGCAAAATTGTCCTGCAAGAGAATCATTTTGTCATTTCTTCCATTGGATGACCCCAAGTTTGGGGGCACATCTTTTAATACCATAGGGATAGTTCTTTATAGCGATTTACTACATAGTTAAGATGCCTGTGCCTCAAATATATAGTCATCTGATGAATTTCTATGAATGTGAATGTAATTGTCCATAAGGGACCACCAGAAGAATAAGTGGAAAGTGAAAATAGTTACAGTGCTGTATATTATTGGCAGCTCCTGGTTTAAAAGTCAGCATAGGGGACCAGTGGTCTGACAGGCCTCCTAAAGACTGTTCTAATTTTAACCATTTACTGCTAATGCATACTAAATATTTAGACATTCTGGAATACATTGCTAAAGAAGTTGACAAAGTTGACTTAAACTGTTACTAAACCCAGGACTCTGAATTCACTATATCTGGTCTCCCACAGTACACAGAACATGGAAATGCAATTATTTTAGTAAATATAAACTGCTAAATACCTTTTTTCATCAGAAGTATTAGGAGTCTTGTGACTTCTATCAGTACCTGGTTAAAGCTTGTAGGAAGAGTTTTAATTCTTCCCTGATTGTCCTATGGGGCTGCAGGACCCATTACCCTCTGTCTGGACAGTGCTGATTGGCCCTGCACTGATCACATGCACTTGCACTCTCCTAAGAAAAAATACTCTCTAGCAATACATACCAAACTGAGCATGTGCAGAGTGCCCCTAAGGTTCTGTTCTATCAGGAGATGGATTTGGAACAGTGGGAGGATCAGAAAAGACAGGATCAAACAGCCTTTTTATACAATGCTTAACCCCTTAAGCTCCACAGTGAGTACATCAAGCATGCTTAACTGCATATACAGATTGATTTTACTGTTGTGGGTTTAGTATCACTTTAATTCACTTCAGTCATTCAATCATGCACAAAATAAAATCGTTTTTTTTTTTTTTTCGTTTTTTTTTTATATGTACGTGATTGAGTATTTTGATGGTGAACACAGTTCCATTTTATTATTTAAGATAAGTATATATTCTCTATCACTTTAGTAAATCACCCCCTATGTGTGCTAAAAACCTCTTAAATGTTTATATAGTCTGCACAATATAGATGTCATAGCCTACATGTATTCCTACCCCTGTAAAGGTTTGCAGAGTATGGTCTTTCCTGAGCCTTCCTGCGATTATCCTGCAGCCAGACACTTTTTTTACACTCTCACTCACACACTCGTTATCCAATGATCAGTCTAGAGTATTTGTTTTTGTTGGTAATTATTGGTAGAACTTGGATAGTAGAAGGGATTAGTGGGATATTCCAACATGAACTATACACAGATAAGGACAACTCTCACCTGACCCCATCATTTTTTTTGGATAGCAGATTCGCTGCTAAACCACACTATGGGTGGGAAGATAAGTCCTTTGCTTCCTCTGGCAGCAGACTCAATTCCCCCCGTTTCATCAGGGCTGTCCACTGACTTTTCTAGCCTGGGAGGATGGCCCTCCCAGAACAGGCCTCTAGTTGCAGGTCTGTCCTCACTGTAGCCAGAAACTGAACCTTATAGATGTGTCTCCCTCCTAGCTATACCTGATATCTGGGTTGCAGCTTCCTCAGTTCTGGCCCTCAGGTCGACCAACTGAGGCCGCATGGCAGCATGCATTGGGGAGGGGCAGAAGCCCCCTCCCTCTGGGACCCCGCTCTCCAACCAAAGACCCTAAGCACATGTGCCCTAGGCATATATACAGTCACCCAGTATGCCCGGAGGCACCTGCTTCTGTCAATGGCCAGGGCTGTGACGATGTTATGCTCCCATTTGTCAGGTTTCCTACCACAGTCCAATATGCCTCATCCTATTGGACCAGTGTGAAACAGGCGGACAACATGAGCAGAATCTGAGCACAATGAGCAGACCTCAATGGATCACTGCTCCCTGGTAGGTAGAGAACACCTAAATGTACCTAATAGCCTCCCTGGTATGCAGGCAGACCCAAAACTATGCTCTCTCTTTAGCACTTACCTAAGAGGGTGCTACTTCCACATAACTCTTAAAGTAGAACTATAGGCAAAACTTTTTAAAACATTTTTAGAACAAGGGATAGTTATAACCCCATGCAGATTCTTTTTCAGCATCTATGTCTGATTGCGGAGATTTCCCCTCACTTCCTGTCCCATAGCCAACGGAGGAAGTGAGAGACAATCTCTACAAAGTGAGGGAATCCCAAGCTCCTGAAAATCCATGGAAGTTTTAAATATGTCTACCTCACGGGGCATAATTCTATGACATAATGAAGCAATTAGCATATGGTTTCAACTGAAACACAAGCTGTGCAATACGGTCCTACTGTGAGGTTTAATGAATTGACAAAAAAATTCTTTGGATCAGGTAGCATGCACTGTGGGAATATCAATCAGGTGATGTACATTTAACACATTGAAGACTAGTATGACTCAAGAGTATTACCATTTTTAAACTATTCCTTACAAAACATTTCAAGAAATAACCCCAAACCAAACGTACAACAGCATAGCCAACATCTGGCTAATATCAGGGACGGGATCCACATAGGGGTCACAAGGTAACAGTACGGAACCAAGAAATTTTAGATTATTTGCGACTACCATAATATACCATCAACAATGAGTTGGCCTGGCTCATGCTCCAGGGGTAGGTTGATAGTTAAGTAGCTCACCTAAGTTGTTGTGCTAGCAGAGGTCAGTTTATCAAGACTTCAAGAGAGGTCATCAGACATTAGGGAAGCCTCCTAGTCTGCTGCAGCAGTGGAGGGTTCTGCCAACCACTTAGACCAGACCCTGTCATATTTTTTCGGACAGCCTCTATGTATATAGGTGTCTTTGTATAAGGGTATCACATTATTGATAAGTGTTTTCCATAGACTTACAGAGGTTCAAACATGGTTCTCTCAGCCACCCTGGGCACCAGCTCCTCCACCAGCCCCAACAGGCATATTCTTGGGGATGGAACAATAGAGATACATAGTAGTTCATTAACATTCTGGCATGTGCTACGTAGAAATTAGGGATGAGCTCCGCGTTCGTTTTGAGCGTATGTTCGACTCAAACATCGTCTGTTCGACTCGAACATCGTCTGTTCGACTCGAACATCGTCTGTTCGACTAGAACATCGTCTGTTCGACTAGAACATCGTCTGTTCGACTCGAACATCGTCTGTTCGACCGTTTGTGTAAATTCGAACGTTATGGGCCGTTCGCGCCAAATTCGAGTGGCGCCTCACAAGCCCATAATGCACTGCGGAATAGCGCGCTGATGATTGGCCAAGCATGCACTATGACCCACATGCTTGGCCAATCACAGCATGCAAAAAACGGAGAGCCATAATTGGCCAAAGCCAGGGTGGCTTTGGCCAATTATGGCTCAGGGGGTTTAGTACACACCCCACACTATAAAAGGCCGCCTGCAGGGTGGCCTTGTGTAGTGTGTTGCGGCAGTTAACAGAGAACAGAGACAGAGAGAGTGTCATTTTTTGCAGGTAGATAGAGCAGGCAGGCAGGCAGGCTAGTCAGTTAATGTTACAGTGTGTAGAGGATATATATACATCCCAAGTGTTGTACATATATTTATACACTGTATAGCTTAGCTAGATCAGTTCTTCCTAATTTACTTGCAGGCAGGTGTGCTATTTAAAGACGTTATCACAGGCAAAAAAAGGCATAGACACCCAGCAGGTACAATATTTAACCACTTGACCACTGGGCACTTAAACCCACTTCCTAACCAGACCAATTTTCAGCTTTCAGTGCTCTCACAATTTGAATGACAATTACTCAGTCATACAACATTGTACCCATTTAAAATTTTTGTCCTTTTTTTCACACAAATAGAGCTTTCTTTTGGTGGTATTTGATCACCTCTGGGTTTTTTATTTTTTGCGCTATGAAAGAAAAACGACTAAAAATTCTGTAAAAAAAAGAAAAATCTTGTTTCTGTCATATTAGCAGGTTATTTCTCACACACAGCATATGCATACCACAATTTACCCCCCCAAACACATTTTTCTATTCCTTCCAAATATGGCGATACCCCATGTGTGAGACTTTTACACAGCGTGGCCACATACAGAGGCCCAACATGCAGGGAGCACCATCAGGCGTTCTGGAACACCGAGACCAATTCTGACATTTCTCTCCTACATGTAAAAATCATATTTTTTTTTGCTCGAAAATTACATAGAACCCCAAAACATTATATGTGCTTTTTTAGCAAAGACCCTAGAGAATACAATGGCGGCCGTTACAACTTTTTATCTCACATGGTATGTTGCACAGACATTTTTTGAACGCGTGTTTTTAAAAAAAAACAGTCTTGTGCTAAAAAAAAAAATAGATACCCAACATGTCACCCTTCAAAATTGCACACACTCGTAGAATGGCGCCAAACTTCGCTACTTAAAAATCCCCATAGGCGACGCTTTAATTACTTTTATTGGTTACATGTTTTTAGTTACGGAGGAGGTCTAGGGCCAAGATGATTGCTCTCGCTCTAACATCCGCAGAGATACCTCACATGTGTAGCTTGAACACCGTTTTCATATGTCGGTGGAAATTACGTATGCGTTCGCTTCTGCATGCGACCACGCTGTAGACGTCTTTTGCCTATAGCGCGGTCGGGAAGTGGTTAAAGGAATTTTAATGCAGGATGCAGGAGCAGTGATTTTAATGATGCTTAAATAAAAAAAAAAATTCCTTTAAATATTGTACCTGCTGGGTGTCTATAGTTTGCCTGTGAAAAACATAAACATATAAACGGTAGTTTTTTCAGGAGTCCTGCTCCTGAAAAACGACAGTTTTTTTTTACTTTTTACCATTGATACATGTTCCCTGGGGCAAGACCCGGGTTCTCAAAGTTGTTTTACGATCAGATACAGCGTGTACAGAGTCTCACTCGCGTGATGTCAGATCGTCACTCCCGGTGAAAGCTTTTTGGCTGATCTGTATACCATGGCCGTGTGAACACTCAGCACTCGGACAGACCCTGCAGTTTATCACACGGCCATGGTATACAGATCAGCCAAAAAGCCTTCACCGGGAGTGACGATCTGACATCACGCGAGTGAGACTCTGTACACGCTGTATCTGATCCTCTGTCATTGGGGATCATAGGTTTCCGGTAAGAGACCAATTCATAAGCTTGGTGGAGGATACACTTGTTTGTCTTTTGATCACTTCTATCAACTTGTTGTGACTCAGGAGCACCAGTGTTTACTTTTTCACAGACTTTTTTCTGTTCAACACTTTGGACTGTACATTAACTGGAAGTTCAAGTCTATATTCAGTAGAGGGTCACACATTTATTTATATCACATTTATTTATATCACTATATGGTTTTTGTTACAAATACCATCCAATTAGGTGACAGTTTATTGGCTAGCGGCCATCATAGGTCACCCTTCTTAATCTGTGTTTATTCACTTGTTTTATTTGTGGTTGTTATTTTATTATATTTGAGGTAGCGCGATTTAATTTTTTCTTATGTTCATTTCTTGTATTTATTGTTTACATATAGATTGCAGCACCTGGGGTAGCACATTTTATTATGTTTTAGCTCCCTTTTCATTTCTTTGTAAGTTTTAGCACAGTTTTTCCCCCCCTTTTTTTCACTGAATACATTTGCTTTTAATTTCTGGTTGGATGTCGTATTCTTTTATCTCCATCAATTAAATGTTAAATATATGTGCAATGTTAATGTAGATACTTTTTTTTTATGATAAAATGTTTATATGCATTTTTTGAAATATCAATATATGTAAATAAGTAAAAAATCGACTTCTTTGACACGTTCCTTAGAGGTACACAAATCCTCCAGACCGTGAATGTAGGGGTTAAAATGCATTGGGTACTCATATGTAATTTACACATATATATAGCTCGTATTTAAAATGTTTGTAAAAATTCCTTGTACTATGCATTTTGTGATAATAAAATACCTAAATACTTACCTATCTATGGTTATCTTGCTGCTTTAAAACACCTTGGGGAACCCTTCCATTTGTGAAGTAAGAACCCATTATTCTCAGTAATACCTTTACCTGTCTAATGCATAATGATTACATTTGAATAATCACTAGCATTTCACATATACTGTATACAGATACAGGCCAGATAAAATAATCTAGTCCCACTGGTATGCCAAAAAAGAGTGGTCAAAATTGAGTAGTCAGCCTATTCTCTTTTACTCCCTGTACATCCTGACTCTACATTTAACCTTGACTGAATGAAACCCCTGCCAGTGAAGACCCTTACCATGATGTAATCTTTTTAATGCTAGAAGAAAAAGCTTTACTAAGGACATCAATGCATTACCACCCTGGATAATACAATATCAGTGGCGGCACATCCATAAGGGGCGCATGGGTGCCGCCCCCCATCCATGCGCCCGGCCCCTAATCTACATGCAGGGCACAGGGCACTGGATGCATGGATTCCAATGTGTTTTTTTTAGCACGTGATTAGAGCCAGAAGCTCTAATAGCTTTCAAAATAGGATGGGCTCAGTGCGCAGAGCACTGCGCTCCAAGCCCACCCAGCTGCGTGACACTAGCAAATGAATATTCGCTAGTGTCACAGTAATTCTCCTCCCGGCCAATATGAAATGGGTCTGAGACTTGTTTCCCGATTGGCCGAAAAGAGAAGCTACGCTGGCTGTCAGGAGGAGGTGGGAGGAATCGAGAGCAGATGCTGGGGAAGCTAGCCGGCCACCCTGAGGGAAGCCTGGGGCAAGTGTCGCAGTCGGGTGACTGACTGGGGGGAAGGTGCAGGTGACCTCCCCAGACAAAATTATATCACCGGCCACCACTATACAGTATACAGCACACATTTTCATTGATGTGTCTTCTTCAGTTATCATGGAGCAGTAGAAAAACAACTGAAATCAGTGGCTGATCATTTAGCCAGTGGCGTCACTAGAGTTGGTGTCACCTGGTGTGGTAAAACATGGTGTGTCCCCCAATAAAAAAAATCTGATACAACACTGCATATAAAGCTAGCCTGCCACAGCGCTCTGTCCTTCCACTGCGGAGTGACAGCAAGAGCTGTCAAAGATAGATATATATGGTCAAATGTAGAGATGTCTGTTAACTCATCCTTCTTGGGGAGACATCTACTCATTTCGGACTAACAGGTGCATAAAGGAACTTGGTTCAATTTGTGTACTTGCTGCCTCCAAGCTGTACTATTAATACTTTCAACAGTACAAGTTGCAAGTCTACCAAAACGGAAATCGTTGAGGTGAAAGACGAAGGCAGAGTGACACAAACAGCCTGAGAGGCCTCAGTTCCGGTGATTAGAACTCATTCAGACCAACAGAATGCAGACTAACAGTTTGGGTGTCAGTTGAATGAACATTCACACACTACTTGATGCAAGAGTGCACGATGGAACAGTACAGACAGCAGATATGCAGAACAAGCTGCGAGCGGCAGACTGCTATATTGTTTGGTGAATTTTTGGGTTGCATGATGAAAGCAAACCGCTACTGAACTCGGTTTGGTTTAATATCCATACATGCCCTGTTCACTCTCTCTTGCAGCTCAGCATTCTGCTAAAGTGAAATAGAACAGACTGCGCATGCGTGGGTAGGAAACAAAGCCAAGTGCTCGTTTGGGAGTTGCTGGGGCCGCGCAAAACAAACACTATCTGCAGGACAGAGAAGGGAGGGCAATGGAATAAGCAGTTTTAAAAGCTTTTTCTGTAATGCACAGGAATGTTTTTGGCAAAAGTCATTAAAGTTGGACTAAGCTTTTTACTGTAGCAAAGTGTTTCAATGACACACAAACTTTAAGAGCAGATTTACACTGGTGTGCTGTGGTTAGGGTGCAGCAATATTTGCCAGAATTTTACATGCATGCATACATCCTATTGACTTCTATTAGATTGTGTGTTTTCATGAACGCACATCAAAGTTCTGCATGCTGCATGTTTGATGTGCTTTTAGAAAACGAACATCCAAATTTTGAATTACACAATTTTGTTCAGTCAATGATTGCCTTATATTATCACTTTGATTAATCATTTGCATTGTTTTCTTATTATGTGTGCAATTTAACTAATTTATTAAGTATAACATGGAGGTTATATGTACACATATCTTTTGAGCATACAGAGAGTAATATTTTGAGCGCCACACTTTCTCTTTTCCACTGTAAATAGGGTAATAGCCAAGGTGACTGTAACAACCAGAATAAAATGCTGAGCCTGCACAACTTAAAATTGAGGTATTTTTACAACTTGATGTTAGTCTTTCTCAGACATGGCTATTGTAAACATTGCATACATTCCTTGCTTGCTTACACACTACAGTCCTAAAGACACTGGTAGGTGTGAGACCAGCAGTTACCAAACAATGCTAATTGTAATTGGACCAGTCAAAGTGCGGGAACTGCGAAATCCACTTTGTCCTCTCCTTTTCTCAGACCGAGAACCTATTCACAGAGACATTTCATGTTCTTTGATGGTCTTTACAGAGAAAATAAATACAAATGTCGCTTTATCCAATTAACAATGAAATCTATTTCATGGTGGGTAACGTATTATTGAGGCATAAGTATATTTTTATTAGCTTTACATATTTTGTATGACGTAAGAACAATTCTTGAGGACAACTTTTTATGAAGGCCAAAGGAATTAGTAGTACAATGCCATCTTGTATCGGAGAGTAACAGGTATTATGTTGAGTATATACCCCTATTAATAAAGGAAATCTATGGTTACAGCATACACTCATTTTAAAACATAAGCATTGTAATAGCAATACAAACAATATTATATTTCCCAATCCAATATAATCTTACTTGAAAAATCAAATTTCATGTCATGAGAGCTGCCTGTCTGCTGGCCATCACCTTTCACCACTCCCTGGATTCCCTGCTTGCATTGGAGCTTCTCCCCTGCTGTTTACGTTCAATGTCTAAGGACTATATATCCCATGGTACCTAGCTGCCTGCAAGCAGTGATTCCTGTTTTAATGCCGCCTCCTGAAACTCCTCCTCTCGGCATCTCTGTAGTTCAAGGCAGGGTCGAAAAAAAAATTAAAATGGGTTGTAAAGGTTTGTGTCATTTCAACTAAATTCATTCTATGCATTAAGGTGAAAAAACACCTGCCAATCACCGCCCACCCAGCCCCCAGTTTTACTTACCTGAGCCAGTTCACCTGCTCAGCGCGTCCCCCGCCATCCTCCTCTCCATAGATTCCCGGCTTTGATTGGATAGATTGATAGCAGAGCAGCCATTGGCTCCCGCTGCTGTCAATCAAATACAATGATGCGGGTGCCAGGGTCGGTGCAGAGTAATACACTCGGCGTCTATGGACGCTGAGTGAATGACACAGGAGCGCACCTGCAAGGTAACCCCCTCGGGAGTGAGCTTCCCAGAGGGGGTTATCTAATGCGGGGAGGAGCCGCGAGAGCCGCCAAGGGACCCCAGAAGAGGATGTTCAGGGCCACCTTTAGTATCACTTTAACACAGCAGTGCCTACCCACAGGGCATAGTGAATACCTATCACAGAACCCAAGGAAGTAAATGTGAGGAGATCTTCACAAAATAAGTTTACACTCTTCAATATAATTAAGAGTAATAAGAGTGGGCTTGAAAAAATGTAAATACACTGTGCAAATTAATGAATGACTTTACATTTTGAGCATAGATATAATATAAAGTATAACCAAAAGTGATACTTTTTAACCCTCTCTATTTGTCCTGTTTTTACCATTAGCATTGAAAGTAAAAGTAAATAAAAAAATAAATAAAAAAAACATTTTGGGTTGTCTTCAGAAGTAATAGAGGGAATCTTTTCTAATAGGGACACTAGTTCTGGTGACCTGGGTGTCCCCTAAGAATTCCATTAATTTGCAGGCCTCTATTATTTTCCAGCACTGCCTTAACCCCCTTGGGCATGGAGTTCACCAGAGCTTCACAGGATGCCACTGGAGTCCTCTTCCACTCCTGCATGACTACATTTACAAAAATGTGAGGGGTGTACTCACTTTTGTGAGATACTGTATACGTATGTATCTGAGGTCTGATGGCCGAAGAATACAGGGTTGATCTGAGGTCTGAAGTGTAAGCCCTGAGACTGATCTGAGGTGCAGGAACTGGAGCTAATCTAAGGTCTGAAGGTGTAGAAACTGGGGTTGATCTGCAGTCTGAATTTGCAAAAATATGGGCTGCTCTAAAGTAAAAAAGTGCAGAAATTGGACTAAAGGTGCCGATCATCTGAGGTCTGAAAGTGCAGAAATTGGGGCTGATCTGAAATCTAAAAGGTGCAGAAATTGGAACTTATCTGAGGTCCAAAGGTGAAGAAATTGGGGCCAATCTGAGACCTAAAAATTCAGAAGTTAGAATTAATGGTGCAGAAATTGGGACTGATCTGGGGTCTGATAGTTTAAAAATTAGGACTGACCTGAGTTTTGAGGGGCAAAAACTGGACTGATCTAAGGTCTGAAGTTGCAGAAATTGGAGCTGATCTGAGGTCTGAAGTTACAGGAATAAATTCTAATCTGAGGTCATTATGTGATGCTGCAGGGCTGTGTGCAATTACTAATGAGTGAAAAAATTCAAAAATAATTAGAGACTATGGCAAGCTATTTACTGGCACACCAGTTGTCCGATGCTTAAAAAATTGGCACTCGATGTAGAAAACTTAGATCCATTTTGCCCATCCTTAAACAGAATAATCTACAAATCGCAAATACCCCATTCTTGATGCAATCAGTGAGACATACAATGTTAAGCATTTAGTGTCAATACACTATTCTGGTGACTTCACAACATACATAATACTTCCAGTAGCATTTATATGCATTTGGTAGAAATGTAAGCAAGTATTACGACTCAATATGTATGACCATTGTACAGCACCGACCTATGGTGGACACACGGAGTGATGATAAATAGGAAATGGAGAGGAATAGATGTTTAACATGATAAAGAGTAAAAAATTACTGCACTGGACATTAACCACTTAAGCCCCGGACCAATATGCTGCTAAATGTCCAGAGGCGTTTATACAATTTGGCACTGCGTCGCTTTAACAGACAAGTGCGACGTGGCTCCCAAACAAAATTTGCGTCCTTTTCTTCCCACAAATAGAGCTTTCTTTTGATGGTATTTGATTGCCTCTGCGATTTTTATTTTTTGCGCTATAAACAAAAATAGAGCGACATTTTTGAAAAAAAAAATATTTTTTACCTTTTGTTAAAAGAAAAATTGAATAAACTAACTGTTAGTCAAACATTTAGGCCAAAATGTATTCAGCCACAAGTCTTTAGTAAAAAAAAAAAAGCGCAATAAAAAAAAGATTAGCTACCTAGCGGCAACAGCGACACTAATACAGCGATTAGAAAAATGATCGCTTAGTGACGCTGGTAATAGGGGTGAAAGGGTTAACTAGGGCGGTGATCAAGGGGTTAAAACTTTATTAGGGGGGGTACGGGGTTACCCTGGACCTAACACTAACTGCCTGTCACACTAACTGTCACACTGACACTAAATGCAGTGATCAGTACATATATGATCACTGCATACAGTGACAGTGTGACAGGGGGGTGGGGGGGTGATCGCAAGGGGTTAAATGTGCCTTTGTGTACTGGTGTCAGTGTAGTGTTGTGCAGACTTACTGTGACTCTTCTCTCCTCTCGGCGGTTTGAAAATACCGCCGAGAGAAGAGCTGCATCACTTCCTCTGCCAGTGTTTACATTTTACAGGCAGAGGAAGTGACAAGGTGGATGCTCACAGGATTGGCTGGGAGCGATCACGAGGGGGCGGACAGAAACAAACAGCCGCCCCCTCAAGACGGATCGCTCCCGCAGGTAAGCCGCCCGCCGCACGCAGCGAAGGGGGTCCTGATCGGATCCCCGACCCGCTAGAAGGCAGGGACGTATATATACGCCCATATGCCTGTACGTGCCATTCTGTGGGCGTGCAGCAGGCGTTAAGTGGTTAAAGGGGAGTTCCACCCACAATTTCACTTTTTAAATATAAATACCCCTGTAATACACAAGCTTAATGTATTCTAGTAAAGTTAGTCTGTAAACTAAGGTCCGTTTTGTTAGGTTGTTACAGCATTTAGATTATAAGTTTAGTTTATAATCTAGAAATAGACCGTGGCCATCTTAAGTGTGGGCATCATGAAGCCAGACTGTATGACTTCCTGGATTTCAGCTTTGCATATCTCGTACATGCTCAGTGCTGCACAAGCAATGTAATAGGTTTCAGTCAGGTTTGCAAGGACTACTGGGAAACATGATGCCTATCCCAGAAACCCTTGCA
This sequence comes from Rana kukunoris, assembly GCA_029574335.1. NCBI lineage: Eukaryota > Metazoa > Chordata > Amphibia > Anura > Ranidae > Rana > Rana kukunoris. Next base: position 235,136,475 of record CM056052.1, on the reverse strand, counting down.
AATAGCCTTGTGACTTAATAGCCTAGGCCAGTGTTTTTCAACTCCAGTCCTCAAGGCACACCAACAGGTCAAATTTTCAGGATTTCCCTCAGATGAAATGCCTGTGGTGATTACTAAGACAGTGAAACTGATCAAATCACCTGTGTAAAATAATGGAAAGCCTGAAAACATGACCTGTTGGTGTGCCTTGAGGACTGGAGTTGAAAAACACTGGCCTCGGCTAATAAGGAGGAGGAAGTTATGAAGAACTACAAAATAAAGGTATTTACAAGCAACAAAATAAATTCAAATTATCCATTCTGAACACTATGAGATTAGGGTATGCAGCACAGACAAACATAAAAAAATGGGTGGAACTCCACTTTAAGTCAGAAAAAGACTAGGTTGTTTGTAAAGCATTATTACAGAAGGTGGACATAAAAAAACAAAATGTGCATGAGGTATGACTGCATTCAGTGGTGAAGGTGTGGGCACCAAAAAATATATGTGAAAAAAGGGAGGTCTGGCAAGGTGACAATAGATTAATGTGACCGCCTTTCATGCTAATATAATTAATGCCTCTGAGGGAAGAACAACCTATTGCAATTTTTGGTCACCAATCTGATTTCATCTTGTATGAGTAAATGGCAGTTGTAGAACAGATCATTTGAAGCTGATTGACAGTGTTGACTGAAGTAGTTGTGACCAGTGGACAACTCTAAAAATGTTTGAATGTGCTGGTCGTTTTAAACTTTTACAGTCAAATTTGTGGGGGGTTTTTTTTCCCTTTTTTTAAATAAGGCCATATAAAGATTCTTTACATTTGAAGCACCTTAAGTGGTGTTCAGCATGTGGCAACTTCACGAAGGCCTGCAGATGTTTGTAGCTGAGAACGTGCACTTTGAAGTGCTAAACGCGGTAATCTGTTTACTCTATTTTCAGTGACACCTTTTAATGCAGCCACATGAAAGTTCTCCTAAGAGATGTTTGTGCATGAGATTTCCAGACCTCAAACATCTCCATTCTTGAAACAGGGAGGTCTTGAAATCTCACACTCAAACAAACATCTAAGTAGAACTGTACTATCATCACAAAGCTTTAATTTTCTCTGTTGCCACATTCTGGAATTACGTTAAAGTCTACCCACACTGTTCCCAAGACTCAAGTTTTGCTGGCACTAGACTACAAATGGTGCAGAAATTATCCAACCCAGGCTAATACATTTTCAGGTCGCTCCATTATATTGTATGCTAAGTTTGCCAGGTACAGATGTGTGTGCTAATGGAGAGGGTATGTGAAGAGAAGATGCTGCCAATGGCAACTAATCAGCCAAGGGGGGTGAATAATAAGAAATAGAAAAGATTTTAGAACCTGTCTGATTGCTGGTTGCCTCTAATGCTGCGCACACACGAAAATTTTCGGCATGAAAAAAACATTGGGCCAGATTCACAGAGCCATTACGCCGGCGTTACAGGAGATGCGCGGCGTAAGTCTAAATCTGCGCATGCGTATCGATGCGCCGCATCCCCAAAACGATATACGCATGAAATCTAATTTTTTTTCGACCGGTGTAATTTCGATAGACCGGCACATCCATGCACGCAAAACTGCACTAGACACACCATTGATTTGCTATTCAAATATGCAAATGAGGGAGTTACGGGGATCCACAAAAGTAAGTTGGTGCAGCGCAGGCTACGCGCTGTGCGCAACAGCTGCACGTCCTGTCTAAAATTAGTCCATATAAAGGGTGGAATAAAATTAGACAATCCGTCTACATGTCAGCTAAAGCAACACTGTTAGTGAGGAGCTGAGCAATCACACTTGCTGGACAACAAACTGTATGCCAACATGCCAGGGGCATCCATGCTCATAGCTATACTACTGACGGAGGAGGGCACGGAGGACGGCACGGGAGAGGATTTTTTTTTTTCCAAAAACTTTTTATTTGCTTTTATAAACATTACAAAAAAATATACATACATATATACATCAATACATAACATACATACAAATTACAAACACGGTCTCACTATCTTTCAATAGCCCTTTAAAACATTGATGGATATAATAATCTAATCTAATAGAATATTCTTCTCTGATACAAGCCCCTCACTCTTCACTTGATATATCACACATGCATAGACATCTTTGGCATGAGTGCTTCTGAGGTGTCTCGCATCTTCAGATTCACCCCTCATGCCATCCTGGAATTAACCACAACCCTGCAGGAGGACATCACCAGCCCAACACATGACACCACCCATGACACCAATGACAGCTACATATACAATCCTAGCCCCATCCCAATGGAATTCGAACAGAACATGTATGGGGACAGCTGGCTGGTTGGTGAGTGACATGGGTGGCAGGCATGACTGTCCCCCCCATGATGCACACATCACAAGGGGCACATGCACTACTAACATCCTCCTGTCTTATCCCTTCAGGGTGACTCTGCATATGCACTGGGACCCCATCTCACGACTTCTATCCGGAACCCCCCATGGTACCCTGTTGTATTCCCCAAACTTTGTATGCCAGATCATTGGTGCATGTTGCATGCTGCACAACTTCGCAGTGATAAAGGGCCTGGAGATTGACATATTTGATGACCTGACCCCCGAACCAGACAATCCCCCCCTAACCGAGGCTACCCCGTCTTCTGAGGGAAGAGCAGCCAGGAGACAGCTCACAATTATGTCACTGTACATTCATACACCATTCACACGGACCTGGGGATCACTTCTCCACCACAAATGAGGGTGACACCCATTTTCCGGCAGGAATGTCACCCCCACATTCCAAAATCATTCACAAACAGAACCAAAAAAAAATAAAAATTTAAAAAAATGACCAGCATAAAATAAAAAGGCCCAGCAAAAATATAATAATAAAAAAAACACAACAAAGAAAACACAGTCCCCTAATATTTCAAAGACACGTCACAAACAAACAAACGCTAATAAACAACAGAACAAAAGCACCTTGCTGTATAGGAAGGGATACAAAGGGATGTACTTTTGCAAAGGAAGGGCGTTTGTGTCTGTCTATTTAAGCTCTCTGCGTAGCTCACTAAGTTGCCCAGGTCCACTTCCAATTTCACTGATTGCGCCGTTTCCGAGTTGTGAGCATGAGCACAGAGGTGCTGACCATGGTCTGCTTCATGTGCGCATGCGCGATCAGGCTGGCCCTTCATTTGCATGGGGTCACGGCTCATTTCAATGTAACACGCCCACGTCCTTCCCAATTTGAATTACTCCGCCTTACGCCTCGGGAATTACGTTGCACCGGCGCAAATTTCTGCACAAATACTACGAGGATACGGCGATTGCGCCTCTACATTGCGCCGGTCTAACGTAAAGGAGGTGCGCTACGCCGGTCAAAATATGCGCCAATGTACCTGAATCTGGCCCATTGTTTTTAAAAAATGTCATTTAAAATGATCGTGTGTGGGCTTCAGATAATTTTTCTTTTTCGAACATGCTGGAATTTTTAACAACGTTTTAAACTGTCGTTTTTCGGGTTGTAAAAAGTGATCGTGTGTGGGCTAAAATGACATTAAAAACCCGCGCATGCTCAGAAGCAAGTTATGAGACGGGAGTGCTCGTTCTGGTAAAACTACTATTCATAATAGAGTAAGCACATTCATCACGCTGTAACAGACAGAAAAGCGCGAATCATCTTTCACTAACACAGAATCAGCTAAAGCAGCCCCAAGGGTGGCGTCATCCTTATGGAACACCCCCGCGTTCGGTTCGCACCAGAACATTTAGAACCCCATTGACGTCTATGGGACTCGAACGTTCGAATTCAAAAGTGCTCATTTTAAAGCCCAATATTCAAGTTATTGTTGGAAAACGTCTTTGAGAACCCGGGTCTTGCCCCAGGGAACATGAATCAATGGAAAAAAAAAAGTTTTGAAAAAGGTAGTTTCTTCTGGAGCAGCGATTTTAATGATGCTTAAAGTGAAAAAAAAGCAAAATTCCTTTAAATATCGTACCTGCTGGGTGTCTATAGTATGCCTGTGAGGTGACATGTGTTTAGAACTGTCCCTGCACAAAATGAGATTACTATAAGAAAAAAGTAATTTAATACTGCTTGCGTCTTTAATGTAATGTTTGGTCCCTGCAATATGGATGAATATCCCCGCCACCACTCCCCCCGGGTCATTACAAGACCCTTTGGCCCTATATACTTTGAACAGCAATATACAGGCGGTGCAAACAAGACAAGGACTGTAGGTTTGTTAAGTAGAATCTAAACCATGTCATACTTTGCTACTGCATATTGCACAATTTCCTAAAGAGACCCTCAACAAACTACATGACACTTGTGCCTGATGAGGCCATTGATGGTCCAGTGGCGGCCCGTGAGCCTGTCCATACAGACTTGGCCCCCCAAAGCGCACGTGCTGTGCGGCAACAATATGTCGATTATTTTAGGGGTGGGGGGGCCATTCCAATGCCAGATCTTGGCTGAATAAATAATTTTTTTGGGAAAGAAAAATTCTAGAAAAGAGGGGGTTTGCCATCTGGAGCCCCCTTTGAACAAATTCTGTAAAGAACTCCTGTTCCCTAAAGGCCTCCATTATTTCTGCAAGTCAAAATTAAGCAAAAAAAGCTAATGTCAGTCAAGCCTCTACTACTTACTAAGCTTTCTCCCCATATCTAACCCACAAACTCCTACACTGATCATAAAGTCCAAAATCAAGTTGCGTACCGTTGTACTACACAATCGTTTCTTCCGCCTTTTTCTACAGACTGTGAACAATGTTTTCACTCACGCGATATCCCTTTCTACACTGGGCATGCGAGAAGCTCCGCACGTTTCCTCGCCCCTGACGATCGTTCTTGTACTTTCCAAGCCCCTTTTCGTTAGGTCAATGCAAGACAGTGAAGATACCATGGAGGACACACAGCAAGCTGACACCTCAAACCAGGAGCAAGGCCAGGCGGTAGTACACACCAGGAGCAGGAGGTACAAGGCCACCAATATGTCCTTTGAGGTAGAAATGGTGGCAATCCTAAGGAGGGAGGAGTATGATTGCAAACATAGCCCTTACAAGAACCCAAACAAAGTGAAGGCCCAGATCATGGACAATGTGCAGAGGAGTCTCCATCAGAAATTCGGGGTGCGCAGGTCAAGGGAACAGCTCCGGAAAAGGTGGTCTGACCTTATATTAAGAGAGCCGGAGCAGATGGAGAGGATTAAAAAAGTCATCAGAAGAAGTAAGTAATTTTCATGTGTACTCTGATTATTTGTTTTTATTATTGTGCAGCATGTGCTTTTTCTTTCAGGTTGTATATATACAGTTCAAGAATAGATGTCAAGGTTCATGTTTGTGGGCATAATAATTGGTCGTATATGTCGTCCTTCATTCTATTTATGTGAGACTAATTTTTTATTTAATGTAGATATGTTCTTAACTAGATTTAAATAGTACAACTTAAGTCAATATACAGTAAAAGGAGAGTATGCTCAGCATTTGGTTACACATATGGACTCAGTAGCACAGGTGTTGGCAGGGCCGATCCGCCCTATAGACTCACTATGCAAGCCGCTTAGGGCCCTGCAAAGCTGCGAAGGGCCCCCCAAATTACTAGAGGCCCCGCCTGGTGAGAAGTCATTTTCGCCCCCCTCACCCCGCTTCTCAACTCGCTGGCTGCATGGGAGAAGAGGTAAGAAGTCAGCACCCCCTGCTTTTCAATTTAATGTCAATTTACTTTCTTTAATGTGACATGTCACTGTCGTCAGCGCCCCCCACTTCTCATTTTTAATGTGCCATGTCATTTTGCTTAGGGCCCCAGAGAGGTCAGGATCGGCACTGAGTGTTGGCCACAAGAACAACCTAGTTAGGGTGTCACACAGAGGTGATTTAGTGGATACTTGGTGTTTTTCCAAGTAGGAAACTTGGCCAAAGATAGAGAAATGTAGCAGCTTTGGTAATGGATACAATCCTGTGTTAAGCTTAGAAGGATTGTAAAAACAGACAATTGTACCACACTTAATAAAAAGAATGATTCATATTCCTCTTTCAGGCGCCTAATCTTTTTGATTCATGTTTCCCTTTTTTACAATCTCATAGGGCGCAATGAAGCTTCAAGACTGGAGCAGACAAACCCCACACAGACCCAAGCCCCACTTCCGCGGGATGTGCAGGAAGTGGAAACTGCCACCACATCAGGTCAGTGTGATACAGCACAGCTTTAGGTAATAGATGTAGACCTGCATAATTGTAATACATGGTTTGTTTCCAAATTTCAGGAGGTATTCGTGCTGTTGGTGGTGGATTGGACACATACATACCCAGGTGTTAATTGGAGAGGTGTTGTCCTGCAGGGCTCAAATTGAGGACATCCACATCTGCTTGGGGCAGATGAGAAGGAAAAAAAACTGTGGAGCGAAAACTAAATGATTTAATGGATGTTCTGGGGAGGGTTTGAAAATTTTTTTTTTTAAGTTTTTCTTGTTTTTCTATGTATGTTTTGTTTTATTTTTTTAAAGTGGGATCTCTAGTTTTCTGGCTAAAACGCATGAACAATGACCAATGCTAAAAAGTTGGTCATTGTTCATGCGTTTTAACCAGATATTTTTTAATTTTGTTATTATCAAAGAAAATACACACAAAAAAAAAAGATATCTAAGGAAAAAAAAGATATCTCTAAAAAAAAATACCAACAAAAAATTATAAAAAACAAAAAAAATTGATGTTGACAAATATTTCTAGCCAAAAATATATTTCTTGATAAAAAAAAATATATTTTGATATTTTTGGATAAAAAAAAATGACACATTTTAAATGTGAAACAATAAATATTTTTGGATACTCAACAATGTGTGGCTTATTATTATATCAATGCTGTCTAAAAGAACAAATCTAGATTTGTGGTGTTTACATTGACAATGATGAGTATTTAGTACAGGAAAATTAACATGACACTATGGTAACCTAGGATAAAGCTACAATAAACCCAAATTAAAAAAATAATGAAACAAAGAAAAATACTAGAACAGGGGAAGAAAAATTGGTGCCACAACACTGCAACCCCTCACAGATACTGTAGTTCGAGCGCATTAATAAGCCCTGCTGCAAAAGTATTGCATTAACATTTTTTATTACACGCCCCTCTTAAACAGGGGCAGGAAAATTGGGCCTTAGGCACTGGTGGCGGTGCCACAACACTGCAACCCCTCACAGATACTCTAGTTGGAGCGCATTAATAAGCCCTGCTGCAAAGTATTGCATCAAAAATTGTTATTACACGCCCCTGTTAAACAGGGGCAGAAAAATTGGGCCTTAGGCACAACACTGCAACCCCTCACAGATACTGTAATTGGAGCGCAACAAAGAGCCACATGCAAAGTATTGCATCAAAAATTGTTAATATACGCCCCCATTAAACAGGGGCAGAAAAATTGGGGCTTAGGCACTGTTGGCGGTGGCCAGAACCAAAAATGTTCTTACTAGCTATCAGCAAGATCATTGAGGAGGAATAGGCTATTCAGTCAGCAGCATAACAGGACAGTCACTCAGCATCAGCATAGGCAGTCTCCAAGTTATCTGACATTTCAAAAAAATTATTCAGTTACATCAGCATCAGGTGCTTGGTAGCTGGTGGTGATCCAAGCCTGATTAATTTTTATGAAGGTCAGTCGATTGACGGAGTCGGTGGAGAGGCGCACCCTGTGATCGGTCACAAAGCCTCCAGCAGCACTGAATGTGCGTTCTGAAAGAACGCTGGATGCAGGACAAGCCAGTAGCTCAATTGCGTACTGTGCAAGCTCTGGCCAGTGATTCATCCTCAAGACCCAGTAAGCCAGAGGATTTTCAGTGGGGAAGGTGTCCAAGTCTGATCTTGCCCCTAGGTATTCCCGCACCATGTAAACCAGACGCTGGCGATGGTTGCTGGAACCGGTCATACCTTGGGGCTGCGGACTAAAAAATTGTCTGAACGCATCGGTCAGACGGCCACCTTCTCCACTGCTCCTTCTGTGACTCACCGAAGCCTCGGCAACACATTGTCCAGGACCAGGATTTGGTAATCCCCCAGGTTCTGGGAACGCGTTGCACAGACCTTTCTGCAAGGCCTCCCAAAGGTGTTTCATCTTCTGCTCCCTCTGCTATGGAAAGATAAGCTCTGCAACCTTACTCTTGTAACGTGGATCAAGGAGAGTTGCCAGCCAGTAATGATCCCTCTCTTGTGCAGGCTTTGCAGCGTAGGTTTGCTGAGGCATTCGGAGCACAGTCCACTGGGTCACTGAGGACAACAGGATCCGCAGCCACCTCATCCCAGCCACATAAAAGTCCATGGGTTCCTTGGGACTGTAAGTGATCCCTTGAAGACTGCTGCTGCTGATGCTGAGTGCTAGACTCCACCTCCATGCTGCTGATACAATCCTCCTCCTCCTCCTCCTCCACCTCCTCCTTGTCCTCTTCCTGTGTGCTAGTTGGGCAAGAAGGAACACTGTCTGGATAAAGGGGGACTTGAGAGGTAAGGAAGTCCTCCTCTTCTTCCCTCTGTTCTGCCTCAAGGGCCCTGTCCATTATTCCACGTAGCGTGTGCTCCAACATGTGAATTAGAGGGACAGTCTCACTGATGCATGCACTGTCACTGTCACTGCTCACCATCCTCGTGGCCTCCTCAAATGGTGACAGGACAGTGCATGCATCCCTGATCAAGGCCCACTGGCGTGGGGGAAAAAAAACCAAGCTCCCCTGACCCAGTTCTGCTGCCATATTGGCACAGGTACTCATTGATGGCCCTCTGCTGCGTGTGCAGCCACTGCAGCATGGCCAATGTAGTTCCATCTGGTGGGCATGTCACAGATTAGGCGGTTCTTGGGCAGGTTGTATTCCTTTTGGAGGTCTGTCAGCCGAGCAGTGGCATTATATGACCTTCGGAAATGCACACTGACTTTCCTGGCCTGTTCAGGAAATCCTGTAAGCCCGGGTACCTGCCCAAGAACCGCTGCACCACCAAATTCAGAACATGAGCAAAACAGGGCAGAGAGGAGGTTGGTGCCATTGTCGCTAACCACCATTCCTGGCTTGAGCTGGCGTGGCGTCAACCACCTCTGAGCCTGCCCCTGCAGAGCTGACAGAACCTCTGCCCCAGTATGGCTAATATCTCCCAAGCACACCAGCTCTAGCACCGCATGGCATCTCTTTGCCTGCATTCCTGCGTAGCCCCTTGTACACCTACGGAGCATGGCTGGTTCTGGGGACACATCAGCACAGGAAGAGGCCACAGAGGAAGAAGAGGAGGGGGTGGAGAGGTGTGTCACAACCAGTAGTAGTGTTTTGGAGGCGTGGTGGCGGAACAACCTCCAACACTACTGTACCTTGCCCTGTGTCCTTCCCAGCTGCCAGCAGATTCAGCCAATGTGCAGTGAAAGAGAGGTAATGTCCCTGTCCAGTAATATGCACCTTACCACTGACCGCCCTGTTCAGCGAGGCATGGACATTGCCTTCCACATGGCGGTAGAGAGCCGGAATCGCCTTCTGTGAGAAAAAGTGGCATTTGGGAACCTGTCACTGAGGTACCGCACATTCCACAAACTCACGGAAGGGGGCATAATCTACCAACTGAAAAGGCAGCAGTTGAAGTGCTAGCAATTTTGCTAAACTTGTATTCAACCGCTGGGCATGTGGATGGCTGGGAAAGTACTTTTTTCGGCGCTGCAGCAGCTGGGGCAGGGAAATTTGTCTGCTACAATCTGCCATCGGTGTACCGATAGTAGATTGCCCGCATGTACTACTAGGTTGTGAGACACCTAATTCTACAACTTCAGTCCTATCAGTGTAGGCTTCAGAGTGGACTGAGGGTATAGTGGGGTTGGAGATCCCAGCTGATGACGGGCAAGGGGAGGTCCGCTTTGTTCTTTGGTGTGGGTCTTTCAGGTATGCTTGCCAACGAACTGCATGGCAGGTTGACATATGTCTGGTCAAGCATGTGGTGCCCAAGCGGGTGATGTTTTGGCCACGCGATATACGCTTGAGAGATATGTTGCAAATAGCAACGGTGCGATCTGATGCACATGTCTCAAAGGCCCACACCAAAGAACTTCTGCAGTAATGCTGAGACACAGCAGCGCCCTGCAGAGGCGTAGCTCTGCGATGTAATGCAGTTGGTGTGCTGCCCTTAAGCTGTCCCCTGGAGGGCATCCTGCCTCTTTGGAGATGTGCCTGTGCCTTCTCCTCCTCTCTACTATCAGGCACCCACGTAGAGTCAGTGACCTCATCATCCCCTCCCTCCTAATCACTGTCGAAAACCTGGCAGTATGCTGCAGCTGGGGGAACATAACTGCCAGATTGTTGTCCCTCTCGGGCACCCCCTCTCTCTGGGCTAACATTACTGCCTTCCTCTATCTGAGTTCCATCATCAGAGCCTTCCAAACGCTGCGCATCTTCATGCAGCATGTACCCAACACTGTGTTGAAACAGTTCGGGGGACTCCTCAGGAGGACATGGTGGGACTAGGGAAGGAGTGTGTGATGCCATTGTGCAGAGGGAAGAGGACGCCTTGGCAGCTGCTTTGCCAGACAAAGTAAGCTCAGCCTGGGTGAGAGAGGATGAGGAGGATGAGGACGGCTTGGTCATCCACTCTACCAATTTGTCTGCATGTTGAGGCTCAACATGGCCAGCTCCCGAAAAGAAGGACGAGCGTGTCCAACGGCCATGTACTGAAGAGGATGTACCGTGTCCACCACCAGCACTGTTGCCTCTAGATGCAGAGCCTGCTTGCCCTTGTGACTCTCTGGCTCTCTTTGTTGTCCTTCTAGACATTATAATGGCCTGCAGAGGACAAAGTCAGTACACACACCTCGTAGCTTTAGGTGCAAAGTAAGTAGCACACTTGCACTATAAACCAAGTGGGTTTAGGTGCAAAGTAATTAGCACACTTGCACTATAAACCAAGTGGGCTTAGGTGCACAGTAATTAGCACACCTGCACTATAAACCAAGTGGGCTTAGGTGCACAGTAATTAGCACACCTGCACTATAAACAAAGTGAGTTTAGGTGCACTGAGCACACGGGCAATACAACACATGAGTGACAACACTGCAGCTAGCACAATCAACTGCCTGACAGATTAGGAAGAATTAATCTAAACTAAACTATACAGTGTGTAAACATATGTACAACTCCTGGGATGTATATATATCCTCTACACACTGTAAATTTAACTGACTAGCATGCCTGCTCTATCTATCTAAAAAAAAAGACAATCTCTCTCTGTCTGATCTGTAACCAGCGCTGTGCAGGGGCATGTGCTAAAGCCCTGAGCCATAATTGGCCAAAGCCCTGGCTTTGGCCAATTATGGCTCTCTGTTTTTTGCGCGCTGTGATTGGCCAAGTATGCGGGTCATAGTGCATGCTTGGCCAATCATCAGTGCGCAATGCCGCAGTGAATAAGGGGTCGTGGCGCGTCACTCGAATTTGGCGCGAACGACCCGTTTTGTTCGTATTTCGACGACCGGTCGAACATACGTTCGACTTGATCACAAAGCTCATCCCTAGTCACCGCGCTTTGCTAGAGCATTTTTTTAAAACAATAGTGTGTGGGCAACGTCGTTTTAAAGATGAAGTTGGAAAAACTTTGTTTTTTTTAAATGCCGAAAAACATCATTTTTTTTTCATAGTACAAGGCAGGCGGTGTACATAGTATATAATACAGTGTGTACAGTTTTAAACTTCAGGCGGTGTACACAGCATATAATACTGTGCAGACGGTGTACAGTACATAATACAGTGCAGGCGGTGTACACAGTATATAATACAGTGTGTACAGTTTCTAATACACTTCAGGTGGTGTATACAGCATATAATACAGCGCAGCCAGTGTTCAGTACATAATACAGTGCAGGTGGTGTGCACAGGATATAATACAGTGTGTACAGTTTCTAATACACTTCAGGCGGTGTACACAGCATATAATACAGTGCAGCCGTGTACAGTACATAATACAGTGTAGGCTGTGTATGCAGTATGTAATACAGTGTGTACAGTTTCTAATACACTTCAGGATGTGTACACATAATATAATACAGTGCAGCCGGTGTACAACACATAACAAAGTTCAGGTGGTGTATGCAGTATATAATACAGTGTGTACAGTTTCTAATACACTTCAGGCAGTGTACACAGCATATAACACAGTGCAGCCAGTGTTCAGTACATAATACAGTGCAGCCAGTGTACACAGTATATAATACAGTGTGTACAGTTTCTAATACACTTCAGGCGATGTACACAGTGTAGTGTGGTGTGATTTTTTTTTTTTACAGAAGTCCACCAAGGAGAGGCAGATGCTCACATGCCACTAAAAGAGGGCAAAGAGCCTCGGTGTTTACAGTGAAAAGTGGTGCTGGTGGATATGGTGCAACCTCTTCAGGCGGGTCATGCGTGTCTTTTTTTCTGCTGCTGGCCGTGTTATTGAGCCAAAACATGCAGAAGAGTTGGTGGAGTGGATAAATAAGTCGTCCTCATCCTCCTCATTCTCTGTCACCCAGGCTCATACTAGTTTTCCTTCCAATGCAGCTGCCAAAGCGGCCTATTCCACCAGGTCCTTGTCCAGAGTTACTCCTTCCGTAGCCCAAACCTCATGCACAGAGGAGTCACCAGAATTATTCGACCATAGTGTCAGTTACATACTGATGGAGGATGTGCGGCAATTTGAAGGCTCAGATTTTCTGGTGCCACAGAAGGACAAGAAACTAGCAGTCATGTTTCCCCAGCTACAGCATACTGCCAAGTTTGCTCCAGTGGTGAAGAGCGAGGGGATGATGAGGTCACTGACTGTAATTTGGTGCCTGATAGAAGAGAGAAGGAAAGAGAGGAGGAGGAGGCACAATTCCAACGAGACAGGGTGTCCTCCAGGGGCCGGCTTAAGGGCTGCCTCTCTATTGCATCACACCATAGAGCTCCACAGGTGCAGGGTGCTGCAACAGCACCTGAAAGACCCACATAATTAAAAAAAAGGCAGATTTCTCCTTGCTCCTTATCTGTGATCTCAACCCCTACTATACCTCCAGTCCTCTCAAACACCTGAACAGAGAGGAATGAAGGTATAGTAATAAGTGCCACAAGTACTTTCAGACAATCTGCCAGCAGAACACCACCAGTTGATATCAGCAGGTAAATTTCGCTACCCCAGTTGCTGAACCGTAAAAAAAATACTGTCCCAGCCATCCACATGCTCATCGTCTAAATGCTAGCTTAGCCAAATTGCTAGCACTGCCACTGCTGCCTTTTCAGCTGGTAGACTCTGCCCCCTTTCGTAAATTTGTGGAATGTGCTGTACCACGTAAGGCCATTTTAGGTGTCTACCATCAAGGCAATGTTTTACGGTCAATCCTGGTCCCTGTCCCTCCTGTTACATACGGGGGGGGATATGTGTTCATGTTCTCCAAGAGATACATTGTGGACTGAGACCCGACCACCCCCCCCTCTCTTTACTGGCTAGGCTCCCTTACTGCGGCCTTCAACTCCGGGCATAATTACCCCCCACGCCCTGGCCTCTTTGCCTTGCCAAGGCTGGAATCTGCCTCTACCGCGGCTCAGAGTTGGGCTACACAGCGCGCGGATGTGGAGGCGCAACACTCGGACCTCCAGGAACTGTGTCGCGGAGGAGTCGTTAACCCCCCCCCCCCCCTGTGCCTGGAGCTGTCCTGACTTACTTACCAGTTATGTTATTTTCTCAATTATTTTATTTTTTAATTTTTAGTTTTGCGACCTGCCCCATCTGGGCGTGGACATTGCTCGCAGGACTTTGTTGGCTGTGGACAGCCCTATGGCCATTGTGTAGGGCCCCCAGTTTAGGGGCTCATTTACACCCTCTACAGGTGACTGTTTGTTTTTGGGGAAAAACTATTCCCACCTCTCAGGCCGTTGCTAGAGGGATGGGACATAGTCGGATAGGCACCCGGTGCCTGGGACATTTTGTTGTTTTTTGTGTTTACTGTATGTGTTATGCTCAATGTCTTGTACTCTATAGAAATGGTGATCTGCGCAAGTTCTGCTTGAGTGACATGTGGTGTACCAGGGGTCTTGCTGTTCCTGAGGTGCCCGAGAGGCTCACAAAGTGCTATCCTCCCCTTTTTTCCCACCCCCACTGCCTAATGGCTGACCGCCCGCCTAATTCATTTTCCATTCTCTCCTGGAATGTCAGGGGTCTCAATTCCAAATTTAAACGCGCCACCCTCTTTCAATACTTGAAGTCCCGCCCCGCACAACTCATCTTACTCCAGGAAACTCACCTCATGGGCAGCAAGACCCTGACCTTGAAAAAGCCTTGGGTTCAGCGAGCCATACATGCCTCGTACTCCACATATGCCAGGGGGGTAACAATCCTAGTTCATAAAAATTTCCCCTGTATAATTGAAGAAATCCGTACGGACCCCCTGGGCAAATATGTGATACTGGTTTTCACGCTGTGGTCGCAGAGATATATTATTGTTAATTTGTACATTCCTCCTCCCTTCTCCTCAGCCCTACTTTATGATGTTTTAGATAGGATTGCACCCTTCTGCCCTGGGAGGGTTATGGTGATGGGGGACTTTAATGCCATCTTGTCCCATGAGCTAGACAGACCTAGCCCACCGAAGACCAGATCCTCGGACCTACTGGCCTGGGCTCAGGCGGTGGGCCTGGAGGAGGTCTGGAGGTGGAAGCACCCAGATGTGCGTGCATATTCCTGCTACTCAGCTTCCTACAAAACTGCATCCCGGATAGACCTGGCCTTCTCCAACCCCGCACTGTTAGCGGATGTACTGGAGGCGGACTATCTCCCCGGGGGTCTGTCTGATCACAGCCCGCTGTTGGTGGTACTCCGCTCTCCGGCCTCACGCTGTGCCACACTTTGGAGGCTGGGTGTGCAGTGGGTAAATCATCCCGACGTGGCAGATAGTATACCCCCCCTGTTGACTGATTACTGGGAGCGCAATGCGGGCACGGCCCCTCCGGACGTAGTTTGGGACGCCTTTAAGGCATACACGAGGGGGCAGTACATTTCCTCTATAGCCAGTGTCAAGAAGCAACACTCGGCGCGGATGGGCGAATTGGAACAGTTGGTCACGGACCGCACTGACACTTATAATGCTGACCCCTCATCGGATCATTTTGAGCTGATGATGGCGGCCCAGCGAGACTTACACCTGCATATGACTGAAGCAACGCGACTGGAAATCCACAAGGGCAGACAGAGGGCTTTCGAACAGGGGGACAGGAATGGCCGGTTCTTGGCCATGATGGCCCAACACGACCAGCCTCTCACGACCATATCCCTCCTCCAAACCCCGGGAGGGGGGACCGTGTCCTCCCCCCGAGACATACTGCAGACCTTTAATGATTTCTACGAATCCCTCTACTCCTCCGGGCTGCCCGCTGACTTCAGACCTGAGATGTTAAACGCCCTGCTCGATCCCTTGGCGCTAGGCTGGCTCTCCGATCAGGAGAGACAAGCCCTAGTACAACCATTTACAGCTCTTGAGGTCCAGACTGCCATCCAGTCCTTTCCACCGGGCAAGGCGCCTGGACCGGACGGGCTCCCTTTGGACTTTTATAAGGCCCATGTGGGCCTTTTGGCCCCCTTGTTGGCTCTTCTTTACACTACATGTCTGGCCGAGGGCAGTCTCCCCGCCTCTATGTACCATGCTCACCTGACGCTAATATACAAACCTCACAAAGACCCCGCTTCCTGTGGCTCCTACCGCCCTATTGCACTACTAAACACTGACTTTAAGGTACTTACCAAGCTACTGGCCCTGCGATTATACCCCATGTTGCCCACGGTAATTGACTCTGACCAAACAGGGTTTATGCCCGGGAGGTCTACGGACGTTAATCTTAGGAGACTCTTCACCAACATCCATACCAACCACATTAACATTGGAACGAGGACAGTGGCCTCCCTAGACGTTGAAAAGGCCTTTGACACGGTCGAATGGCCTTTCTTATGGGAGACCTTGCGTCGGATGGGATTCCCCCTACTTTTCATTAAGTGGCTGCGGGTAATTTACAGGGCTCCCACCTCGTCGGTACGCCTGGGCGGTGATGTCTCTGCCCCTTTTCAGCTTTCCCGTGGTACCCGGCAGGGCTGCCCTCTTTCCCCGGCCTTATTTGCTCTTGCCATCAAACCGGTGGCGGAAGCTCTGCGTACTTCTCGTCACATTAAGGGGCTTAGGGTGGGTCTGCTGGAGGAGAGGGTGGCCCTATACGCTGACGATATGTTGCTCTTCCTTAATGATGCTGGCCCCTCCCTGCAGGGCGCACTGTCTGTTCTAGACGCATTCGCCCCTGTATCTGGACTCAGGGTGAACTGGACCAAATCTCTCCTATTCCCCATAGACCAGGCGGCCAAATCCGCCTCCCCCCCGGATAACCCCCTTTGCTGGGTGGACACGTTTAAATACCTGGGAGTACTTGTCTCTTCCTCGGCTTCTGACTTCATCCCCCTCAATCTATCCCCTGTTTTAGCAGATGCCCAATCCAAGTTCAAGGCATGGGGCAACCTCCCTCTGTCGGTGTGGGGAAGGGTGAACCTTCTCAAAATGAAAATAGTCCCCAGGCTCCTTTACCTCTTCCGCCATTCGCCGCAGTGGGTCCCTAAGTCCTTTTTTGCTAAACTAAATCGTCTTTTTTCCTCGTTCATTTGGGGGACCTCTCCGCCGAGGTATAAGCTAACTACCTTGATGAGGCCGCGAACGCAGGGGGGGATGGCATTCCCCGACTGCTATAAATACTACCTCGCCGCCCAGCTGGTTACGGCGGCCTGGTGGTTGCAGCCGGATTGTACAAACACCGCCACTGCTCTTGAGGCCTCGGTGGTTGGCTCGCGGGAGGCCCTTCAGTTTTTGCTGTTTCGGGGTCCCCGCGCGCCATATTCCCTGACCCCCTCTATGTCTACGACCCTGCGGGCGTGGCGAACCGGCCTGGCCCTTTGAATAATGCAAACCCACCGAAATTTCACCCAATGCCCCAATCTGGAAAAACCCTACATTAGATCATTTCTATAAACTGCTCGATCCCCTTGCGTGGTCAAAGTACGGCGTGAGGTTGATATCACATATCGTCACACAAAACGCACTGAGGCCCTTCACCGAGCTTTCATCCGAATTCAATGTGCCCTCCCACTATCATTTCCGGTACCTTCAACTGTCGCACGCCTTTTCGGCGCAGTTTCCCTTATCCTCCTGTATTGTGGCCCAGTCGGAGTTGGAGCTGACGCTTAGATTTGATTGTGGCGTGAAGCCCACCTCGCACCTATACTCCTTTCTACTCTTTGTCTCCCTCCCTCCCCTTGACGGGCTGCGAGCCAGGTGGCAAACTGACATCCCTACTTTAGATAATGACGACTGGGATGACGTTTGGGACCTTCCCTTTACTACGTTGGTGTCGGTTCGTGACAGGCTGGTGCAGTACAAAATAGTGCACAGGGCTTACTTCACCCCATACAGGCTACATAAAATGAACCCCACACACTCACAGGAGTGCTGGCGTTGTGGCACCTCTCCAGGTGACTTCTCACACATTTTCTGGCAATGCCCAGATGTGGTTCATTACTGGGAGGCGGTGCTAGATTTGACTAATAAAATTGCCGAGACTCACCTGCCCTTGGCCATGGAAATATGCCTTCTGGGCATCATAGAGAATGTTGTCAGGACCTCTGCTAAACGCACCCTAGTTAGCATACTGCTCTTCTATGCCCGTAAGAATGTGGCTATGCACTGGAAAAAACCATCACCCCCATCTCTGGTGCAGTGGCGGCGCCTGGTGAATGCCAACCTTCCCTTGTATAAAGACACATACGCTAATCGCGGGTGCCCGCGGAAATATGATAAGATCTGGAGGGTCTGGGTGGAGGAGCCAGAAACTGCTGGTTAACACGTGTTGTCCCACTATGTCATCTTCCCTCCCCCCGGTCCTGTACTTGAGTATGTCGGTCACTACAGATCTTGGCCTGGTATGAGGTTTAAAATGTGTAGGTTGCTATCTCTGGGATGTAACGGCTGTTTTTCATGAGGAGATGTAAGATGTTGAGCTGTCTATGTCTAGTCTTGTTTAAATGTGTGTGAATTGTGTTAAAACATTTTCAATAAAAATATTTTCAAAAAAAAATCAAGGCAATGTTTTGGCATAGCCAAGGACGTTACCTTTCCTTCACGGCGCACTGGGTAACTCTGCTGGCAGCTGGGAAGGATGCAGGACAGGGTTCAGTGTAGGAGCTTGTTCGTACACCACGCCTCCAAAAAGCTGGTGGTGATTCTGCCACATCTCTCTGCTCCACCCCTTCCTTTTCTTCTTCCTCTATGTCCTCTTCTGCAGAATTGTTCTCTGAACTAGCAGTGCTCCCTAAGCTTTCAAGGGCCTACGCAAACAGTCAGGCTAAAAAATGCCATGCAGTGCTTCAGTTGGTCTGCCTAGGGGACAGGTGCCACACTGGGGCAGAGATTCTCTCAGCTGTGCAGGGGCAGGCTCAGAGGTGGTTGACGCCATGGCAGCTTGAGCCAGGAATTACTGTATGTGACAATGGTACCAACCTTCTCTCCACTCTCCTACAGGGACACTTGACCCATGCTTGGCACACGTCCTGAATTTTGTATTGCAGCGTTTATTAACCAGGTACCCAGGCTTACAGGAACTTTTGAGGCAGGCCAGAAAAGTCTGTTGCCATTTCCGGCAGTCATACAATGCCAGTGCTCGGCTTGGCTGACATTCAACAGGAATTCAACCTACCCACCAACTGCCTCATTTGTGACATGCCCACCAGGTGTAACTCAAAATTGGCAACGCTGCAGTGGCTGCACACACACAGCAGAGGGTCATAAATGAGTACTTGTGTGAGTATGGCACCAGGACAGGGTCAGGGGAGCTTGGCTTCTTTTTGACACACTATGATTAAGGATGCATGCACTGTCCTATCTCCATTTGAGGAGGCCACAAGGATGGTGAGCCGCGACAATGCATGCATTAGTGACACTGTCCCTCTAGTCTTCCTGCTGGAGCACACGCTTTGTCGAATCATGGACAGGGCATTTAAGGCAGAAAAGCGGGAGGAAGAAGAGGACTTCCTTTCCTCTCAAGGCCCCCTTTATGCAGATAGCATTCCTGTGGGGCCACCAAACACGGGAAGCAGAGGAGGAGGATTGTGTTAGCATGGATGTGGGAACCCTTGATCATACACCTATGATTAATCCCCTGCCAGCTGTTGTGCAAAAAAGTGATTTGTACAACAATGTATTTCCAAAATTAATTTACAGATGATCACAATAAATATACAAACAGAAAATTACTGAACGAAAATTGAATAAGAAAAAATGTCATATATAAAGTCCTTCCCACTTAAAATTTTTCAATACTATCACATAAAAACACTTTGTGCACTATGTACACTATGTACATTTACCATTTTTGGTAAAAGGATTTTCAGGGGAATACCCAGCACTAGTCAAAAAAAATAAAATATATATATATATATATATATATATATATATATCCAAGGGATGGTTTTCAGTCCCCAGAAACCCAAGGAGTTGTACGTGGCTGGGAGGTGGTGCTGCCTGACAATGTCCCCATGACCCAGAGGACTCAGAATCTTATGGGTCTACAAACTTGCGCTGCATGGGCTCCCTGATTCTTGTGGTATCCAGGAGAGGGATCATTACTGGCTGGCAATACTTCTTGATCCACGTTACAAGAGTAAAGTTGCAGAACTTTAGGAAGCAGAGGATGAAACATCTTTAGGAGACCTTGAAGAAAAGTTTGTGTAATGCCTTTCCAGACCCTAGGAGGTTACCATTTCATGGTGTTGGACAATGTGTTTCTGAGGCTTTGTTCGGTCAGAGAAAGAGTGGTGGAGAAGGTGGCCAGCTGACCGATGCCTTTAAACAATTTTTCAGTCCTCAGCCCCAAGGGCTGATAGGTTCAAGCAACCATTGCCAGCGTCTGCATTATATGGTACACCCTAGTTAGCATACTGCTCTTCTATGCCCGTAAGAATGTGGCTATGCACTGGAAAAAACCATCACCCCCATCTCTGGTGCAGTGGCGGCGCCTGGTGAATGCCAACCTTCCCTTGTATAAAGACACATACGCTAATCGCGGGTGCCCGCGGAAATATGATAAGATCTGGAGGGTCTGGGTGGAGGAGCCAGAAACTGCTGGTTAACACGTGTTGTCCCACTATGTCATCTTCCCTCCCCCCGGTCCTGTACTTGAGTATGTCGGTCACTACAGATCTTGGCCTGGTATGAGGTTTAAAATGTGTAGGTTGCTATCTCTGGGATGTAACGGCTGTTTTTCATGAGGAGATGTAAGATGTTGAGCTGTCTATGTCTAGTCTTGTTTAAATGTGTGTGAATTGTGTTAAAACATTTTCAATAAAAATATTTTCAAAAAAAAATCAAGGCAATGTTTTGGCATAGCCAAGGACGTTACCTTTCCTTCACGGCGCACTGGGTAACTCTGCTGGCAGCTGGGAAGGATGCAGGACAGGGTTCAGTGTAGGAGCTTGTTCGTACACCACGCCTCCAAAAAGCTGGTGGTGATTCTGCCACATCTCTCTGCTCCACCCCTTCCTTTTCTTCTTCCTCTATGTCCTCTTCTGCAGAATTGTTCTCTGAACTAGCAGTGCTCCCTAAGCTTTCAAGGGCCTACGCAAACAGTCAGGCTAAAACATGCCATGCAGTGCTTCAGTTGGTCTGCCTAGGGGACAGGTGCCACACTGGGGCAGAGATTCTCTCAGCTGTGCAGGGGCAGGCTCAGAGGTGGTTGACGCCATGGCAGCTTGAGCCAGGAATTACTGTATGTGACAATGGTACCAACCTTCTCTCCACTCTCCTACAGGGACACTTGACCCATGCTTGGCACACGTCCTGAATTTTGTATTGCAGCGTTTATTAACCAGGTACCCAGGCTTACAGGAACTTTTGAGGCAGGCCAGAAAAGTCTGTTGCCATTTCCGGCAGTCATACAATGCCAGTGCTCGGCTGGCTGACATTCAACAGGAATTCAACCTACCCACCAACTGCCTCATTTGTGACATGCCCACCAGGTGTAACTCAAAATTGGCAACGCTGCAGTGGCTGCACACACACAGCAGAGGGTCATAAATGAGTACTTGTGTGAGTATGGCACCAGGACAGGGTCAGGGGAGCTTGGCTTCTTTTTGCCACACTATGATTAAGGATGCATGCACTGTCCTATCTCCATTTGAGGAGGCCACAAGGATGGTGAGCCGCGACAATGCATGCATTAGTGACACTGTCCCTCTAGTCTTCCTGCTAAGGCGTGCTGAGGGAGGCTATATCTGGGGCAGCTGCCTTGGCCTCTGGGCCGTTCTTGCTTTCTGCGTGGCCTACCTGGCCGAAGTTGCGCACCAGGAGGGGCTTCATTCTAACATGGAGAGGGATCCCAGTAGCTGCTGGGTCCCGAACTCATCCTAGAAGATCCCAGGCTGGGAGCCGTACGGTGGGGGATCGGCTTGAGGAGAACCCGAAGGCAGGTGATCAAATAGGGCTTGAACAAACCATCGGGGATCCAGAAACTCTAACTAAATCTATTGGGAGGACTAGCTCATGTCAATTTGATGCTCCTCAAGTACTAGGCCTGTGGCAGAGGCTCAAACCAGGCCTGTAGCAGAAGCCTGGTCATCCCAGCATTTGCAAGTGACGTTCCAGCTGCCAGGCCTGTGGCAGAGACCTGTCAGGGGGCACTTTACCCACTCCAATTGGAGTGGCGACGAACTGAGTTCATCATTGCTGAGAGTCAGATTGCTCTCTCACCCTTTTGATATCCAAGGCCTGATGCTCAAATACTCTCTCTCTGCTCATCAACCTTTCCTGTCCTATACCATGTTGATGAAGGCCATGTTGGGCCTTGGAATAAAGCATTGAAGAAAACCCAACTAAAGACTGGACATTCGCTCTTCTTCTCAACTCACAAGTATCACCTCTAGACACCTGCCAGGTAACACAACATGCCGATCCCACTTATATTTAGCGGCTCCTGAATGGGGTAGCGCTACAGGAGCAAGAGCAGACTTGGAGACCTTTCCAATAGAGAATCCACTGGGTTACTGGGTCTTGAGGATGACTTCTGGCCAGAACTTGCTTAATATGCAATCAAGCTACTGGCTTGTCCTGCATTTAAACACACATTCAGTGCTGCTGGAGGGTTTGTTACGGATCAAAGAGTGCGTCTGTTCACAGACTCCGTTGATAGTCTCACATTTATAGAAGTGAATCAGTCCTGGATAAGCAGCTATCAGGTCCCTAATGCTGATGTAACTGATTACATTTGCTAGGGATCTGGGATCCCTTGAAGACTGCCTATGCTGCCTATCCTATTCCTCCTGAATCTTGATGATTCTAGCTTCCAACAATATTTTTTGTTTAGGGCACTACCCAAGGCCCATTTTTTTTTGCACCTGTTTGACTGGGGCATGTAATTACATTTTTTTAAATAATATTTAACAGCAGGGCCCGTTCTTGTGCCCAACAAGAGTAACTGTGAGGAGGAGTTACAGTGTTCAGGCATCACCAACACCCAAGGCCCAATTTTTCTGCACCTGCATTGTGATTAACATTTTTAAAATAAGGCCCAATTTTTCTGCAGAGTATATAGTGTAGTACGTATAGTATATATACTGAAGTTCAGAGTATATAGTGCAGTCAGTGTGAGTGGCATAACTAGAACCTTCAGGGCTCCGATGCAAGAAACCATAAAGGGCCCCCCTGACCCCTAGAAAGGGCTCTTTTCTCCGGGCCCGTTGGCGGAAAAACAGGACACGGTCACAAGTGGCTGGCTGCATATAAAGGAACCAATTTCTCAATTTCCCCCTGCTTCTCCTCCTCTACCTCTCCCTCTCTCCCCTGCAGGCATTCATCGGCTGCAGGAGGAAAATGGACAGTTCGGTTCCTCTATGCCAGTGTTTCTCAAAAATTTTCAAGTCAGGGCACCCTTGAAATATACCCCTAGGTGAATGGGGCTGCACTGCAACCACCCTGCAATTGTGTGCATTGCATGCAGTTACAGCATAGTGATGATGCATTCAAGGGGTTAAAACAAGCGATCAGGAGACAACATATTGCCTATTTACCGGCTGTAAAATGCCTCTGAAAAGCGATCTGAGCATGGGTCATTTTTCAGAAGGACAGCATTTTTTTTGCTTGTCCTATGAACAAGCAAAAAAAAAAATCGGTTCTGATTGTACACATATAGGGGGTCATGTAAACACACATACATACATATTACACACACATAAACTGTGTATATATACATACATACACACACACACATATATATAAATACACACACACATATAAACCAGTGGCGGCTGGTAATCAAATTTTTTTGGGGGGCGCAAGCAAAATTCTTAAAAAAAACACATCAATTGCCTATATAAGAGCTGTCACCGCGAAAAGACAGCAGTCGGCGGAACGCCTCCCATCGAGGCAGAGTATTTTATTTATTTGTTTCTATTTTCTGGGTCCATCTGGCGGCATTATTGAGGATGAATGTACATCAAGGGACACTTTTTTTTTCTTTTTTAAAAACTGTGTTTTGTGGTCTTTACTTTTTGACACTTTTTTTGGTTGAGTGGGTACCCGAGACTCATTCACATAGGGGGCAGGACCTGGGGGCCTCCTTGTTAAAGGGGGCTTCCAGATTTCGATAAGCCCCCTGCCCGCAGACCCCCACAACCAATAGCCAGGGATGTGGGGACGAGGCCCTGGCTGCTCGGATAAGGGTCAGGTATGGATTTTGGGTGGGGGGGCGTGCCATTTTTTTGGGGCGTGGAGTTCCCCTTAAAATCCATACTAGACCCTAAGGGTCTGGTATGGACTGGGGGGGTGGGGCCAAGCCAATTTTTTCATAGATTTTTATCTATTGCTGGGAGCCGGAAATGCATTACAGCCGCAATCAATTTTAAATTACATTTTATCCTTTAGAAATGTCATTTTGCTGCGGCACAGTAAAACACATTACACAGATGAGCCACTTTAGAGGCAGACTCCTTAGGCATGGTGTTTAAAGAATTAAACAGCATTTTATTGTTTCACTTTAAGCATTATTAAAATCACTGCTCTTGAAAAAATTATGCTTTTTTAAACTTTTTTTTTGCACTGATACATGTCCCCTGGGGCAGTACCCGGGTCCCCATACACTTTGTATGGCAATAACTTGCACATAAGGCTTTAAAATTAGCACTTTTGATTTTTGATTTTTCATGTTCGTTTCCCATAGACTTTAATAGGGTTCGTTTGTTCGCAAAAATCTTTTGCCTGTTCGCATGTTCTGGTGCGAACCGAACCAGGGGGTGTTCAGACCATCCCTGTTGTTAACATTCACTCCAATGTGAAGTATAATGAGGTGAGTTAAAGCACTAAACTGAAGTAGGGCCTTTTTGTTAAGTGAAAAAGTTAGCTGAAGTGATGAATGTAACCTATCCATATTTTAAAATCCAATGTTTATACTTCAGTTCACTTAAAGTCACTTAAACTAGCGTAAAGCTGGCAACACACTGATCAAAATGTTGCCAGTTCAGCAGGCCAAATTTCGAATAGGGTGTGGCAGTTCCCACTTGACAGAAGTCAATCATGTTGGAAAAGTTTCGTAGATCAACAGTGGGTGCTGCGATCAGAGGGGGATTCCACCATGTACCTTGTTTGTCTTGATGGAGAAACCTTTTCATTTGTTTGGTTGATCGAAAAACTAAGTCAGCTCAAAGTTGACCTGAAGTCCTGCTTTCAAAAACTGTAACAGACAGGCTCTTTATTACATAAAAAGAAAAAAAATATTAATCGCGCTACCCCCTAACCATGTGATATAAATATTAATTAAAGGAATTTTATCATCAAAATTATAAATACCAAAAACAGGCTAGTAATAAATTAATATGTGACTAATGGCATATAGTAATATTAAAAAACTAATATGTGCAATGTTATAAAAGCATCGGTTACCGTGTTTGCAAGCAGTCTCATGCCTGTTAATAAAATTAAATTATATTGGTGACCAATAAATGAATAAAAAAATAGAAAAACCTAAAAACAAAATAATATAGTCCATAAGTGTTTGAATGGTTAAACGATAAGTGCTGAACACCAGTGCTCTGTGCAGAAATCCAAAAGCTGATAAATTAACGTGTCCAAAAATGTGATGAATCCTCCACCAATCCGTAGAAATTGCACCTTACCAACTTGCCATGAACCCTTATGACCGGGGATCACTGAAAGCATGTAATCAAAGTTCTCACTCCAATCACGCAGCTCAGACAAATCCAATCTTTAAGCAATGAATCTTATCCAATAATAGTCATAGGTCATCAGCATATGTACCCGACATGCAAGAGATAATGATAGCTCCACATAGCGCATTAAACATATAAAAATATTTATTAAAAAAGTTGATGTTGCACTTACAATGTTGCAGAAATAAATAAGCCTTAAATCTGGTGTGCCGACCAGTAGACAAAATCCAGACACCCCTCCTGCTGGGGAATCGTATGGAGCTTGAGGTGATGTCAGTGCGCCGCTCTGCCCTACGTCCGTTTCTTAATAACTTACTTTGTCCAAGGGCCTTACATGCAAGGTCTCTTCGGCAGTATAGGAAACCTACCTACCTGCCAGTAGTCTTCTTTGGAATATACACTGAACTGCACATGTACAGCTCAGTTTTTATTCCAGCACAGCGCCTGTGTGCAAAGAGGACTGCACTAAGGCACATGCGCAAGAGTGACGTCATCCCATTCCGGCCAATGAGGACATCTGCAGCTCAGCACCTGGAGTAAGCTGGGTAGAAAATGCCAGCAAAGTAAGGGGGAAAGGTAAGTGTCATGGAGTTAAGCTCTACTTTAAATCAGGCCTTAAGATCTGTCAAATTGGGAGGCACATGCGCAGACTGCTCCGGGATGGCCGCTTAGACCGGGAGATCCACGCTGCTCTGGCTGTCTGGCGCACATAGCGGGGGGAGTGGGGGACCGGGGAGCCGCTACATCAGTCACACAGCTTGCCGGCACGCACGGGGTGCTCGCACACGTCGGCGGAATCATCACGGAGGAACCTGGAGCCGATGTTCGGTGCAGCGAGCGAGGAGGACTTCCCTAAGATGGCGGGCGTCTCTCAGGTAGCCGCTGTGGAGGAATCCCCTAACATGAGGCAATCTTATGCCTCCGTAGCCCGCACGCACACTCCTGGAACCCCTATGTGTCCCCTATCAAACATAGCTCACTCCCCAGCCTCAACTGAATCGCTGCTGGAGCAAACCTTGGAGGACATGCTGCATTCCCCCATGGGGCCTACCTCCCCACAGGCAGAAGTCAGGCCTGTCATGGCGGGCGTCTCCTCACACTCACCGTTACCAGCCCCGGATCTCTTCTCTCAGCTCTCTATGCTACTAGACAGAGGGTTAGCGCAGACTGCGGCTAAAATCACAGGAGAGCTGAGGGGGGACTTCCAGATGTTGGGCTCTAGGATGGAGGCCATAGAAGGCAAGCTGGATCAGACGATCGCCACTACCAGGCAGAACTCTGATCACATAC
Source organism: Rana kukunoris (assembly GCA_029574335.1). Lineage (NCBI taxonomy): Eukaryota > Metazoa > Chordata > Amphibia > Anura > Ranidae > Rana > Rana kukunoris. Next base: position 235,109,950 of record CM056052.1, on the reverse strand, counting down.
AGGTTCTGCAGGACCAACTGGATACAGCATTATCTCGAATTGACGACCTCGAGAACAGATCCAGGAGGGAGAACTTTAGGATCAGGGGGCTCCCGGAATCGATCACCGATACCTTTTCTGTGGTTCAGGACTTCCTCAAACAGCTCATCCCTAATATTCCCCAACACAAATTGGAGATCGACCGTGCTCACAGATCTCTGGGGCCCCCGAGGAAGGACGGCAATCCCCGGGACATCGTGGTTAAACTGCATTATTTCTCGGTGAAGGAAGAGGTGATGAAGCTGTGCAGAAACCAAAACCCTCTCACTTGCCGAGGCCATGCCATCCAAGTATTTGCAGACGACGACCATCCAAAAGAGGAGAACCCTGAAGCCCCTTCTCACAGTCCTATCGCAACGGCATATTAAGTATAAATGGGCCTTCCCCTTCGCCTTAAACTTTGAGTATAAGGGCAGGGCGCACTCATTTCACAACTTCCAAGATGGGGAAAGCCTACTTCTCGATCTGCGCCTTATATCCCATGAAGCGGCGATGGACCTCTCCAGTTCTGGTACCGGATCCACCAAACGTCCCTCTCCTGCGAGCCCTCTGACGGGTACCTGGGACAAACCTAAATTCAAGAAGACCATGGACACCAGGCTGCCATGACACCTTACATCTAGTTTTCCTGGCAATAGCCTGTGAGGTTCCCTGGTTCCTCCGGTTCTGTTCCTTTTTTATATTTTTTTGTTCTTTTTTAATTTTTTTGACCTCCCGGTGCTAAAGGAGGGATTTTTCCTGGGAGGGTATACACCCCCCCGCTTCTGTTTTGAACTTGCTCCACCTTGTTCAGGATTACAGTTACTGTTACATTTTATGCCTTTTCTTTCAGGTTTTTGTTTCCTGGACTAAGACTGTCACAATTTTATAACTTGATGGCTAAGTTTTTACAGTTTTTATACTCTGTAACACACTCTACATCCTTACGGTGAGGAGCGCGCCCATTGGGCTGGCGTTTTCTTGCCCTGGCTGCGGGTGGCCGGTTTTCAGGGGGTCCCGGAGCACCTCCGCATGTGTTACATGTGGGGGGGGGGGGTCTGGGCTCTCCGGGATCGGGTCCCCGGGGTCCTCTGCTTCCCCGATTTTTGATCACACTCTTAGGGCCAGATTCAGGTAGATTGGAGCATCTTTGCTCTGGAGTAACGTTTCTCATTTACGTTACGCTGGCGAAATTTTAGGAGCAAGTGCTGTTATTCATGAAGCACTTGCTCCTAAAGTTGCGGCAGCGTATCGCAAATGAGCCCGCGGAATTAAAAATGGGCAGGTACGGGGCGTGTATTATTTAAAATAAGCGTGATCCCGCGGCGAACGTACTGCGCATGCGTCGACTGTCAATGCATCCCAGTGCGCATGCTCCAAATTCTGTCAGTGAACGTCAATGACGTCAAATCCCCATTCATGGACGTTTTACGCAAGCGACGCAATTTTTTTTTTTTCGACGTGATGACGGCGGCTATACTTAACATCGGATACTCCACTAGGGGGCTGCTTTATCTTTACGCCGCGTATCGCTTACGGAAACGTCGGAAAGTCACTGGGCCAGATTCAGGTAGATTGGAGCATCTTTGCTCTGGAGTAACGTTTCTCTTTTACGTTACGCTGGCGAAATTTTAGGAGCAAGTGCTGTTATTCATGAAGCACTTGCTCCTAAAGTTGCGGCAGCATATCGCAAATGAGCCGGCGGAATTCAAATTGGGCGGGTACAGGGCGTGTATTATTTAAAATAAGCGCGATCCCGCGGCGAACGTACTGCGCATGCGTCGACTGTCAATGCATCCCAGTGCGCATGCTCCAAATTCTGTCAGTGAACATCAATGACGTCAAATCCCCATTCATGGACGTTTTACGCAAGCGACGCAATTTTTTTTTTTTCGACGCGATGACGACGGCTATACTTAACATAGGATACTCCACTAGGGAGCTGCTTTATCTTTACGCCGCGTATCGCTTACGGAAACGTCGGAAAGTCACTGCGTCGCGCCCGAATACGATCGTGAATTGCCGATTCCCGCTGATTAACATATTTTTTCAGCGTAAATCAGCGGGAACGCCCCCGGCGCCATTTTTAAATTAAAGTTGCGATGCGATGGCGAAATTCAATTACGCCGATCGCATCGGAACTCCAACCCGGCGTTTCTTGTTTTCTGGTTACAGAAAACAGAAACGCCGGCTTAAAGTGACAGTTAGGCTGGAGTATCATTGATACTCCAGCCTAACTCTACCTGAATCTGGCCCACTGTGTCGCGCCCGAATACGATCGTGAATTGCCGATTCCCGCTGATTAACATATTTTTTCAGCGTAAATCAGCGGGAACGCCCCCAGCGCCATTTTTAAATTAAACCTGCGATGCGATGGCGAAATTCAATTACGCCGATCGCATCGGAACTCCAACCCGGCGTTTCTTGTTTTCTGGTTACAGAAAACAGACACGCCAGCTTAAAGTGACAGTTAGGCTGGAGTATCACTGATACTCCAGCCTAACTCTACCTGAATCTCTCCCTTAGCTGTTTATTGTGTTTTATAGGTGCGTCGGGGCTGGAGCGGTGCTGTTGCGCCTTCTGCTGCCCCACGGATTTTGCAATGCCTTCTCCATGGGCCAGGTGTCCGCCCTGCTTGCAGGGTGTTGACGCTCCAAACAGGACTCTAGGTGGCGAGTTAGTGGGTACTCGCTGCTCTCCTAGGCCCCTAGTGGGTTTGGGTCTCACCCTCTTTCCCCTCCTGCTCTCCCTGCTTTTCTATTCTTTTCTCACTATTGCTTTTCTTGCAGACAGTCTCCGGTTGGTCGACACAAATTCTTGGCTAGGAGAAGTGCCGCTTACGAACGGGCCTGGATCCCACGTCATGCATGGAATCTCCTCTCAGGTAGGTGACGACGTTGTGCTGATCTTCCTCATACCTCTGCTCCATGGCTAGTACCAAACCTCTAGCCACTCCACTTAGGGTGGCAACTCACAACACACAGAGTTATAACTCCCCCTCTAAAAGGCGGAAAGTTTTGGACTATATGAAATCCCGCAACTTAGATGTCCTCTTTCTGCAGGAAACTCATTTCCTGATCAGTTACAAACCCAAATTTCTACACGCTCCATTCCCCCAATTTTTCTTAGCAAGTGCAGAGAACAAAACCATCCTTATCTCCAAAAACTGCAGATTTTCACTGCAGTCAGAACACGGGGACCCCGAGGGGAGATTTGTCCTGGTCAAGGGCACGATTGATGGTCGGCTATACTCCTTGGTATCCTATTATGCTCCTAATGTAGGCCAATTGAAATTTTTCACCAAGCTTTTTAAAACCTTAGACCCCCTCTTGGAAGGCGTGGTCATTTTGGGCGGAGACTCGAACGTCGCCTTTGACCAGGGCATAGATAGATCCAAACCCCCTACGGCACAAAATATCCGACCCACTAGACTTAGTTCGAAGATAGCCAAAATGGTGTTTCAGCGGGGCTTCACGGACATTTGGAGGGAGATGAACCCGACCCAAAGGGATTACACACACTTCTCGCACGCATATCAGACCTATGCCAGAATTGACCATCTCCTGGTCTCACACGCCTTGATACTCTCGGTTAGGAAGGCCCAAATCATAGACACGGTATGGTCAGACCACTCCCTAGTGAGTATGGTGTTTCTTAACCACGCCTCACTTCCCAAATCCCCTCACTGGCGCCTGAACGAAATGATCCTGTCGGACCCCGCACATACAAAAGAGATAAAATTAGCCATCTCGGAATATTTCTCTCTGAACAGTACCCCTGACATCTCAGCGGAAACTTTGTGGACAGCCCACAAAGCAACGCTAAGAGGCAAAATAATTCAAATCAAAGCTAGACTTAACAAGGCCCGGAGAGTAGTCATAGAAACCTTGGAAACATAATTCAAAGCGCTCTGCGTAGAACACAAGAGGGACCCGGGACGCTGTCCCACGTCACTTCTCGATGCGACCCGCCTAGAACTCAACTTAGCGCTAACCGCCAGAGCCGACAACAGTTTACGTTGGCAAAGGGCGAGGTTTTACCACCTAAAGAAAACGGGACGTCTCTTGGCCTCCAGACTTTCTCCACGGACTCGCACTAGTTCATTCCCCAAAATCAGAGTTGGGAGTCAACCACCCACGGCGAACCCTTTCAAGATTTTAAATGCCTTTCAATCGTTTTATACAAACTTGTATACTGTTCAACACCCACAGACATGCCCCAGCCCGTGTAGCTTTCTCGATAACATACCCATACCTACTTTATCGAGGGACCATAGAGACCGACTCGAAGCCCCAATATCGACTGATGAGGTATTATCAGTGATTAAGGGCCTTAAAACAAACTCTGCCCCGGGACCTGATGGGTTCTTCATTCCCTACTATAAAACATTCGCGCATGTCTTGGCCCCACACCTGACTAATTTTATTAACTCTAAATCTAAGGGGGACCCACTGGACCCGCAACTTAACACACTGCTTTTATTTCCATCATACCAAAACCTGATAAGAACCCTGGAGAAGTCAGTAACTACAGACCGATATCACTGATAAATAATGATCTTAAAATAATGACTAAGGTTCTGGCCAATCGCCTAGCGTCCTTCATCAGCACTTATATACACAAAGATCAGGTTGGGTTCATACCTGGATGCCAAGGGCCGGACCAAATTAGGAGGGCAGTGGACATTGTGTCAGTGTTACAATCCGGGTGGGATGGAGGAGGTGGTCAGGCTGGGATGTTGTTGTCGTTGGACCTACAAAAGGCCTTTGACTACATATTCGAGCTGCTAGAACGCTGGGGGTTCGGCCCCAGATTTTCCGGGCTGCTCAGGTCTCTCTACTCCAACCCCGAAGCTAGGATTAAACTACAAGGCCTATGCTCCGATCCCATTAAAATCCGGAAAGGAACGCGTCAGGGTTGCCCCCTTTCGTCGTTGATCTTCGCTATAGCAATTGAATCGCTGGCAATTGCCATTCGATCCAACCCTGACATAACGGGAGTCCGGTGTGGCCCTTCTGTTCACAAATGTGGTCTATTCACAGATGACTTGATTCTCTTTATCACGTCCCCCTCCACATCCTTACCGGTTGTTTGTAAAACTTTGGAGAACTTTGCGGACATATCGGGTCTAAGGGTTAATTATGCAAAGTCCCAAGCCCTTAACATCTCCCTCCCGCTGTCATTAGTGGCTCGGCTGAAGGACTCATTTCACTTTGTGTGGAGTGAGACTTCCATTCGTTATCTTGGAATTAATTTAACCCCTAAATTTGAACAATTATACCGAGCTAACTACCCACCCATGTACAAAAAATTAGATATGGATCTAAAACAATGGCACCCCCACCAGCTCTCCTGGCTAGGATGGATAAACTCTGTAAAGAAGACCCTGCTCCCCAGGCTTCTTTACCTCTTTCGCTCACTCCCAATCTCCATCAATAAAAACCATTTAGCCTCATTCCAAAACAAAGTCATTACATTTATTTGGGGTAAATCGGGTCACCGCCTCGCGAGACATGCTCTCTTCAGACTTAGATGTAGAGGGGGGTTGGGACTACCCAACTTGTTGTGGTAATACCAGGCGGCCAGACTTTCCCAGCTTTCCACAGTATACTCTAAAATGGCCAAGCCGGATTGGGTGGACATGGAAAGACAGGCGGTTCCCAACTTCACTCTAGATTTCCTTCTCTGGAGCCCCCTCAAGGCTAGACCTTCTATACTTTGTCCTTCCTTATCACATACCTTTGCAATTTGGGATAAGCTCAGGCATAACCCGTCATTGGTTTCCCCTTGTAAGCCCCTAGCACACATTTTCCATAACTCTGATTTCATCCCAGGGATGGACATCAGAGCGTTCAAATGGTGGTTGAATAAGGGGATGTATCCGATCGGGCACTTCCTGACCCCCACAGGACCCGTCTCCCTCTCCCACTGTATTAAGATTTTAGAACTACCAGACTCGGAAAGGTTCCGGTTTCACCAACTATCCCGCTTTCTGCATTCCATCTGGTCCACGACACCTGAGCCTCCCCATATCACCCCGTATGAACAGTGGTGTGGGAGCCTGACGGAGCAGAGGGGGGGAATTTCCAGGATATACTCGTCACTTGCCATGGACGATCGCAAAACGGCCTACATGTTGGCCTGGGAGGATGATTTGCAGGTGACATGGGACTTGGACACTTGGCATAGGGCCTTTATGTCATCCTTTAAAGGTATTTTAAATGTTTCTCTTGTCGAAGCCAACTTAAAAGTTTTCACCAGGTGGTACCTAACTCCTCTCCGGCTCTCAGCCATGTATCCATCGGCTTCCCCACTGTGTTTCCGAGGATGCCAGCTGAGGGGTTCCATGTTGCACATTTGGTGGGAATGCCCGAAAATTAGAAGCTTTTGGACAAAAATCTTTCAAATGGCTTCTACAGTCACTGGCATCGCGATTCCCAGATCTCCCTTGACGGCCCTTTTCAATCAGTTATCTGCCAAGGCCGCAAAACCCACCCGTAAATTAATACTCTTCATTTTTTTAGGTGCTAAGATAACCTTAGCTAGAGCATGGAAGCTCCCCAAGGTCTCTTTTTTGGCGGCCAAACGAAAAAATTTGTGGATAATGACCCAAGAGAAGCTGATGAGCTCTATTTTAGATAACTTCACTCAGTTTAGAGAGATCTGGGAACCATGGGCTAAATACATGGGGTTTGGTGACTCTGGCCCAGATTCACAGAGCGATTACGCCTGCGCAACAGGAGATGCGCGTGCGTAAGTCTAAATGTGCGCGTGCGTTTCGATGCACGGCATCCCCAAAGCGACATACGCAAGAAATCTACTTTTTTTGGTCCGGCGTAATTTCGTTAGACAGGCGCATCCGTCCGCGCAAAACTGCGCTAGACAGACCGTTGATTTGCTAGTCAAATATGCTAATGAGGGACTTACGGGGATCCACAAAAGAACGTTGGGGCAGCGCAGGCTACGCAGTGTGCGCAACAGCAAAATGTCCTGTCTAAAATTAGAGCATATAAAAGCTGGTCTAAAAAGAGAAAAAAAGTCTACTTGTTAGATAAAGCAACATTGTTAGTGAGGAGCTCAGCAGTCACACGTGTTGCACAACAATCTGTATGCCAACATGCCAGGGGCATCGTTGCGCATAGCTATACTACTGACTTTAGATGAACAAAGAAGGATGAGTGCACGGAGGATGGCACGGAGGATGGCACGGGAGAGGATATACCGCACCCTCATAGACCTGTTTGGCATGAGTGATTCTGAGGTGTATCGCATCTTCAGATTCACCACTCATGTCATCCTGGAATTAACCACAACCCTGCAGGAGGACATCACCAGCCGAACACAACACTCCATTTCCCTGCCAGTGGCTCTTTTCAGCGTACAAGTGGAGTGGTGGCTGGGATGTCACAATCCTCCATGAGCAGATGTGTGCACCAGGTTTTCCCTGCAATCCTCAGACGCATGGCCAACCAAATCATCAAACCCACCACTGAGGAGCTGCGGCTGAAGGCAATGACAGATTTCTACAGAATTGCCAGATTCCCACGCACTGTGGGGGCCATTGATTGCACACATGTGGCACTCCAGCCCCCCCAGGAGACAGAGCACATGTACCGCAATCGGAAGCATTGGCATTCCATCTACGTACAGGTGATAGTCGATGCCCAAGGCCTCATATGGCACGTCCGTGCCAAACACCCAGGGTCCAGCCATGACAGCTACATATACAATCAATGCCACATCCGAATGGAATTCGATCAGAACGTGTATGGGGACACCTGGCTGGTTGGTGAGTGACATGGGTGGCAGGCATGACTATCCCCTCCCATGATGCACACATCACAAGGGGCACATGCATGACTAACATCCTCCTGTCTTTTCCCTTACAGGTGACTCTGCATATCCACTGGGACCCCATCTCATGACTCCTATCCGGAACCCCCAAACCCCAGGAGAGGAAAGATACAATCAAGCACATGCCCAAACACGAGCAGTGGTGGAGCGCACCTTTGGCCTCCTGAAGTCAGGTTTCCGATGCCTGGATAAGTCTGGGGGTACCCTCTTGTATTCCCCAAACTTCGTGTGCCAGATCATCGGTGCATGTTGCATGCTGCACAACTTCGCAGTAAGAAAGGGCCTGCAGATTGACCTACGTGATGACCTGACCCCTGAACCAGACAATCCCCCCCTAACCGAGGCTACCCCGTCTTCTGAGGGAAGAGCAGCCCGGAGACAACTCACATTGGGCATCTTTGCACGTTAAACACACACATTAATCATGGCACAATGAGAATGCATGCATGCACACCACTGTGGTCCCTAGCACACACAACCCACATCTACATGAAATTGGATTGGCACCAGTCCACCATGCAGGACTTGTGAGCAGCAATGCCACGCCAAGGCTCCAATTATGTCACTGTACATTCATACACCATTCACACGGACCTGGGGATCACTTCTCCCTGGTCCTGGGGAACCCTTCTCCACCAAAATTGAGGGTGACACCCCTTTTCCGGCAGGAATGTCACCCCCACATTCAAACAGCATTCACAACCCAAAAAAAAAAAATGACCAGCAAAATCAAAAATTTTCCAGCAAAAAAAAAAAAAGGGGAAAAAAAAATGATTGCCCTTTACGTGAGCCATGCCTGGGGCACCCCCGGCCACGGCCCCGGCTCCTCAGGGGAGACTCATGGGGAGGGGGAAAACCGGGGAAGGAGGAGCAGCCCCTGATCTCTGCCCACCTGGCGGCCTGCCCTCCAAGGCCACGGCTATTCTGTCCAGGGCAGCACCAAGTGTTGCCGTGTTGGCCTGGATAGCCTGGGTAAGGGCCCTCACATCCTGCCCAACGCCTGCTGATGTAGTCTGCAGGTCGTTTAGGCAGGTTGTGAAAGCCCGGGAGTGGGAGTCCAGGTTCCCCAGCGTATCCTTGATGGAGGACAGGACCTCCTCCATCCGCACCAATGTCTGGCTGAGTGGTGGGCAGGAGATCGGCCACCCCCCTGGTGTTCTGGGATGACTTCCTGCCTCCAGCTGATGCATGTGGCCGGGGAGAAGGGGAGGCCCTTGGGAGGGGAGCCATGTTGGGGGAGAAGGGGGGGGGCTCCCCCTTAGGGAGGGCTGCCTGCTGCCAACCAGAGGGGAAGAGTCCTCAAAAACCAAAAGTCCAGTGCCTGACATTAGCTCCTCCTCCTCATGATTCTCCTCCTCCTCTTGAACCTCCTCCGCGGACTCCGGCCTTGTTGGGGGGGCCTCATTAGGCTGCTGTCCTGGGGATGGTGCGGTCAGGCCAGATGGCCCTGCACCCTCCTGCACATCTGTGGATGACACAAAACATTCACAGGTTGGAGGATCCACACACTTGCCACATATTCCCTTTCACCCCCTCCCCCACACATGCTACACACCTGATATTAAAAAAAATACTTACCTGGCACCACGGGCTCCGGACTTGAGTCAAAGCCGGGCAGGCCCTCCACTTCATGCCGATGAAAGGTCAGGGCCACCGCACGCTCCTCCGCTGTCAGCCCAATACGGCATGGTGGGCCCCCTCCTGTGCCCCTGGCATGGGCATGCATTTTGGACAGCTTATGTTTGACCAGACGCCGGAGGTCATTAATTTTTTTGTCAATCCCAGACCGGGTCCGTGTCTCCCCCTCCCCTGCTGAATTGACCTGCTCAGTGATGAGGTCCAAAATCTCCCTCCTCCTGGCCAGGGTGGTGTTGGCACTGTCCGGGCCGTGGAGGAAACGCCCATAATCGCTAATGGCCCGGGCAAGAATTCTTTTTTCCCCCACAGTAAAATTGAGTTTTCGCTTTCTCTCTGTCATACTTCCAAAAAAACTCACTCCCAGTCAACAAAAATCAGTCACAAAAACAAGCACAACCAATCAAGCAAGAACACACACAAAGAGAAAACTAACACCCAAAAAATCACACAAGCACTCAGCAAAAAACAGTCACAAAAACAAACAGCAAAAAATCAGCAAGAAAACAAACGAACAGAAATATATCAAACAAACAGTCTCTCAAACACTTATCAAAAAACACTTTCAAAGATCTACTAACAAACACTTGATCACATAGAACACTAATCTGACAACTACAAAACACAACGCAACGAACAACAGGACAAAAGCACTTGGTTAAATGGGAAGGGACAAAGGGATGTACTTTTGCAATGCAAGTGCGTTTGTGTCTGTCTATTTATGCTGTTTGCGTAGTTCACTAAGTTGCCCTAGTCCATTTCCAATTTTACTGATTGCGCCGCTCCCGAGTTGTGAGCATGCGCACAGCAGAGCTGACCATGGTCTCCTTCAAGCGCGCATGCACGAGCCGGCCGGCCCTTCATTTGCATGGGGTCACAGCTCATTTCAATGTAACCCGCCCACGTCCTTCCCAATTTGTATTACTCCGCCTTACGCCTCTGAAATAACGTTACGCATGCGCAATTTTCTGCGCAAAAGCTACGAGAATAGGGTGATTACGCGGCAAAATTGCGCAAGTCTAACGTAAAGGCGGTGCGCTACGCCGGTCCAATAATGCGCAGATGTACGTGAATCTGGGCCTCTATCTTTATGGCATGTTACTCTATCTGCAGACTCCTTCTCTCTCTCTTTCTTCTCTCTCCTCCTCTTCTCTCCCTATCTCTATTCTCCCCCGTTTACCTCCCCACGATCCTTCGCTTGGTAAGGGAATTGCCCTTGGGCACTAGTCATAATACATTTGATTATTGGTGGCTACTGAAGGGCTTTCCCCTGGTTATTATTGTTTATTGTTTTAGTGGTACGAGTTGTCACGGCCTACCTTTTATGCCAGCTGGTCACAGTGGCATGGCGACCCCTGTCTATCATTACATTGGAGATAGGGCCTCTTGGTGGGGTCTGCTTACCTACCCCCGACACAGTTAGTTCCCATGAGGGGTGCGGGGGGGGTTTGGGAGGGATCCCATTCACAGGGGTTCTCAAGAATTCTTGATTGAGAGATGTTCCTACGCAGGTACTAGAACTAGTTGATGATTGTAACAGGTAGATCCCTTTTTTTTTTCTCTAGCCTGTATAACACATGCTGCACGGCCGTACCATTGTCGTTATGCTTATTTCTGGTATTTTATGTCATGTACACCTTGAAAATTAATAAAACTTTTGAATTCTAAAAAAGATCTGTCAAATTGTTGACCAGAAATTGGAGGTTTCCATATTTTTGGACATGCTTTTTAATTAAAGATTATTTTACGAGATATTTCTAATTATAGATAATTTTATGGACTAGCTAATCTTAATTTATAATGCTAATGTACCTACATTTAATGTCTGCCTGTTGTCACTTTTATCATCACAACAGAACAGTAGAGGAGGGTGTGCACACAGAGAGCAGAAAGTTTGGCTTAAGCGGAACAGATTGTGGATTGCTAAATGTTTTGATACGGCTAACAAACTGGAAAGCAGCATTGTGTACACTGCGTTTCTGACCACCCTGACAGTGGGGGTGGTGGTGGGAATGTAAATTTTTATTTACTAAACTGCTATCATCAAATTACTTGCGGTGGATGGATCTTTTGAACTCACTGATCAACACCAGCAAACAATCAGTCTCACTGTGTATTTTATTACGACCTTTGAGGTAGTAGAGTATTGTACCATGTTAGCCATCTATTAAAGAAGAAAGCTTGCAGTTAAATTTTTACTTTTTCTTCACAAACTTGTATACATGAAGTAGAGGCCCTGAAAGCTAGCATCTCTAATAACTTAGGTTAGATAATAAAGGGTATCACTTAAACTCCTAAATGTCTGCACTAGGATCTTTGACAGATAAATGTACATCACTACTACTTGCTGCCTTCATGTGGTCATTTGGTATGTATCGTTTTGCCACCAAAAAGAAAATCCCAATTTCTGTTGGATTCATTTGCGTTTTTTTGTTTTTTTTTTACATTTTTTTCCGTTATTACCTGGTTTCCAGGCTTAAGCAAATTATAGCATACATTCCAGAGGTGAGTGTGTGTGAGGGGGGGGGGGGAGGGCTTTGCTGAGATAAGCACACCTGCCTACGTGCCTGAGCGAAGAACAGATGGATTCCAAGAAGTAAATGCTACATGAATTATCTGCCCTTACTCAAGATGGCCAAGACCAGAAATGCTAAGAGTTTTTTTTCAAAGTGATTTTTCTACAAAATAAAGCAGACATATTGATGGATGGGTGGGTTTGCTTTGAATATTAAAACAATGAGTTAAATTGTATTTTTGGTTTGTGGTGTTCAAATGCAGCGAAGTTCAACTTTAATCAGTCCAGTTATATCACCATGGTTATTTACCTGGGATCTCATTGGGATAAAGTAATGACCACAATGTATGCAGAACGCATGCACTGCACTGAATACAAAGTCCCCTAACAAATACAGAATATACATAAAAGACAACATGTAGGGGTGATGGAAGTGGGACTCAGCAATAAAAAAAGAATGTTCCATTTATATTCTTAGCCTATGGAAGAAAATGTAGCTCATCCAGAACACATTATTCTTTTGCATTAAAGTCAGAAAATATATGAAGTTATCTTTTTCATCCAGAAGAGGGCACCCAAACCATATTCAAATTGCAATCCACTTTCTTTTAGAGACGCACGACTTTGGCTAAAATGAGAATCACAATTTTTTTGCTCAGAATAAAGATCATGATTCTCACGATTCTCGCGGCATAACATCATCTTTCACATTATACAAAAAAATTGGGCTAACTTTACTGTTTTTTAATTCATTAAAGTGTATTTTCCCCCAAAAAATTGTGTTTGAAAGACCGTTGCGCAAATACAGTGTGACATAAATTGTTGCAGCAACCACCATTTTTTGTCTTGAGTCTATGCTAAAAATATATATATATAATATTTGGGGTTCTGAGTAAGCAAGTGCCATAAAAAGATTTAGACTTTAATCCTGGTTTATGGATCTCCCGCCTCAACCCCGGACAGGATTCTATACGCGGGGCTGCATCTCCTGTGTCTCCCCTCATGGCATTAGCACACTGGCCTTGTGGCAAAGTATACTAAGGCCGCGTACACACGATCAAATCTATCTGCTGGAAACGGTCGGCCCAACCGTCCCAGCAGACAGATTCGATCGTGTGTACGGGCGAGCCGACGGATTTGGCCAGCCGACAGATTTCAAAGCATGCTTTGAAATCTGTCGGCTGGGAACCGGTCCGCCCGACATGTCTGCTGGTTAGTACGCTAACCAGCAGACATGTCTTCTCGCACACGCGTTGAATGGTTTCGACGCATGCGCGGAAGTGTTTTACTTCCTGGTGCGGTGACGTGGCGGCGTCAACGTCACCGCGCCGTCTGCCGGCAGGGATTTTTGATTGATCGTGTGTACACGATCAAACCAATACGGTCGGACAGACCGAATTGAATGAATGAATGAATGAATGAAAAAACTTATATAGCGCAGCACATGCGTACTGAATCGCCTCTGGGTGCTTGTTGTTTCTGTCTCTCTTGACATCAAAAGAGCAGAGTTTTAATCTGTCTTCTGAAGGTCAGGTGGTTTTCCTCCAACCGAATGCTGGTTGGTAAAGCGTTCCATAGTCTGGGACCTTGGAAAGCAAACCTTCTTTCTCCTTTGGACTTGTATCTGGCTTTGGGTACCTTGACCAAATTTTGGTCGGTGGATCGCAGAACGCGATTGGGATTGTGGGCTTCTATTTTTTCGCAAAGATATTGCGGGGCATTCCCATGCATGCACTTATGCATCAGACAGAGTGCTTTAAAAGCAATTCTGTCTTTTACTGGCAACCAATGAAGGGCTCTCAGTGAAGGTGAGATGGATTCCCAGGGTTTTTTCCCAGTCACCAGTCTGGCGGCCGTATTTTGAACGGTTTGCAGACGAGTGATTTGGTACTTGGGGAGTCCGAGGTAAAGGGCGTTTGCATAGTCCAGTCTGGAGTTCACAATTGTTCCCACCACGACTGCTACATCTTCTTTGGGAATAAATGGAATAAGTCTGCGTAGTAGGCGCAGTAGATGGTGAGATCCGCTGACTACTGACCCTATTTGTGCATCCATTGTCATGTAGGAGTTAAAGATGACCCCCAGACTTTTGACTTTGGAGCTAGGGGTGATGATCTGGCCAAACATGGGCGGCGGTGTCCAGGTTGTTGCCAGTTGACTCTTGCGACTGGCATGAAACAGAAGAAGTTCTGTTTTTGAATTGTTGAGTTTGAGATAACTCTTTGTCATCCAGTTTTCTATCAAAGAGAGACAATTCTCTAAACTGAGATGATGATGATCCTTTCTATTGCAAATGCGAAAATACAGTTGTGTGTCGTCTGCATATGAGTGATAGAGTAGTTGCTGACTACTGATGATTTCAAAGAGTGGGCGAAGATAGATGTTGAAGAGCACCGGTGACAGGGGTGATCCTTGAGGGACTCCACATGACACCGTGCGTTTTCCAGAAGTGAACGGTCCCAATTTCACTGTTTGTGATCGGTTTTCCAAAAAAGAGGAAAACCATGGTAAATCACCTTCTGTGACTCTGGCTACCTCAGCCAGCCGAGTCAGTAAAAGTTTGTGGTCTACCGTGTCAAAGGCTGCGCTTAGGTCCAGCAGAACCAGAAGACAAGATTCCCCTTTCGTCTGCGGCCTCTAGAACATCGTCCCATATTTTAAGCAATGCTGTTTCTGTCCCGTGCCTGGGACGGAAGCCCGATTGGTATGGATCAAGTAGATTATGGGTATCTAGATGCTGTTGCAGCTGTTGTACCACTACTTTCTCCATTACCTTGGAGAAAACATTTAGCATTGTTATGGGCCGGCGGTGAGTTGGGTCCTTGGGGTCCAGGGTGGGTTTCTTTAAGATGGGCTGAATTGTGCCCTCTTTCAGTAGGGAAGGCACTATGCCTTCCTTAAATGACTGGTTTATAAGCTGCGTGATGGGAGGTGCCAGGATATCGGCACATTCCTTCAGCAGTTTAGTGGGGATAATATCATTAGGCGATGTGCTATTGCGCAACGCGCTGATGATGTTTTCTGTGGCCTTGATGGAGATGGGTTCCAGAGTGAACTTTGTTTGTTGTAGCGAGTTTCTATGGATGTTGTGTGGTTGTACGTGGGGGGAGGGGAGGTTGAGGAGGGTCCTGTTCTGCTGAATGCTTTCCCGGATTCTCTCAATTTTAATAATGAAGAAATCCGATAATTCATTACAGAATTCTTGGGTATCTGAATTGGGGGCTTCAAGACAGCCCAGATTCATGGTCTGACTGACCAGCTTGAAGAGTTCCCGTGGGCGATTTAGGGCGCTGTTGATAGCCTCGGAAAAATTATTTTTCTTGGCTTTGAAGATTTCTTTGTGGTATTTTTTCGTTGCTACTTTGTAGAAGGAGAGATTCTCCTCAGAATCGCTTCTTTTCCAGGCGGCTTCTGCCCTTCTACGCTCTTGCTTCAGTAGTGACAGCTGGTTGTTGAACCAGCCGGCCTTGTTTTTCCGGACAAGGGCTTTGCGTTTCAGCGCTACTATGTCTGCTGACTGTAGTAGAGCTGCATTTATGGCATCCAATGTTTCTGAGGCTGTTCTAAATGGTTGAATTGTTTTAATTTTAATTCCCAAGGTAGATTTGAAGAGTTCCGAATGGAGCTTCTTCTGAGATCTAGTCCAGTGTATTGTCACCGGCTTGGGTGTTTTTATCAATGGGGAAGATTTGGAAATAATGAATTTAATTGCATGGTGATCTGTCCATGGCAACGGTTCATTTTCCAAACTACCTATTTCCAGATTTTGTCTGAAAATTAGGTCAAGTGTGTGACCTGAAGTATGTGTGGGCCCACATACTAATTGCTGTAGTCCTAATCCTTCCAGGTGGTCAATACAGGCGTCGGCCACGGGATCCTGTGAGGAGTTGGCCCAGAGATTGAAGTCCCCAGGCAGCAAAAGGTGTTTGCTTTTTAGGGTATAAGTGGAGATGACTTCTGTCAATGATGGTAAAAACTGTGATTTTGGCCCCGGTGGCCTATAGCATAGAAGAATGTGGATGGTTTCCTGGGGATTTGTTTGCAGCTGTAGAGTAAGGGTTTCCATGAATGAAAGCGAGTACTGAAGGGCTGGTTTAGAGATCACAAGATTTTCCGTGATAATACGGTAATTTTCTGGCACCAGTTCTCCTAGAATGGTGTTACAGTCGGCTGTGAGCCAGCTCTCTGTAATAAAGAGACAGTCCAAGTCGTGTTGTAGAATGAAATCATGGATTTCTAATCGGTGTCTTACTGCCGATCTAGTATTAATCAAAGCACATGATATGTGCTTAGGTTGAGGTGGGTGACTGATTCTTTTGACAGTCGATCGTCGATCGATCCTCAAAAGTTGCTCCATTCTTAGAGCCTTTTTGGTGACGGCTGGTAGTATAGTGGCAAATTGCCTCAGGCTCCAAATGGTTTCTGCCGAGTACTGCCGATTAGCCATGGTGGTCCGTCACTTGGGGGGGGAGGGGGGAGTTGATGGTCAGCTGGTGGTGGGGAGAAGAATCCTTGAATCCTCTCTCCCAGCTATTTTTTTATTTGGTCCAGAGGAAGGCAAAAAACACCCTGGCCAAGCTAAGCCAATGTGCTGGGCAGGGAGAAAAAATTCCTTCCTGATCCCTGAGAGGCGATCGGTACAGACCCTGGATCAAATGCTGATACGATTGTGAGGGGCTGGGGTGAAAGGTATTCCTAATGCTGGGGAAGGGGAGGTGTACCAAGATGGCCGCCGACAGAGGGCCCAGGCTGGGGAGCTAACACTGGCTGGAGACAGCCAGAGAGGGCTGGTTGGGTGAATCGGGGATGGCTGGGGTCTTCCAGGGGTGAGGGGGGGTATGCAGGGTGAATCTGGGGGTGATCCCGAGCGATGTTGCGGTGCGCCGGTAGGCCGCAGTTGAAGCCGCGGACTTTCCTGAGCCGTGGATGCCGCGGACCTAGCATAGGCTGGCGCGGACCGCCGAAAAAGACAGGAATTCGCTGCGGGGTGGCGAGGGGGGGGTGCCTCGGTTGTGGTCTGTGGTGAGGGTGGGCTGATTCCTGGCTTAAAACAAGCTGCAGCTTGTCCTGAAAAGGACGGCCGCCCTTGATCCCAGGGGGGGGGGGCAGGTTTTACCTGCCAGATGGAGTCCAAAGTAAGTTTGCTGGAGAGAGGCTGGAGGAGGCTGGAGGAGGCTGAAGGAGATTCGGATCCAGATGCAGGTAGGAGAGACGGTAGGAGCTGAGGCTGGATGGACTGGGGGAGACCCTGCCTGCCTGCTGCCTACGCCTGCCTGGAGCTAAAGCCGCACGCTCCTACTCCTAGGAGCGAGTGCCGATGGGGGCTCCTGCTGCTAATCCGCTGCCTGACTAACTGACTGACTGACTGATCCAGTACGAGATCCAGTCCTGACTGTCTGCTGGGGACGTATTGGTTTGATCGTGTACACACGATCAAACCAAAATCCCCGCCGGCAGACGGCGCGGTGATGTTGACGCCGCCACGTCACCGCACCAGGAAGTAAAACAAGTCGGATTTCTTCATCAATAAAATTGAGGGAATCCAGGAAAGCATTCAACAAAATAATACCCCCCACAACCACCCCCTTAATCAACCACAGAACACCCATAGAAACCTTCTACAATCAACCAAGTTCACTCTGGAACCCATCTCCGTTGATGCCACAAGAAATATCATCGGTACTTTGCGAAACTGCACAGCGCCTAATGATATTATCCCCACTAAGCTGCTGAAGGAATGTGCCGACATCTTGGCACTACCCATCACGCAGCTCATAAACCAGTCATTCAAGGAAGGCATAGTGCCCTCCCTGCTAAAAGAGGGCATAATCCAGCCCATCTTGAAGAAACCCACTCTAGACCCCAAGGACCCTAATCACCGCCGTCCCATAACAGGCCTAAATGTTCTATCCAAGATAATGGAGAAAGTAGTGGTACAACAGCTGCAACAGCATCTAGATACCCATAATCTACTTGATCCATTCCAATCAGGTTTCCGTCCCGGACACGGGACAGAAACAGCATTGCTTAAAATATGGGACGACGCTCTTGAGGCCGCAGACGAAGGAGAATCTTGTCTCCTGGTTCTGTTGGACCTAAGCGCAGCCTTTGATACGGTAGACCACAAGCTGTTACTGACTCGGCTGGCTGAGGTAGCCAGAGTCGCAGAAGGTGATCTATCATGGTTCTCCTCCTTTCTGGAAAACCGATCACAAACAGTCAAATTAGGACCTTTCATTTCTGAAAAACGCACGGTATCACGTGGAGTCCTTCAAGGATCCCCCCTATCACCGGTGCTCTTCAACATCTATCTTCGCCCTCTCTTTGAAATCATCAGTAGCCAACAACTACTTTATCATTCATACGCAGACGACACGCAACTGTATTTTCGCATCTGCAATAAAAAGGATCATCATCCCAGTTTAGAGAATTGTCTCTCTTTGATAGAAAACTGGATGACCAAGAGTTATCTTAAACTCAACAATTCCAAAACAGAACTTCTCCTGTTTCATGCCAGTCGCAAGAGTCAGCTGGCAACAATTTGGACACCCCCGCCCATTCTGGGCCAGATCATCTCCCCTAGCTCCAAAGTCAAAAGTCTTGGAGTCATCTTCAACTCCTACATGACAATGGATGCACAAATAGGGTCAGTAGTCAGCGGATCTCACCATCTGCTGCGCCTACTACGCAGACTTATTCCCTTTATCCCCAAAAAAGACATAGCAGTCGAGGTGGGAACAATTGTGAACTCCAGACTGGACTATGCAAATGCCCTTTACCTCGGACTCCCTAAGTACCAAATCGCTCGTCTGCAAGTTGTTCAAAATACAGCCGCCAGACTTGTGACGGGAAAAAAAAGCTGGGAATCCATCTCACCTTCGTTGAGAACCCTTCACTGGCTGCCAGTAAAAGACAGAATTGCTTTTAAAACACTCTGTCTGACTCATAAGTGCATCCATGGGAAGGCTCCGCAATATCTATGCGAAAAGATAGAAGCCCACAACCCCAATCGCGTTCTGCGATCCACCGACCAAAATCTGGTCAAGATACCCAAAGCCAGATACAAGTCCAAAGGAGAAAGAAGGTTTGCTTTCCAAGGTCCCAGACTATGGAACGCTTTACCAACCAGCATTCGGTTGGAGGAAAACCACCTGAGCTTCAGAAGACAGATAAAAACTCTGCTCTTTTGATGACCAGAGAGACAGAAACAACAAGCGCCCAGAGGCGATTCAGTTCGCATGTGCCGCGCTATATAAGTTTTTCATTCATTCATTCATTCAGTGGCAGGCGCCCACACCCTTGGATGCTCTACAAAAACTTATATCATCGCTTATTTATTGTTGCACATGTTGACCATGTAGCTTATCTATTTATTGATCAGTCCTTGATGTATTTATTTAATATTATGTTTGTATGTCATTAAAGTGGAGCTCCACCCTAAAGTGGAACTCCCGCTGATCAGAACCCTCCCCCCCTCCGGTGTCACATTTGACACCTTTCAGGGGGGTGCAGATACCTGTCTAAAGACAGGTATTTACACCCACTTCTGGCCACACAGTCTCGGGTAAACTGCGGGCATGACGTCACCTCCCCCCTTCCCCCCCCCCCCCCGTTGTGTTCTGGGAACACTCGGCTCCCAGAACACAGCGGGAGCCAATAGGCAGGCGTAGCGTGACTCGCGCATGCGCCGTAAGGAAACCGGGCAGTGAAGCCGAAGCGCTTCACTTCCTGGTTCCCTCACCGATGATGGCGGGGGGCAGCAGAGTGACGAGCGATCGCTCGTCTCTGCTGCGGACGGCGCTGGACTCCAGGACAGATAAGTGTGCTGATATTAAAAGTCAGCAGCTGCAGTATTTGTAGCTGCTGGCTTTTAATATTTTTTTTTTCAGCGGACATCTGCTTTAATCATGTTCCCTAACTAATCATGTGTTATTAAATTAATGATGATTATGAATTGTTCTTTTGTGATTACATTTCTGTATCATAAATGTAACATGATTACTGATTCATTTATACCGTATCATGCCAATCCATAGGGAACTCTGACATTCAAGGTTTTTCGTATATTCTATTCATTGCACCTTTATGCCTCATTTAAAGTCCCGACTCCACTTTCCTTTTGTTTTTGCATTTAGTCTTTAAGTGGTTAAACTTCCCTCATCTACAGACAGAAGTTCATTCCTTTGATCTAAAAAGAAATGTTACTTTGTTTATACCTATTCGTGATGTTGTGATAAAACTTAGTAGGCTGCCTGGATTTTGTTTTTATTTTTTCAGCTGTGAGAACTCTCTGCACGTGTTAGATAGAATCGTTAAATGCTCTTTTGAAGATCAGGAAGGGAAAATAATCGCGATTTAGATTCTTATTGATTAATCATGCAGCTCTACTTTCAATCATTTAAAACAGGGGCAGGCAACCTTTGAGAGGTGGACATCTATCTGAAAAATATGAAAAAGATCAAAGATCACTGGGTTAGACTGCTTCTTTTGTTTTTAAAGAAATTAAAATAAAGGTCTGATTAAATAGTAAGGAAAACATCACAGGGTCATTAGAGTAGTAGATGGTGTCAATAGGACAGAGTTTGATGTTAGTAGGGCAGAGGATGGTGTCAGTAGAGCAGTGAACGGTGTCAATAGTTTGATGGACTTTGTCAGTAGGGCAGAGGGCACTGTCAGTTTTGCAATGGATGGTGTCGGTAGGTCAAAGTTTGGTGTGAGTAGGGCAGTAGATGGTGTCAGTAGAGCAATGGATGGTGTCAGTAGGTCAAGGTTTGGTGTGAGTGGGGCATTAGATGGTATCCGTAGAGCAATGGATGGTGTCATTAGGTCAAAGTTTGGTGTCTGTAGGTCAAAGTTTGTGGTCCCTGGTAACAAGGTGGATAGTCCCTTAGTGGCGACAGCTTCCCCTCTACCTCTAACTATTACAGGTTCTCCGGCCAGCAGAACCGGCAGTTCTGGTTGGACTGCAAGCTGCAATCCCAATCCTATGCTGCTCCTTTGCTTCTGGATAGGCATATGTCATTAACTGGGCCCTTCCCCTGATCTCCATTCTGAAACAATCCCCCACCATAGCCAGCAGCAGAAGAGAGGAGGGGCAGTGCTGTGAGGGGAGGGGGATCAGGGGAGCAAACAGGGGGCCTGGGCAGCAGAAGGAAAGGGAACCTGGACAGGAGGGGCAGCGGGGATGGCATTTACTGGAACTGATCTCCTGTACAATATAGGGGACCAGAGATGCTTCAAGTAAATGCCGCCTGTCATCTGCCCATGATCGATGGGTAGATCGCCAACAATGGGTTGCCGTTCCCTGGTTTGAAGCCTTTCCTTTGCATTAAATTATACCACAACAATTTTATAAATGAGATGTAGTTTGTTTTATTGAGCATTTACATTTTTGCACAAAAATACAGTATAAGATGTGCCTGTCTTTAGGAGTATTGAGCTCAGTATTTATTATTTTTTTTTTAAAGATTGTTGAAGGTGCATGCAACATGTGGTGTCCAATCAAACTAGAATGCCATGATTATCAAAATTCCTGAAAATTCTATGAAATAAGGCAACATCCTCTGATATATGACCTCATCAACATCAGTTTCCTATGTTGTCCTTAATGTGACTGGGCAGAAATCTGTCAGGCCTGTCCAATGGTCAGCAATCCCCGAGCGGGATGCTAGCTCTATTATTTTTAATCGAAACACTTCTATGATTGCCTTAAACATCAGGGGAAATACACAAGATGTCTATAGAATTTATCACAAATTTTAACCCACACATTTCCTTATCTACCATTCTTTACTCAAGCCAAGGAGAGGGAATTGGGTTATCCCCTTGTAGAGTAGGACTAGAAAATTGTTTCCTCTTATACTGTACCAAATCCAATCTCCATCATAGCCCAAAAACAAAAATTTCTATGTAGCGGTACCCCCGAAGGGGCTGCTGAGAAATGATGGGATGGCATGTTACCTCATGGGTCTGGTAAAAATGCCTAGGGTGAACGATGCATGTAGCAGCAGTAAAGGAATGTCCGCAAATAGGAAGTCTCTTTATATGTGCTCTTTATTACCCAGCCGGGGATAAACAGTTAACAGGTGATGGAAAAGATAGACTAAGGTTGGAAGGAGAACAGCAGATTCAGGTCTTGAATATGAAAACAGTCTTGCTTCTCACAACAATTAGATTTCTTTCACCACTCCAGACTGAGTGGGTATAGCGCACCTGGACAGGCCTCTCACACCGACCTGGCAGCCAGAGTATCACTCAGAAATTGAGAAGAGATCTCTCTCACAGACTCTTCCAGGGTGACTTTCAGGAAAGCGCCTCTGCCACAGGCCTTTTCTGATTGCAGATACGGAGGATCCCCTCCTTAGTAAAGTTTTGCCTGAACCTTCTTCTTAACGTCATCTCAGCTACCGACTGAGAGAGGAGTCAATCCCTCAGTGTCCAGAACCCCCCCTGATCCCCGATGGTTCGTCTCAATACTGTTGGACAGCCAGCCTCTCATTGCCGCTCCTCAACTGGACTCCCCACCGAACAGCCACACTTGCTTGGGATCTTCAAAAGTGAGAACCCAGTCGATCACTGGGTTCTCGTCCTGCTTGGATGTCCCGGGCCCACATGGCCCAGAAACCAGGAACACCACGTAGCACACACGCCCTGGCCAGGAAGGCCATAACGCTAAGGGTGCGGTGATGTGGTCACCCTAAAGGTGGATGCCACACTCGAAGAAGAACCACCTAAAATGGCGTCTGCCTCATAAGTACCCTCTCCCAGCATGCCCAGCGAGGCCCAAGCCTCCCAATTGGCTGCTGGGAAAAGCACCCAAAACCTTTACTACACTACTGCCACCTACCGTCCCGGGGTGAAACAACACCCCAGGTGCGACAGAATGAGCCAACAGCACAGCCAAGCCAAAACAGAGACCCTAACCAACGAATCTCATTTAGAATTAGAATCAACTTACATTCTGATTATCTCTTAAATTTACTAGCACCTGTACTTGGAAGTACATAGGCGCTACATTTAATTGCTCTCATGTTGGCACTGATCCCCAGTGATGCTTCAAAAAGTTTTTTCTCAGGACTCCTGATGTGTGCTGGAGATGACTGCATGAATATTATTTCATATATGGTGGTCCTATCGTCCTATTCACTCCTATTTGGACTAATTTGCTTTGCTGTCTTTATTTATAATTCATTAAGGGATCTTTATATTTCCATTCCTAACAGGCAAAGCTTGGTTAGTCTAATTTCCTCAATCCCACCTTTTGGCAGGTAGCAGCAGTGACTACTGAAGAACAAATGAAAACTGCATTAGCCACATCTACCACCAGGAGTGACTACATATTTAAACTCAAGTGGCCTTGTAACTTCCTGTGCACTGAACTGAAAACTTAAACAATACAACCTCCCCAATTACCTTCTGAGAACAGGGGAGGTGTTTGTAGCTCAAATTCTGAAAACATAGGGTGACAAAGCTGATCCTCTATACAGTACAGTAAATGAGCGTGGTTACTGTGGGGCAGAAAAGCTTTGCTCTTTGCTATTGCCAATGGAGTTCTGCACAAGGACACAAAAAAGATGTTTAAATAATATTCCAAATAGAGGTGTAACTATTTTTCTGACCCCCTTACATCTCATAATATGGTTTGAGATATGCTACTTTCACTGTTTTATCCACTGTCGCTTACACCCAGGGTTGTCATTGAAATTTATGGCTAGCCCATAAAAACTGTGATTTAATTAAAGCTGTATAAAAAACAATAAATGACAAGGGTTGTAATGGTATTAAAATCCAGCGCAAGTAATGTTCATTTTGAAATTCCCTGGTCAAACAGTGGGTATATTTCAATTATGTTAGACAACACTAATCTGTTGCCAATAACAATAAGTTAGATTTGGTCCATGTGAAAACACCAGCTACGGTGAACTCACACTTCTTCGACTACTGTAGCACACAACATTTCTTGAACCATTTTCCAAGAGTTCTGTTCCACAGTAGCTCTGAAAGCCCTGATGAAGGGGAACTTTAACAACTCCTAAAACCCGTTGGCTGTAACATTGTAGGGTTGATTTACTAAAGCTGTAGAGTACACAATCAGGTGCATGGAAACCAATCAGCTTCCAGATTTTATTGTCAAAGCTTAATTGAACAAGCTGAAGTTAGCAGCTGATTGGCTACCCAGCTGCGCCAGATTTTGCACTCTCCAATTTTAGTAAATCAACTCCTTTGTGTCATCCTAAGAACACCATACATTCAGATTTCTGGATTCTACAACATTTGGTATGACACCATCTATGTGTTACTAAATGAATAGATTTCTCTGGATGTGCTCCATAAGCCCACAGGTATATGTGGCTTGCCTTAGCAATAACATTGTTCTTCATAATTTAGGCCAATTTAAATTTTAATGACACTGTAAGTAATTTAAAGTATAACCAACTTTATGAGGTTAAATGGTTAGTTGTTAAGTGAGGCCTAGTCATTACTATAGGGTGACCAGACATCCCCAGTTTCAGGGGACAGTCCCCTGATTGAGGACACTGTCCCTGGACCAAGTCGGTCCCTGGTTTTATCCCCAGATTGGATTTAATAGGGGGCAGGGGCAATTTCAAAGACAGTCAGTGCAGAATTAAAATTAAAAAAATTAGAATTACACCCCCCACTCCGCCGTGCCTACTAGCATAGGGGGGTTGTATTTTTCCCATTATCTGTGCCCCTTTCTGATGATCATGTGCTGGTCGGAGTGAAGGGAATATTTCTTCAGTTTCGGGCGCATGCCCATTCAGCTTCGCTCACATGTTCTTCTGCCTTGGCACAAATCTTGGCCAGCCATCTGCTTATCTCCTTGCCTTCCCTGGGGGAGTGATCTTCCTCCGCTCCCCACCCAGTAGTAGCCGGGGCACGAAGAGTAAGACTTGAGAGGCTGTGAGGCGGGCGGCAATGGGCAGAGAGTCGCTGATTGTTGCCATTACTAGTAAACAAAAAATATGTCCCCGGATTTCATTTTAAAAATCTGGTCACCTTACATTTCTACTCACTTCCACCATCACAGGAGAGAGCCTTTTCAGAGCTCCTTCTCTCCCCTGATGTAGTAGCTCTGAGCTCACTATTTAAGAGCTCACTCTGTGATGGTGGAAGTGAGAAGTTATTACTAGGCCTCTTAGCAACATCCTAGAAATGTCTTAGGAATATTCCAGTCAGGCTTCATGGAGGTTGTACAGTATATGGTCTCTACATGTAGCAAGAGCATTATTCAACTTTTCAACAGTTTTTATCTACAGGTTACCCTCTTCTGCTTGGGCAGTTTTTTTTTAGTAAAGGTGAACTATGCCTTTAGTAACAAGAAATGGTATACAAATTACTCTTTTTCTGAGATTACTTCTTTTTTTTTTACTTTGCTTGTTATACTGTATATATGGTTCCCGTCCAAGTAATGTACAAATCACCTTGAACAAAGAGTACTTAAAGTGTGTGTTGTGGAGTGAGATCTGGTTATCGGCATCCAGTTCATTATGTGCCTGCTTGCTTTAGGTCCCACTTAAGCACACACTGAATTGTTTTGATGTGCTTGAAAGGCCAGTAAACAATAACTTCCTATTTGTGCCAATTCATATTGTGACAGTATGACGCTCTGCCACTGTGTGAATTTCGGGTAATGAAGGTAGAAATGCAGAATTTGCATTAATGCTTAAAGCGAAGTAAACCCATCGATTTAACAGTTTCAAAAAGCAGTTAAATTTCCGGCTTGCCGGGATTGCCAACTGTCACATTGGTTGTGCTCTCAACCAGACTGTCAAACCATCCAATGACTGGTGTCATAACAGATCACATGTGCAGCACCACGGCAGTTGAAGATTAAACAGAAGCCAAGATGGCAGCTTCCTTGGCTGAAAATGATAGAAGGGTTTACTTCCACTTTAAGTGTGTTTGTTATGAGCTGTGCCTTAGGCTGAATTCACACTATGTGCAGTGGCCATCGTAAAACGCAAGGACACATATAATGACACAATTCAAATTCCAACATAGCGCAGAGCTGTGATACAATGGCGATATGCTGTATTTTATCGCAGCACATGTACATGATTGCATGTCACTGTGCATTACATTGCTGTATATTGATATGAAGTGTACTTTTGGGGGGTTTCCGGGGTTTACTACCTCTTTAAGCGAGTATACAGTTGTGCAGGGTCGTTATAAGCCAGCTCAGGTTAGTTGCTGCAATTTGGAGACATAGCCTTTGTGAGAAGATAGTGGTGAGCTCCAATCAGATGGGGGTGAGCTATTTGAGAAACGAAAACCCATACACGGGTCGGGAAAGAATAAAAAAGCTGAGGTTACTAGTGAGTCGGGGGGGGGGGGGGGTTGTAGAAGGTCTGAGTTCCTGAGAAGTGCGTGCTGGAAGAACCTCTGTGACGGCCAGGAGTGGACTCATACAGCGCAGTAGTGAGCCTGAAGATCCCATAGTCAGGGAGTCTAGTACTAATAGCAGCAGTACTTCTGAAGTGTACCCAGGTTGGCTAGCATTTTTTCACTATGTATGGTTGCTGCAGAAAAAAACCCTGCATGGGCAACAAGTCTTGACTGAACTTTGTGTTTTGTTATTATAGTTCCTACCTGACATAGACTCACTTACAAATGCTCACCACATCTGAGTCTAATCACCCCATATCACTATATACACTTTCCTTTTACTCCTGGGACTAGTGGAGTAACTATAGACACAGCAGGCATTACAGATGCTATGGGGGCACAGAGGGTGCAAGGGGGAGGCTGTTGAGACAAACTAAACCTAGAAAATCTGTGTACATGTGAAAGTTATACAAATCCAGTATCAGATCTTCAAAGCTGAACTCCAAACTAACTGCTTAATACACAGAGGGAGAACATCTATGGAATCTTTTTTACCTGGCAAAAATCTAGTCCATCTAGTGCTAATATTTACACGGATCTGCCACACAGCGCAACCATGTTTAGCACTACCCCCGGAGGAGCTGCTGAATATTTCGGGTGACATGTTACCTCTATTTCCTCGCCGTCCAGGGTAGAAGAAGAGAGTTGAAAAAGTTCAATGCCCACACTTTAGACTTCCTTTTCTTAGATTTATTTGTAGAACTTGGTTAGAAAAGAAGAAATTGGTGGAGGGGTGGAAAGGTAACTAGGTAGATAGGTTCAGGTGCATAAACTCAATTAGGAAACACTCCTGTTTCCAGCAAACAGTTCTCATGGCCACTCTAGCCACTCTAGCCAGAGTGGGTATTGCTCACCCGAATAGGTCCCTCTCACTGGCCTAGCAGCCGGAATGGCTCACAAAATAAAGTAAAGTCTCTGCCACAGACCTTCCTTTATGAGGAGACACTTTCAGTCCAGAATCCCCTAACACAGGATTCAGCACCAGGATCTCTCCAGATTAACTTCTGTAGAACTTAGATCTAACAGGCAATCACCATCAAGCCTATTAGTGTATGGTGCATTTTTTGATTAAGTTTCCAGGCCTTCTCCCAAGATACCAACCTCTTGCATGGTGCTTTCCAGGATAGGTCCTCCCCTGGCTTCCTTCATCAAGTGGCTTCCTCTCACTAGACAGACAGCACAGGATCACCTTGAAAGCACAGACCCAGTCTGACTACTGAGCCTACTTAGATAGATCACAACCCCGGACCAACGTGGTCCCAGAGCCAGGATTCAAGAGCACGCACCCCCGGCCAGGCGGGCCACGGGGTGGTGGGACGACAGACTGACGACCCTGGTCCAGTGGCGTCTATCCCTTAAATACCTCTCCCCAGCATGCACAGCGGGACGATCACCCCCACTGATTGGCTGCCGAGAGGGACACCCAATACACCCTGACTCTGCTGCTGCCACCAGAACCTTCGAACGGACCGATCATTCGCGCAAATTTTAGAACCCCATTGAAGTCTATGGAACTCGAACGTTCAAAATCAAAAGTGCTAATTTTAAAGGCTAATATGCAAGTTATTTTTGTAAAACGGGTTTGGGGACCCGGGTCTTGCCTCAGAGAACATGTATCAATGGAAAAGAAAGTTTTAAAACTGAAGTTTTTTTCGGGAGCAGTGATTTTAATGATGCTTAAAGTGAAAAAAAGACTTAAAAAATTCCTTTAAATGTTGTACCTGCTGGGTGTCTATAGTATGCCTGTAAAGTGGTACGTGTTTAGAACTGTCCCTGCACAAAATTACATTACTGTAAGAAAAGTCATTTAAAACTGCTTGTGGCTTTAATGTAATGTCTGGTCCCTGCAATATGGATTAAAATCATTGAGAAAAATAGCATGGGTTTCCCCCCTCCCCCCAGGTCATTACCAGCCCTTTTGGTACTATATACATTAGACAGAACTATACAGGCGGTGCAAACAAGACAGGGACTGTAGGTTTGTTGTTAAGTAGAATCTGTTTGTAATTTTGAACTGGTACTTTTTTAAAGTGTAGCTCCAGCCAAGCTTTTTGGAAAACATAGAGAAGGGTTATCACCCGTGTAACATTTGTTTTGCTGTCTGTGTGCATCTGTTCAGAAGATTGCACCTCACTTTCTGTCCCAATGACAAATGTTTTTTTGAATTTTTATTTTTTTTGTGAAACAAGGATTGGTGATAAAGCATCAGTGGACAGGAGACACCTCTAACAGAAGAGAATTTCCCTTCCTAGGGGTAGATTTCCTCTCGCTTCCTGTTGTCTCCTTCCGTTTGCATGTAGGAGTCGTTTGTAAGTTGGATATTTTGCCGTATATACTCTGCAGAAATTTGGGCCCTAGGTGTTGGTGTTGCCACAACACTGTAAGCCCTCACAGTTAGTCTTGGTGGGCGTTGGAACGCCCTGCTGTGAACTATTATAACAAGAATTGTAATTACATGCCATTGTTGAACAGTGGTAGAAAAATTGGGCCTTTGGTGCTGGTGCTGGTGCCACAACACTGCAACCCCTCATAGATACTCTAGTTGGAGCGCAGGAATAAGTCCTGTTGCAACGTATTGCATCAAAAATTGTAAATACACGCCCCTCCAGGGGCAGAAAAATTGGGCCTTAGCTACTTACTGGTGGGGGTGCCCAGAACCAAAAAATGTCTTACAAGCTATCAGCATGATCATTGAGGAGGAAAAGGATAGTCACTCAGCATAACAGGATAGTCACTTAGCATCAGCATAGGCATAGGATCTGACATTTCCAAAAAAATTATTCAGTTACATCAGCATCAGGTGCTTGGTAGCTGGTGGTGATCAAAACCTGATTCATTTTTATGAAGGTCAGTCGATCGACCGAGTCGGTGGAGAAGCGCATCCTGTGTGTAGACAGTCAGTAGGCACTCGGTCTAGCAGACGGACGTGTGCCTAAGAGCTCCTCTCACCTGACCTCCAGTACTTCACCCTCCATCCCCAGGACGCTCTCACGAGAATCGGCTCTCTCCCTAGGGCCAGGTTCAGTTAGGCAGGTTCCAGTCTCCCCTGGAACAGGTAACAGTCATCCACTGGAAACGCTGACGGCCGTGCTTTTCAGGACAAGCCGCAGCAAACATCCCAGGCCCCACGGCTCTCCCCTGCTTCTTTTCCTCCCCCCTCTGTGCCCCCACACCACCATCGCCATCTGAGGCATCCTCCTGCCACCTCCCCGCTGAAATTCCGCCATTCTAGGGCGGTTTTTTGGACACCCGCGCCAGCCAGCACTGAATCGCGGGGCCGCGATCTAGGAAACACAGCGGCTTCACCCGCGGCCTAACGCAGCGCCGCTCCTTACACCCTGAAACCCCCACCAAACCATCCAGAAACCCCCCTTACCTCAGAAGGACAGCCACTCTTCCTGGTTTTCCTTTTTAGCCCCCCCAGTATCACTGATCCACCCAACTGTCAGCCCCTAGGTTGCATCCTGCTGCCTGACCAGGCAGCCATCTTGCTACTCCCAGCAACAAGCCCACCTCTCATCCCCAGCCCCCTCCCGTCTCAACACAAACCAAAGCTTGATCCAGGTCGTTACTGAAGCAAGAGCGCAGAAGGGCGGAAGCCGCCTGGAAAAGAAGCTCTTCAGAGGTAAACCTCTCCATCTACAAAGCAACAACAAGAAAATACCACAAAGAAATTTTCCAAGCCAAGAAAAACTATTTTTCCGAGGCTATCAACAGCGCCCTAAACCGCCCACGCAAACTCTTCAAGATGGTCACTCAGACCATGAAACCAGAATGTCTTGAAGCCCCCAATTCAGACACACAAGAATTTTGCAATGAATTATCGGATTACTTCATTAATAAAAATCGAGGGAATCCGTGAAAGCATTCAGCAAAACAATTCCCCCCTCAGTCCCCCCCCCCACAATTTTGTACACAATACCCACAGTAATTCACCTCTATCAGGTAAGTTCACTCTGGAGCCCATCACTATTTATGCCACAAAAAATATCATTGGTACTTTGCGTAATGGCACAGCGCCAAATGATATCATCCCCACAAAACTGCTGAAGGAATGCGCCGACATGCTGGCACCTCCTATCACGCAGCTTCAAGGAAGGCATAGTGCCCTCCCAGTTGAAAGAGGGCATAATCCAACCCATCCTGAAGAAACCCACCCTTGACCCCAAGGACCCACTCCACCGCCGTCTCATAACAGGCCTAAATGTACTCTCAAAGATAATGGAGAAAGTAGTGGTACAACAGCTGCAACAGCATCTAGATACCCACAAGCTACTTGACCCATTTCAATCGGGTTTCCGTCCCGGACACGGGACTGAAACCACATTGCTCAAAATATGGGACGACGCTCTCGAGGCCACAGGCGAAGGAGAATCTTGTCTTCTGGTTCTGTTGGACCTAAGCGCAGCTTTCGACACTGTAGACCACAAACTATTATTGACACGGCTAGCTGAAGTAGCCAAAGTGGCAGAAGGCGATTTATCTTGGTTCTCCTCTTTTTTGGAAAACCGATCGCAAACAGTGAAGTTAGGACCTTTAACTTCTAAGAAACGCACAGTATCATGCGGAGTCCCTCAAGGATCGCCTCTGTCACCGGTGCTGTTTAACATCTATCTTCGTCCTCTTTTTGAGATTATCATAGCCAAAAACTGCTTTACCACTCATATGCAGACGACACGCAATTGTATTTCCGCATTGGCAACAAAAAGGATCACCACCTCAATCTAGAGACAAGTCTCTCTTTGATAGAGGACTGGATGTCCAAGAGTTATCTCAAAATCAACGGAGCGAAAACAGAACTTCTCCTGTTTCACGCCAAGCACAGGAATCAACCTGGAATCAACCTGCAACAACATGGACACCCCCGCCCATTCTGGGCAAAATCATCTCCCCTAGCGCCAAAGTCAAAAGTCTAGGGGTAATTTTTGACTCCTACATGACAATGGACGCACAAATAGGGTCAGTAGTCAGCGGATCTCACCATCTGCTGCGCCTACTATGTAGACCTACTCCTTTCATCCCCAAAGAAGATTTAGCGGTCGTGGTGGGAGCAATTGTTAACTCCAGACTAGACTATGCAAATGCCCTTTACCTCGGACTCCCCAAGTACCAAATCGCTCATCTGCAAGTCGTTCAGAACACGGCTGCCCGACTTGTGACGGGAAAAAAACCCTGGGAATCAATCTCACCTTCACTGAGAGCCCTTCACTGTCTGCCAGTAACAGACAGAATTGCTTTTAAAGCACTCTGTCTGACGCATAGATGTATCCATGGGAATGCCCCCCATTATTTATGCGAAAAAATAAAAGCTCACAATCCCAATTGCGTTCTGCGATCCACCAATCAAAACCTACTCCAGATTCCGAATGCCAACTACAAGTCCAAAGGAGAAAGAAGATTCGCGTTTCAAGGTCCCAGACTATGGAACGCTTTACCAACCAGCATTCGGTTGGAGGAGAATCATTTAGCATTCAGGAGAAAGATCAAGACTTATCTCTTTTGATATCAAAGGAGACAGGAACAACAAGCGCCCAGAGGCGATTTAGTTTGCATGTGCCGCGCTATATAAGTTTTCATTCATTCATGTGATCGGTTACAAAGCCTCCAGTAGCACTGAATATGCATTCCGAATTAACGCTGGATGCAGGACAGGCCAGTAGCTCAATTGCATACTGTGCAAGCTCTGGCCAGTGATCCATCCTCAAGACCCAGTAAGCATGAGGATTTTCGCTGGGAAAAATGTCCAAGTGTGATCTTGCCCCTAGGTATTCCCACACCATGTAAAACAGACGCTGGCGATGGTTGCTGGAACCGGTCATACCTTGGGGCTGCGTACTAAAAAATTGTCTGAACGCATCGGTCAGAGGGCCACCTTCTCCACCGCTCCTTCTGTGACCGACAGAAGCCTCAGCAACATGTTATCCTGGACCAGGATTTTGTAACCTCCCAGTCTCTGGGAACGCGTTGCACAGACCTTTCTGCAAGGCCTCCCGAAGATGTTTCATCTTCTGCTACCTCTGCCGCGTCGGGTTACATGCTGAGTACCCCATACTGCTTTTTACCATAATTATCATGTGATTTTATCCATTTATTTTAAATAAAGCCTTCACGGGTTTATTTTTTGATCTGCACCATTGGGAGTATTTCTTTCTTTGTTTTTATATATCCATACCTGCTGAGTTGACTCTTGAGCCTGGCCATTCACCATTGGCCCTATCCACTTGGGGTCCTGTTTCGGAGGGGAGATATCTGACCAGACTGGTTTCATCATCCTAACCGGAGTGACCACCACTACAGATCCACCTCCACAGAGCCCAGGGTCCGCTGAGACCACCACGCCTTGTCTGACTTGCTGTTAGTATTAACAAGTAAGTCCACCACAGCTGGTAAGAGTACCGATTTCCTTTATTTGATACTCTGAAGATTACTACAGACAAGCTATACTTATTGCTTTCATTCATCTGAACTGGCATCATATGTGAAGTGTTTTGGTCCATTCATTGGGAACCACACTTATGAACTACTCACATTGTCCACTGCACCTGTTCAGTGTTTTCACTCATCTGTTTGGAATCATACTAATGGACTCTATATAGTATTACCTGTTTGCTAGGTGATGTTTTGGTTTTCCTTTATAGTACTTCACATTGTTTGCATTGTCCTCCTGGACTACACTTTTGCATGTCATATGCTTATGACAGCACCTTTATAGGTTTTCTAGCGCTGCACTTCTCATTCCCCATTTACCACTGCCTTTGTTTGTTTGTGTGCTGGCTGCTACATTGTTTTATTGTTTTTCTTTTATGTTTGTTAGCTAGCGCAGTTGTTTCCCCCACATTTCCACAGTACACCAAGTGAAAATACTTGATGATCAGCCACTGCCTGTGGTATTAATATGACAACAACAGAAATTGTATTCACGTGGCTTTAGGTGCACACTGTGCAGAGGACACAGTACACCGAGTGAAAATACTTGTTGATCAGCCTCTGCCTGTGGTATTAATATGACAACAACAGCAATTGTATTCACGTGGCTTTAGGTGCACATGGTGCAGAGGACACAGTACACCAAGTGAAAATACTTACTGATCAGCCACTGCCTGTGGTATTAATATGACAACAGCAATTGTATTCACTTGGCTTTAGGTGCACACTGTGCAGAGAACACCGTACACCAAGTGAGAATACTTGCTGATCAGCCACTGCCTGTGGTATTAATATGAGAACAGCAATTGTATTCACATAGCTTTAGGTGCACACTGAGCAGAGGACACAGTACACCAAGTAAAAATACAGCAGCTAGCACAATAACCTGCCTGCCTGTAAGTATATTAGGAAGAGTGGATCTAGCTAAACTCAATACAGTGTATAAATATATATGCACACAACACCTGGGATGCATATATATCCTCTACACACTGTAACTCTAACTGACTAGCCTGTCTGCTCTATCTAACTCCAAAAAATGACACACTCTCTCTCTGTCTCTCTCTGTCTTAACCACCGCAACACACTACACAAGGCCGACTTCCAGACGGCCTTATTTAGTGTGGGGCATGTACTAAACCCCCTGAGCCATAATTGGCCAAAGGCACCCTGGCTTTGGCCAATTATGGCTATCCGTTGTTTGCGCGCTGTGATTGGCCAAAGCATGCAGGTCATAGTGCATGCTTGGCCAATCATTAGCCAGCAATGCACTGCAATGCCACAGTGAATTTTGAGCCATGACACCCCACTCGAATTTGGCACAAACGGCCTTCGTATTAAAATTATTTTTTATTTTTTTTAAAACACATGCAATGTTCCTGTACATATGTCCTGTACATATACTGTATATATATATATATATTTTTTAAATAAATTAATTGTGACTCTTGATTTGCTGGCACTTCTGGTGTTGACCAATAACTGTGATTGGATTGATGCTTACTAATATCTGCAGCAAAAGGCGCACCTGTAAGTTGCATTTTGCAACAATAGAAGAATTCAGTAAATTTATTGCCAAGTTTTCTTTTCTCCTTCCGTTCCTCCCCCATGTCTTGACAACAGGAATGTCTCTGAGATAAGTGCTCTGTCACACATAGGACCATTTTTTCATTTTGCCCAGTGCCCTGAAATCTCTCAGAACAACAGGATGTGGATGTTTCTGGTCCCTGGCAAGGAGTGGAAATCATGTTTGCTCTTTTTCTTTTTCCTACATTAGACACAGTTTCTGAGACACCAGTCTATTTCTAATCAACTTTTGTAACCTTGTAGTTGTCAAAATTATCATTTTAAGTTTCAGTCTTCGTCTTCAGTCTTATGTAATTGGACCATTTGTGACCACTGTCTAATCAAGCCTCTTCAATGTCTCAATTCTGCCCATAATTCCCATCTTCCACATTCACTGTCTTTATCTAAATCAATTCTTTGCTTGCTGTATAAATGGACCTGGATCATGGATATATGTTCTTCCAACAACACCACAATGGAAACCATATAGGAGCTGGCTGGGGATGGATATAAATAGTAAGTACTCTAGATATAGAGCTAATATTACTTGTATTATGTCATCTGATTTAATATATCCAGTTGCATTAATAAGATAAAGGTGCTTGTTTGACTACAATCTATTTTCAATGATGTCTGGAATGCAAACATGTCTAAATGGAGTACTTTTCATGTGTTCCCAATGCAAGACAAGGAGCGTGCTATAGATATGTGCTCTGCACCACATTGACATGAATATAGACTGCAGCATACTGTACATCTGTACCGAAATCCCAATCCAGTTTAGATGTACTGCTTTCCACAAACCTTAACGATACTTTTGCCCAGGTCCTGGGTTTACTTAACTTTAAAATGATCACTAGCAAGTTAAACAATTTAAATAGCTGATTAAGTGCTAATAATAAAACCATTTCATAAAACATATTTATAGTACTCCTGATTATAAGTGTCTCAGCTTACAAACTGTGCACTACATAAGGAAATATGCACGCACAAAGAGGCTATACATATAAAACAGAAATAAAATCTGTTATTACCTGAAACTCCTAATACTAAAAATTCTGAAGACCAAACAAACATAGCTGCATTGACAATGAGATACTGGCAGAACAGAAGAATAAATGCTCTCCTTCAGCCCTATACAAAAATGACTAATAATAAAGTGCAGGCTTTATTCCCTAAAGCATGCTGAATATAAACTGTCTGTAAAGCCTCCAGCAACCAATAAAGACTGATCAAATGTCATCATTATACAGCAGTTCCAGAACTTAACATTAGCCATAGTAGACATGTGCTCAATAGAAAAGAGATATTAATTGGTCACACGTTTTCCCTATATTAATTAGTTACAGGCACTTGATATACACACTGTAAATCTTCAAATGCAGATTAGGAACATTAAAACAATAGCATGTTTGTGTTAAAGGGATGATCCCAGGATAGTGATATTGATTTGTGGGCCAAAAGTTGTGTGAAGGGCCTTGATGTCCATGAGGCAGACTTAGACCGGGGCCTCAGGTGACACTTATGGAAGCATGGTTGGGAGGTGGCACTGAAGCATGTCCATAAAGGACACTTTGTTCTCAGTGTAGCTAAGTAATGTTAAGCTCGGTAAAACCACAGCATCTGTCCCTGGCATGGCCGGGTTGTGGGTATACAGGCTCCACAAATGGAAATCCAGCCCTAAGTAGGTCACATACAATTATCCTGCATATGTGGTCCCTGGTTACAGCTTGACCAGACTCAAAACATCTGCATATACAGCAATGCTGTTGGGCTTCTAGATTACCGTGACCAGATTTGTAAAATGAAATCCGGGGACATATTTTTTTTTTACTGGTAATGGCAGAAATCAGCGACTCTCTGCCTGTAGCAGCCGCCTGCCTCACAGCCTATCAAGTCTTACACTCTGGGCCCCGGCTACTACTGTGTGGGGAGCGGAGGAAGATCACTCCACCAGGTAAAGGGAGGGAGATAAGCAGGCAGGCGGCTGGCCGGAACTTGAGCCAAGGCAGAAGAACATGCGAGCGGAGCTGAATGGGCATGTACCCGAAAATGAAGAAATATTCCCTCCGCTCCAACCAGCACATATCATCAGAAAGGGGCACAGATAATGGAAAAAAATACACCTCCCTAAGCTAGTAGAAGCAGCAGAGCGGGTGGTGTAATTCAGATTTTTTTTTTTTTTTATTCTGCACTGACTGTCTTTAAAATTGCCCTAGCCCCCGTTCAAATCCAATCCAGGAACAAAACCGGCGACAGACTTGGTCCGGGGATAGTATCTCAATCCAGGGACTGTCCCCGGAAACCGGGGATGTCTGGTCACCCTATTCTGGGTGTCAGGAGTGAAACAGTGGAGGTCACACTGTGGCCACATAGTTCTAATACGGAACCTTGACATGAACAACTCATATTTTCTGCATGGTGGTGTGCTAAACACCTTTGTGTGGATAAGAATTGCAGAGTGACAAACCAGCTGAGGGCTTTGAGTTATTTTTTTTATCATTCTATGTATTGTCCTCTTTTATAAACATGACTGCTTGTAAGGAGATTTTTACTCCAATGTCTTTTTTTCCCTCTTAATGACCAGGCCAGTTTTTGCAATACGGCATTGTGTCACTTTAACTTACAATTGCATGGTCATGTGACGATGTACCCAAACAAAATTGACGTCCTTCTCACAAAACCTTTCTTCCAGACCTTTATTTTGGTGGTATTTGATCACATCTGTGGTTTTTATTTTTTGCACTATAAACAAAAAAAGAGCGTAAATTTTGAAATATATATATATATATATATATATATATATATATATATATATATATATTTTTTTTTACTTTTTGCTATAATAAATATCTATATATCTAATAAATATATATATTTCTTCATCAGCCAATATGTATTCTTCTACATATTTTTGGTAAAAAATCGCAATAAGCGTTTATTTATTGATTGATTGGCAAACGTTATAGTGTCTACAAAATAGGGAATAGATTTATGAACTAATTTTTTTCTTACTAGTATTGCCGGTGATCTGTGATTTTTAGCGGTACTGCGACATTACGGCAGACAGATCGGACACTTTTGACACTTTTTTAGGACCATTGATATTTATACACCGATCAGTGCTATAAAAATGCACTGATCTAAATTTCACTGGCAGGGAAGTGGTTAACACTAGGGGGTAATCTGACTGGAGGAGGAAAGAGATTATTGTTCCTAATTATTAAGAACAGCAGATCTGTCTCTCCTCCCCTGTCAGAACAGGGATCTGCCTGTTTGCATTTACGGATTCCTGTTATGATGCTGCGTACACACGATCATTTTTTCGGCATGAAAAAAAAAGTTGTTTTTCAAAAATGTCATTTAAAATGATAGTGTGTGGGCTTCACATCATTTTTCAGGTTCTGAAAAACGACAAACGACAAAAATTCGAACATGCTGCATTTTTTAACGTCGTTAATTTTTCGGGTTGTAAAAAATGATCGTGTGTGGGCTAAAACAATGTAAAAAACCTGCACATGCTCAGAAGCAAGTTATGAGACGGGAGTAAGCACATTCATCACGCTGTAACAGACAGAAAAGCGCAAATCGTCTTTTACTAACACGGAATCAGCTAAAGCAGCCCAAAGACGAATGGAACTTCCCCTTTATAGTGCCGTCATACATGTTGTACGTCACCGCGCTTTGCTAGATAATTTTTTTTAAACGATGGTGTGTAGGCAAGGTCGTTTTAATGATGAAGTTGGGAAAACGTATTTTTTTCGACATGCTGAAAAATGATTGTGTATGTGGCATGACTCTCTTTCCCGCAAACGCGGTTGGCCGGCGGACAACACGGCCGCCAGCCACGCTCATCGGGCCCCCTGCTATGGATCTTAAAGGAGCCGACGTACACCTATGCAATTTGCAGGAACGAGCCGACCTGCTGCAGTATAATGACAACGGCTAGTCGGCAAGTGGTTAACGTGCAACTAAGGGCTACTACATGACATTCTAAACAAGTACCAAATTCAGTTGCTATGTAATGTACAAGTCTCATAAAGTAAAAAAAAAATCTTCCCCTGCCTTTTTTGACTAAACCATGTGCTTTTTTCTGTGTCTCATATGCCTTCCTTCCCAGACACTGCAGCTTTCAGTGGGAGGGTTTCAACAGCAGAGGCAGTGCTGTTGATCTAAAAAACAGTGGACAGGACTATGTGTGGCCAGGTGCCCCTGCAAAAAAATTTCATCCAACTATAGTGCAATCATGTACAGTCTACATGAGAGCGGCAACTCTACTCTAAATTCAAGAGCAGTGTAGCATAGTTCCCACCCCAATCACACAAAGCTGCAATAGGTAGACTTCACTCCCAGGCTCAACTTGTATTTGTGGTACTTTGAAAGGGGACTAAGAGAAAAATCTTATAATTAAGTGCTGCAGCATGTATTTTTTACTAGGAGGCCATATTTCTACTTTTAAAGAGGCGTTAGGACACATGAGAAAAACCTGGCAACATAAAGTGACGTAGAAGGGGGAGTATAATCGGTATGTAAGCCAAAATGTTAAAGTCTCCCTTGTTGCAAAATATTTAGACCAAAAAATCTAGAAATGATCACACTCTAAATCCTCTCAACCTTTTTTCAGACAAGGCACCCTTTAAATTCTGCACAAGCTTGGGGCACCCCATTCTTAAAGTGGATGTAAAGTGGATGTAAACCCACTGTCATCATTTTTAAAGCATTGGCACATTTAAAATATATAAGGCTTTACATGCCTCCTGCAGTTGTCCTTATATTTTTATTGTCACCCCATCACCTGCTAGGACCCCCGCAATATTCCCAAATCTGTGGGCGTTTTAGTTCTCGGTGCTCGGTGGGCGGAGTTGTGACGTCAGATGACTGCTCTGCCCACCACTACACTACCCTGGCCAGCCAGCGTTGCGAGGACGAGCCTTGCGCCTGGTGACACTGCCGTGCATGTGCAGCAGTGACAGAACGCGTTCTGTGAAGA
Organism: Rana kukunoris; assembly: GCA_029574335.1. Classification (NCBI taxonomy): domain Eukaryota; kingdom Metazoa; phylum Chordata; class Amphibia; order Anura; family Ranidae; genus Rana; species Rana kukunoris. Next base: position 235,070,540 of record CM056052.1, on the reverse strand, counting down.
GGCAGAATGCGCTCGCGGCCCCCTGTCACTTCTGCACACATGAGAATGTCCAGTGACAGTCAGGGATGATCGATGCAACGGGACAGCTGTGAACACCGCGATCCCCTTTCCATGGTTTTCATCAGCCGCTTCTTCTCTCCCTCCCACGGCTTTTACCTGAAAAGCTATGTATGGGGGATCGCGGTGTTCACAGCTGTCTGCCCCACTGACACCGACCACTGCCGCACTGACAGTTTTTCATATCACAGCAACATCCACACACATAAGACACCAAACATTAGAGAAAACAAAACCTTTGCACACTGGTACTGACTAGTATTCAATCATTCTCCTCTCCCTCTGTCAGCTTATATGACCCCAGTACTGATGGAGAGGGGCAGGGGAGGGGCAAACAAGGATGCTGAGCAAGCACCTGTTGTCCTTTTTATCAACTGATGACATTATTGGTTGTAAGGACGCTGGCAGAAGGTTATATTGGTGCACAATGAAAACCTATGGCAGGGCTTAAAATTACAAGTCCTTAGCTACTGGCCAGCCCTAAAGGGTTACTCGCCAACAGTTCCCCACCCAACACCTAACATGCCCGCTCCTAATTCCGCCCTCAAACACGTAAACATAAATTATCTCAATAAATTACACTTAAATGTTTTATAAAAATAAATATTAACAACTCTATATGTGCTCATCAAAGCAGCCTCACCTGTGCTCATCAATTCAGCCTCACCTGTGCTCATCAATTCAGCCTCACCTGTGCTCGACAATGCAGCCTCACCTGTTCCTATCAATGCAGTCTCACCTGTGCCCACCAATGCAGCCTGCCCGTGTCCACCAATGCAGCCTGCCCATGTCCACCAATGCAGCCTGCCCGTGTCCACCAATGCAGCCTGCCCGTGTCCACCAGTACAGCCTGCTTGTATCCACCATGCAGCCTGCCTGTGTCCACCATGCAGCCTGCCTGTATCCATCATGCTGCCTACCTGTGTCCAACATGCAGCCCGCCTGTGTCTACCCTGCAGCCAGCCTGTGTCCAACATGCTGCCTACCTGTGTCCATCATGCTGCCTACCTGTGTCCACCATGCAACTTGCCTGTGTCCACCATGCAGCCAGCCTGTGTCCAGTCTGTGTCCACCATGCAGCCTACCTTTCAAAAGCAGTGTGTTCCCGCCACTCGGCGTCACATACAGCCCCACTCCCTGGCCGGGGAACATTAATACACATCACACTATCAAAGTCCTGGTACCAGGGGGTGGAGCTGTGTGGACAGCGAGTGTGGGGAATGCTCTGCTATTGAAATGAAAGCCAGTAGTGATGTTCCTTGTGCTCTGATGATCCAACCACCTGCTCTCCTCTCTTCCCCTCTGCGAGCGCTGGGAGAAGGACACCCAAACAACCTGCCTACCGGCAGTGCTTGCCCCCCCCCCCCCCCGCTCCAAGGCAAATCCACTTGTGAGCAGGCCAGTGGAATTTTTGAGGGCTGCCTATGGTTTTTATGCATCTAAAAGGCATGCTTCTTTCACTTACTGGCTTGTATATCATTCTTGGGCAATTGTATGCATTTAGCCTAGGCAACCTGGTTAAAAAAGTCCTCCCTAAATAGATATTTGAACATAATGTTAATATGTGTAATTACACAATGCAGGTAATATCCTAATGTGTGGCTTCTGAATATGAAAAATTGTCCATTCAATCATATATAGAAAATTTCACTTATAAATCACTGTTGATTTTTCAAACTAAATCAACTAGTTATTATGGCACTCACTGTAAAAAAAAAATCCATTGCCTGACTATTGCCTGCTTGGGCTATTAGGCCAGATAATAAGTACCAAAAGGCCATGTCACCCTCAGGCCACAGGATGGGCACCATAGATGAAAGTGAGGAAACTGGACGTAACTACATATACCAGCAAACATTAAACTGAATGTGTATTACATTAAAAATCAAAGTGGGCTTGGACAGATTAATTAAAGTGGTTGTAAAGGCTCAAGGTTTTATACAGAAGATTTTTTTCACAAAAGGTAAAAAACCTTTTGTGTGCAGCAGCCCTCCTCCCAGTCCCCCCTATTACTTTCCTGAGCCCCATCTCGATCCAGCAATGTGCACAAGAGTAGCGGCTCTCCTGAGGCTCTTCCTCCTCATTGGCTGAGACAGCAGAGGAAGTCATTGACTCCTGCTACTGTCAATCACAGCCAGTGAGCCAATGAGGAAAGAATAGAGGAAAGAGCGGGCCGATCCACGATCCGTGTGTGAATAGACACACAGAACAGCAGCTCAGGAGCAAGCCTGCTTGCTATGGGGCAGGACAGGGGGGCCAGGAGTGCCGACAGGGTACCTAAGAAGAGGAGGATCGAGGCTGCTCTGTGGAAAACCACTGCATAGAGCAGGCAAGTAAGACATGTTTTTTTTTTTTTTTTAAACCTGCCTTTAATATCACTTTAAGGGCTCGTTCACACCATATGCATTGGGATGCACAGTTTGATACATTCCTAGTGCATAGACAGTGAAAAAACAATGCTTTCAAATTAGTGTAGTCGACACCATTGTGTTGTGTTGGTGTGCACTGAAAAAAACGTAGTGTAAACAATTATGTGTTTTTCCATTCTTAAAACAAGTAAATCACTAAGCACAACTGTAAATCACAGAGCTGCTCTTTATAAATGTGGATTGCTGTCCTTTTTGCTACCCTATACAGTATGTTTATAAAATATAACAGTTCTTTGTGTATTTCAAAAAATATACCTTAAATTAGCAACAGATATTAAGGATACATATAATAAACCCCCTTAAGTTAATGAAGATGTGTTACTTGGGGGAAATTTTCTTCTGTTCCAAGTCCTTAGCATAGTAGCCAGTTGAGGTCAAGGGAGAGATAAACAGCTTCCGCTCATGGGAAAGACAAGCATTAGAAAACATATCGGTTCATCAGGAATTTCTTTCACTTTACAAAGCAAATACTGACACTAAAGATAAAGCAACATGGGAATCTCAGTATATATGGCATTGGAAGGTATACTGTATGGTACTGTATATTTGCACTAGGACATAAAATGAACATATAATACAAATGCAGATATTTGGTGCATGTGAGATCCAAACTGATTGATATTTAGGGCACACTGAACAGTTTTCTCATTAAGTTTTATGATAATTTCAGGCATGTGTTATCGTTTATGGGGTGCAGTAGAATGGTATCTGATGATTCCATGGCTCTGGTTAACAAGAGATAAGAAGGTACTGGCATGGGTAGGTTTGGAGAGTCCTTGGTTTTACTACATAGAAGGATCCCAAAATGGTGCACACTTCTCCCTGAAAATTGTTTCTCATATCCGAACACTTATTATTAATACGGTATAAACAGAATCCTATTTGCTTATCCCTTCTTTATACCTGTTGAAAACCTTAGATAATCATAAAAAGAGAGGTCCACCATCTGTGCCTGAGAAATTTTAATGTATAATCCATGGCTGTCATATCTAGAAAAATAAGGAGTATTTATCTAGTATCATTATTTCATTAAAACTCTTTTTCACTTCCTATATGTTAAGGGTTGGCATTTTTCAGGCTTTGACAATAGTCATTTTGGCAAGTGTGAGTAGTGAGGATTAAAGGATTTCTTAGGAATGTTATCTGGAGTGGGAGTATTTCCCAGGTATATTAGGAGAAAATTTGTGTTGATAAGATCTGATTGGGGCTACCTCTAAACAGCTGAAGAGGTAGGTAAATCATGGTGCCATAAATGTATGCATTATGTCCAAGGTCAAGAACCAGCAAAAGACAACTCTATATAAATTCTTTAGGGTCAGAGTGTGAAATTAGCTTTTAGCTATATGAGCCTTTATATTAGCTTAAAGGGTCACTAAAGGAAAAACATTTTTTTGCTGAAATGACTGTTTACAGGGTATAGAGACATAAAACTGATTCCTTTTCAAAATGATTAAAAATAGATAAAAATCAATCATATAATGTGCCTGCAGGTTAGTTTCACTTTTGAACTGGCTTCATGTTTCTGCAAAGTAGAAATAGACACACAGAACAAAAACAAACAAATCCAGGGCAGTGTTTTGTTTTTAAAATTAATCTGATTGGTTCTGGGAAGTTTTAGACACACAGTAATGACAGCTTAAACCATCGTGAGAAAGCTCCCAGTACGGTGGTTATAAGGAAACAGACAAGCAGGAAGTGTGGAGATCAGAGCAGGATTACAGCAACTTCAAAGCAAAAACGAACAATAAGGACATGAAACCAGTACTGCAGTACGGTAAAGGAAGCTATTTAGCTAAAAAAAAAAATCCTTTAGTGATCATTTTAAGATGTGTTAAACTATATATTAGTTTTAGATGTGTTAGATGTGTTAGATAGATGGAGGCGACGAGGCCTTAGGAAACTCACTGTGATAGGCATGTATCTTAAAGGTAGTGAGAAGCATTAGGGAGGGTTTGTTGTGAGTGAAGGAGCTCCTAATTATTGGCATGTTTAGAAGGCTAGATTTGATAGAAAGATTTAATGCCATCTATGGTGAGAAAGAAGCCAATGCAGGGCAATCACTATGGTAATCCAGTAGAGTTTAGCAATGTCCTATGCTTTTATTTATACCTTAAATTTACACACCAAGCAAAAGCAGCAGTTATCACAATATTTTTTAATATTCTTTATTTATACCAAACTATATAGAGCATGTTTGTTATCACCTAGGGCACTCAGTGATGACATATGCCCCAATTATCTGGGAAAAAAGGAGAATGCCAATAGGTAGCCTATCTGGAGTAGTGGAAGCCATGTGTAGAATATGGTTATGAATTATGTTCATTACTATATGTAGCACAACCCCCAAAGGAGCTGCTGGTTTGTTTTGGGCGGCATGTTACCTCTATTTCTCCGCCGTCTAGGGTGCTTGATGAGAGCTGAAACAGAGTCAATGTCCACACGCTGCATTCCTTTTTCTTTGCTTTATTTACTGAATGTGGCAAAAGAACGAACAATGGATTGAAGAGGTGAAATAGGGTATAGGTAGTGGGTTCAGGTGTAGAGCTTGATCAGAAGCACTCCTGCTTTCAGACATAGACTCTTGTCGCCACTCTAGCCAGGGTGGGTAGTGTGCCCCTGGATAGGCCTCTCTCACTAGTCCTAGCAGCCAGGGCATCACACGGAACTTTGTTACAGTCTCTGCCACTGACCTTCCCAAAGATGGAGATACGTTCGGTCCAGAATCCTCTCACTTTAGAAATAAGCACCCGGATCTCTTCTTAAAGTAATTACTTGTGGATTCAGGAAACTGACAGGCGACCACTGCTCAGCCTTTCAGTATTAAAGTGTCCTTCGATGAAGTTCAGGGCTCCCTGAGTGTACCAGCCTCGTGCTCGGTGCTCTCCAGAACAGGTGCTTAATTTGGTGGCTTCCTCCCTCTAGGACGGACAGCGCAGGACCACTTTGTTAATGTAGACCCAGTCTGACTACTGGGCCTACCGGCAAATCACGACTCCAGACAGACGCCGTCCCAGAGCCAGGAACTCTGAACACGCACCCCTGGACAGGAGGGCCACACACAGGGGTGGTGGAACGACTACCCAGGGCGGACGACGACGACCCAGAACCCGTGATGTCTGTCCCTTAACCACTTGCCCACGGCATCATGGTAAAAAGACGTCATGTTTTTAAAGATGGATATCTCGGTAACGGCAGCACCTGCTGCCACAACCGAGATATTCATCTCTTCTGTGGGCGGTCCTGTACATGATAACGGCAGTCTGCGCGGCGGATTCGGCGCAAGATCACCGTTATCTGTGGCGGGAGAGGGCCCCCCCCTCCCGCCGCTCTCCCACGCCCTCCGGCGCTTACCGGAGCCGTCGGTAGCGGCGGAGGCGATCGGGTCTGTTCGGCTCCTCTGCTGGGATACGAGTGAGGGAAAAATCGCCCCCACCCGTCCCCCATAGCTCTGCTGGGCGGAAGTGACGTCAAAACGTCAGTCCCGCCCAGCGTCTTAAAGAAACATTTTTTTTTCTGACATTTGAAAAATGACATTTTTTTTTCTTTTTTTGCATTTAAGCCTAAATATGAGATCTGAGGTCTTTTTGACCCCAGATCTCATATTTAAGAGGACCTGTCATGCTTTTTTCTATTACAAGGGATGTTTACATTCCTTGTAATAGGAATAAAAGTGATCATTTTTTTTTTTATTATTTATTTTGGTGTATAAAATTATAAACTAATTTAAAATGAAGAAGAAAACAAACAAAAAAATTTAAAACGCCCCATCCCGACGAGCTCGCGCACAGAAGCAAACGCATACGCGAGTAGCGCCCGCATATGAAAACGGTGTTCAAACCACACAAGTGAGGTATCGCTGCGATCGTTAGAGCGAGAGCAATAATTCTAGCCCTAGACCTCCTCTGTATCTCAAAAAATGCAACCTGTAGAATTTTTTAAACGTCGCCTATCGAGATTTTTAAAGGGGAAAAGTTTGACGCCATGCCACGAGCGGGCGCAATTTATTGTTGTCTTATTTTTTTATTCAAAAAAGTGAATTTTGTCCAAAAAAAAGTGCGCTTGTAAGACCGCTGCGCAAATACGGTGTGACAAAAAGTATTGCAATGACTGCCATTTTATTCTCCAGGGTGTTAGAAAAAAATATATAATGGTTGGGGGGTTTTAGTAATTTTCTAGCAAAAAAAACAGTTTTAGTCTCGTAAACACCGAATCTGAAAAACAGGCTTGGTGGGCAAGTGGTTAAATACTCTCCCCCAGCATGCACAGCAAGGCGATCAACCCCCACTGATTGGCTGCTGAGAAAGAATACCCAGCACACCTTGATCTGACTGCTGCCACCCTCGGCCTGGGGTTTAACCGACACCCCAGACAACATTAGTGGTCACCTGCAGTAAAGCCATGGCTGGAACAGAGGCCAAAATTTGAAAACAAATTGGTCAGAAGTAACTAATCCTCTGACTACCTTCTAAATTTAAAGCAGGGCCAGCAAAGAAAAACAGCTGCCCGCTACATGTATGAAAGTGATTTGAATAGGAAAGTCATTTAGAAAGCAAGCTGCTAGTCCAAGTGACACAGGAGGACATCTCTCAATCTCAACACCCCCCCCCCCCCCCCCAGGTTGTGCCTCCTATTACAGGGAAGGTTTTGTCTACATTTTGAGGATAAGGGGTAATACAGTATCTTACAAAAGTGAGTACACCCCTCACATTTTTGGTAATATTGTATTAACAAAAATGTCAACACTGAAATGACACATTGCTACAATGTAAAGTAGTGAGTGTACAGTTTGAATAAGAGGCGGTTCACACTGGGGCGGCATGACTTCGGGGACAACTCGGCAAGGCATCCTGGAGAGGACTTCAAAGGCGACTTGCAAAATAACTTCTGTATAAAAGTCAATGCAAGTCGTCCCGAGTCACCCCCGAAGTCGTACAAGAACCTCTTTCTAACTCGGAGCGACTTGCATCGCTCCTTTTAGAACGGTTCTATTGACTAGAATGGGACGCGACTTGTCAGGCGACTGACGAGTCATCTGACAAGTCGCCCCAGTGTGAACCGGCTCTAACAGTGTAAATTTGCTATCACCTCAAAATAATTCAACACACAGCCCAGCCATTAATATCTAAACCGCTGGCAACAAAAGTGAGAACACCCCTAAGTGAAAATTTCCAAATTGGTCCCAAAGTGTCAATATTGTGTATGGCCACCATTATTTTCCAGCACTGCCTTAACCCTATTGGGCATGGAGTTCACCAGAACTTCACAGGTTGCCACTGGAGTCCTCTTCCACTTCTCCATGATGACATCAAGTAGCTGGTGGATGTTAGAGACCGTGCACTCCACCGCCTTCCGTTTGAGGATGGCTCACAGATTCTCGGTGAGTCACACAACAGAGCAACATTCATTTCCAGCCTTTCCGGACTTCTCCAGACTCCACAAATGAGGAGGAATCCCACCTTCCTCCTCATGCACGGAGAAGATCCCACCTTCCTCCTCTTACATGAACACCTCCACCTTCCTCCTCATACATGAACACCTCCACCTAAAAACTAACCAGTAAAGTTAGCCCAATTTTTTTTATATAATGTGAAACATTTTACGCCGCGAGAATCGTGAGAGAATAATGATCCTAATTCTAAGCAAAAGAATCATGATTCTCATTTTGGCCAGAATCGTGCAGCCCTATTATATTTTAGGCATGTACTTGCAACACCTGTTGGCGTTTACTCTTTACTGCATTGTTGGACTTGCTTCCATTATGTCATCGGTGGTAAGCATAAAGTAAGTTTATTGCATATAGACAGTGCCCTGAGCAACAGTTCCAGTTTATTCCTGTAACTGCTCATATGCCGCGTACACACGGTCGTTTTTTGCGATGAAAAAAAACGAAGTTTTCTGTGAAGTAAAAAACGACGTTTTTGAAACGTCACTTTTCAAAGACAATTTCGCATACACACCATCGTTTTTTCACAAAAAGCGAGGTTACGTTCACCACTCTTTTCCATTGAAGCTCGCTTCATAACTAGCTTCTGGGCATGCGCGGGTTGAAAAACGTCGTTTTAAAAGACGTTTTTGCTACACACGGTGACTTTTTGTGAAACAAAAAACGACGTTTTGAAAAACGACACAAAAAATTCAAGCATGTTGGAATTTTTTTTTGGTCGTTTTTTTGAAGACAAAAAACGACGTTTTGCCCACACACGATCAATTTAAATGACGTTTTAAAAAACGTCATTTTTTTTCATCGCAAAAAACGACCGTGTGTACGCGGCATTAGACCATGCTTTGGGCTTGTAGTTTTCCCGATCCCATTCTGAAAGTGACTCTGGTTTACCGATTCAGAATCCTATTTTGTATTCTGGTTCCACAAAGCAGTGCCTCTGCTGCCTGTCCAGGCTCCCCTGCCCCTGTACCACTAATACACTTGTCTATCTTGTCTGTGTTCTCTTTTTAATTTAAAGTAGAAGCCATACCTCCTAACTTTTCAGCATTAAACTGCGGCACATTAAAGTTGTTGAGGGGGGGGGATAATTACAGGACATTGAAGTTGTTGAGAGCGGGGGGGGTGGTGGTTGGCTTGAGGCTATCGCGGGATGCCAAAAATTAATTCACAGGACGTTCAAGTTGTTGAGCGGGATGCCGAAAAGTAAAAAACAGGATACTGAAGTATTAAAGTTGTTTAGCGGGGGGGCTCCCGTGGGATGGCCAGGGGGGGACGTTACTTCTCTTACCTCTTCTTTCCTCCTCCCGTGCTCCGTGCTGCAGTTAAGGAGCGTGGGGAGGGGGGGGTCCTCGGACCTCCTCTTCACCTCTTCTATGCGGGAAAATATCCTCTCTTACGGGAACGCGGGAATTAGTTGTCCAAGTTTGAAAGTTCAACCATTCTTCAAGTTCAAACCCTTCTTGCGAGGGGCAAGGGTGAACAATTTTCACGCCTTAATACTTAAAAGTGTTTTGTAAATGATCACCTTGTAAAACAATTCATTCAGTTTCAAATTGAAATGAATGGCAAAACATTTCTATATTCTGGGACAACAGCCATGCAGATCAATTTGATGTAGTGTGCGGCATATGGTCTAAGCACTGACAGGCTGACCCCCCACCCCTTCAACCTCTGCAGCAATGCTGGCAGCACTCATATGTCTATTTCCCAAAGACAACCTCTGGATATGAATGACGCTTAACACGTGCACTAAACTTCTTTGGTCTACCATGGCAAGGCCTGTTCTGAGTGGTACCTGTCCTGTTAAACCGCTGTATGGTCTTGACCACCATGCTGCAGCTTAGTTTCAGGTTCTTGGCAATCTTCTTATAGCCTATGGCATCTTTATGTAGAGCAACAATTCTTTTTTTCAGATCCTCAGAGAGTTCATTGCCATGAGATGGCATGTTGAACTTTCAGTGACCAGTATGAGAGAGTGAGAGTGATAACACCAAATTTAATACACCTGCTCCCCATTCACACCTGAGACCTTCTAAAAATAACAAGTCACTTGACACAGGGGAGGGAAATGGCTAATTGGGCCCAATTTGGACATTTTCAATTTGGAGTGTACTCACTTTTGTTGCCAGCGGTTTAGACATTAATGGATGCGTGTTGAGTTATTTTGAGGGGACAGCAAATTTACAGTCCTTAATTTAACAGTCCTTAACACTCAAAATAAGGCACTTGCACAATTTTTTGACAACACAGCAGACCGCAACACACAGAACATTCACATTTGTGTTATGTGGTGTGCCATACAGCAAGCATTTTAGATGTACTGTAAGTGCATTGGGATGCCATTTAGAATTAGTAGCAATGTAATTCTCTAATACTACACATATTTTTTGCTGTTATTTGCTGCACATTGCACAACCTCATTGAAATGTTTGCCTTTCATTAATGAACATGGCATAGTAGCTGTTAAAAGTGTTAGATTCCCTATGCTAAGATAACATTTATTTTTGAATAAAATTCACTTGATGATCTTAATCACTTGACGACTGCCTAACGTCCAAACACGTCCTTAGTCTGTAGCTACAGGCATCATTCTGATATTGCCATTGATATTCCCTACACCATAAGAACCATCATAGCGGCTGTTCCGTCGCTTGATCATTCTTATGGGCGCCAAATGGAGACACCCCCCTCCCACCACCCTCTGGTGCTTCTACCAACTCACCTGTGCGATCGGTGAGTCGGAGAACGGATCCACCGGCCCCGGTTCTTGACCATAGAGATTTCCGGTGGACCAGATGGTCGCTGAAGTCTCTATGATCGTCAGAGGCTGGGTGTGAGGAAGCGGTGATCGTGAGGTCTTATTGACCCCATATCTCACTGTAAAGAGGTTTGATCATGTTATATCCCTATTACAAGGGATGTTTGCATTCCTTGTAATAGGAATAAAAGTGATCATTTTTTTTTAAAAAAGTGTCAAAATAAAAAGTTTGAAGTAAAATTAACAATACAATTTTTTTTTAAGTGCCCCTGTCCCCCGTGTGCTCGCACGCAGAAGCGAATGCATAGGTAAGTCCCGCCCACATATGAAAACGGTGTTTAAACCACACAAGTGAGGTGTCGCCGCGAACGTTAGAGCGAGAGCAATAATTCTAGCCCTAGACCTCCCCTGTAACTCAAAACATGTAACCAGTAGAAATATTTAAATTGTCGCCTATGGGGATTTTTAAGTACCAAAGTTTGTGCCATTCCACAAGCGGGTGCAATTTTTAAGCGTGACATGTTAGGTATCTTTTTACTCATCTTTCACATTATGCAAAAAAATTGGAAAATTGCAAAAACCCTGGCCCAGATTCACAAAACACTTACGCCGACGTAAGTGCAAATTTGTGCCGGTAAGCGCAAATGTGCGCCAGCGGATCTGTGCACCAGACCCACAAACCAATATACGCCTAAAAACTGGCCAGCCTACGCCAACGTAGCTTACATACGCCGGCGTAGCGTGAGCGCACTTTTCGTCTGGACGCATGTTGCTGCTCCCATTGATTAGGCATTCAAACATGCAAATGAGGGAAATACGGCGATTCACAAACGTACGTGCGTCCGACGCATGCTACGCGAGGTGCGTGTAAATTGTACGTCCGGCGTAAAGTTATTCCCTATAGATGAGGCGCAACCCGGCAACAGACATGCAAAGGTCTGCACCAGAGAACACAGGCCGGCGTATTGGGCGTACGTTACGTTCACGGCCTACGTGGTGATCGGCGTAGCTTAGGCATTTGTGCCGGCGTGGTTATGAGCATGCACATAAGGGTGATGTTTCATGCGGCCACGTCACAACAACGTCACGGCGCATGCGCAGTTCGTGATACGCCGGGTGTAAAACACTGCACCATGCTCAGACCATCATTTGCATGGGGTCACTCCCACTTCCACCTACACCAGCCTGCGCCTTCGAAAAATACGCCACGCTGACGCAGTGTTGGGAGCTATAGCTTGCTAAATGCAGTGCTTGCCTCTCCGCGCTGCGTCGGCGTAGCAAAAGGCGTTTGCGCTACGGCGGCGTAATGTGCACCCACTCTCTGTGAATCTGGGCCCCTGTATTGAGAGCAGGCAGTGCAAATGCCTAAGTGCCCACTAGAGGTCTCCAGAGTAGTAGGTGGGGTGTACATTAGATAGCAAAAAAGTGCCAGAGACGACTACCAGTGTGGGGAATCTTGGGTAGAAGGCTCTGTAAAATTAGTCTGGTGGCAGTCTACTTGGGGTCATTGGTTGGTCATGTCAGTGCAAGGACCACAACAACCACAACAAGATGTAATCAAAGAGACTCTAACTTATGTGAGCTTCCCCATAGAGTGGAAGAAAGAAGGGAGAGGTGAAAAATGAATGGGACTACTCCTATTCATTGGGAATGGGCTGCTCCTTGTCTCTGCTCTCTGCTCTACTGTTAACTGTGTAGCGCCCCCTTACTTTCTGTAGGGGCGTTACGCTAAAGTTAGTGGGGAATGGGAGACATACGCAGCTCCCATTCACAATTTGTCAAATTGTGGCTGCTGTCATTCCCAGAACTGTCCTGTAGGTCGGTCTGCGTTCGAGGGGTCTGTTCCCACCCCTGGGCGGCAGCTGGTGCTAGAGGGGTTCTGGCGGACTCGTTTTCCTCAGCAGCCAATAAGAGAGGTTGGCGCCCTCGCTAAGGCATGCCGAGGGAGGCTATATCTGGGACAGCCGCCTTGGCCTGAGGGCCGTTTTTGCTTTCTGCGGGTTCCGAGTTCCAGGTGCGGCACCCACCTTCAGGGTGCGCGCATCCATGGACCCTGCAGCCGTGGCCTACCTGGTCGAAGTTGCGCACCATGCGGAGCTTCACTCTAATACGAAGAGGGATCCCAGTAGCTGCTGGGTCCCAAACCTTTTCTGAAAGGATCCCAAGCTGGGAGCTGTACGGTGGGGGATCGGCTTGAGGAGAACCCGGAGGCAGGTGATCCAATAGGGCTTGAACGAACCATCGGGGATCCAGTCACTCTGACTAAATTCATTGGGAGGACTCGCTCATTTCAAATCACGCTCATTCAAGTAATTGGCCTGTGGCAGAGGCCCGAGCCAGGCCTGCGGCAGAGGCCTGGTCCTCCCAGTGCTTGCAAGTGACGCTCCGGCTGTGGCAGGGGTCTGTCCGGGGGCACTTTACCCACTCCAATTGGAGTGGCGATGAACTGAGTTCATCACTGCTGAGAGTAAGATTATTCTCTCACCTTTCTACATCCAAGGCCTGATACTCAAGCTCTCTCTCTCTTTGTGCTCATCAACCTTTCCTGTCCTGTACCATGTTGATGTTGGCCATGTTGGGCCTTGGAATAAAGCATTAAAGAAAACCCAACTAAAGACTGGACATTCTCTCTCTACCTCAACTCACAAGTATCACCCCTAGACACCCGCCAGGTAACACAACACGCCGATCCAACTTATACTCAGCGGCTCCTGAATAGGGTAGCGCTACATCTGTTTGTAACTAAAGAATTGTGTTGTCACCATTTGGTATGACTAAATCATGTACATGTGTAATCAACTGTGTTCCAGTAAAGTATTTAAAATCTGTCATTTGGAAGGGCTGCTTCTGGGGTTTATTGTCATAAGGTTTGAGGAAGGTATAAAATGTATCAATCTTTAGTAGGTCATGTGGGTGATAAACATGCATCAAGAAATAATAATTGTAGGGGGTCATCATCCCACAAAATAAAAATTTGTCAAAGTGAAAGCGGGAAAATAAAGGAAAATCAATGATGGCCACCAGGTATGTACATTAAATTAAATATAATATAAAACCATTGTTTATTACAAAAATCTGTATAAAATCATTACAGACAATGTAAAATTATCTATTTCCACTTCTGTCATAGTAATTCTATGTGCTTATGGGTGATCCTCTTCTTCAGGACTGTACAAGCACAGACTTGTGTTATTCAATGGTGTTCATCAATGCAAACTGTCTTGACAAAACAGACAGGGTGGACTGACTAAGTCATCCCAGAGTGTGGGGAGGCAATAGAAAACCCAACAAGCAGGGCTCAAAATTGAGCCACTAGCCAGGCCTTAAGGCCTCGTACACACGATCAAATCTGTCTGCTGGAAACGGTCTGCTAGACCGTCCCAGCAGACAGATTCGATCGTGTGTACGGCCGAGCCGACGGATTTGGCCACCCGACAGATTTCAAAGCATGCTTTGAAATCTATCGGGTGGGAATCCGTTGCCCGACATGTCTGCTGGTTAGTACACTTACCAGCAGACATGTCGTCCCGCACCGCCGCCGAATGGATTCGGCGCATGCGCGGAAGTGTTTTACTTCCTGGTGCGGTGACGTGGCGGCGTCAACGTCACCGCCACGTCACCGACACGTCAGCGCGCCGTCTGCTGGCGCGCCTATCGGACAGATTTGTTCAAATCGGTCGGTCCGACCGATTTGAACAAATAGATTGCCTCGTGTGTACGAGGCCTAAGAGTTACTCACCACCAGTTGCCCCACCAAACCCCTCCCCTGCCCGACCCCTAGGTCCGCCCCTAAACACGCCCTTGATAATTATATCATGAGATGACACTGGTAAATGTTTTAAGCAGAATTAAGTTCCAAAAATAAATATTAACAACAGCTTTAACAAGATTAACCTAAAGCATATGAGTACCCATTAGTGCAGCCTAACTGTGCACATCAAATGCAGCTTTACAGTGCCCATGAATCATATTTACCAACTGTCCTTGATTTAGAGGGACTGTCCCTGATTTGGAGCAATGTCCCTCTATCCCTCATCCCTCCTCATTTGTCCCTCATTTTCATCTGATCTATATAGATGTAAATAAAATGCACTTTTTTTCAATCAAGAAGTGTTTTCCAGTGCTAAACCCTTCATCCGATTTCTAAAATCCGTAAATTCCAAAAGCCAATATAAAGAAATAGTAGTGGTAAAAAAGGCACTTGTTGGTTTAACCAATCTCGATTTTTTTTTGTCAAATTCTCCTTTAAGGGGACATGGCAAGGGGTGTGTCTTATGCCTGCATACTTTTGATGATAGGTGTCCCTCATTCCCATCTCAAAAAGTTGGGAGGTATGCATGAATGCAGCCTCACTGTGTCCATCAATGCACTCTCACTGTGTTCATGAATGCAGCCTCATGGTGCCCATCAATGCAGCCTCACTGTGCCCATCATTACAGCCTCACTGTGCACATCAAATGCAGCTTTACGGTGCCCATGAATACAGCCTTACTATGCCCATCATTGCACTCTTCCTGTGCCCATCAAATGCAGCTTAACGGTGCCCATGAATGCAGCTTCACTATGCCCATTAATGCACTCTCACTGTTCCTATGAATGCAGCCTCACCATGTCCATAAAATGCAGCTTTACTGTGCCCATGAATGCAGCCTTACTGTGCTCATGAATGCAGCCTCACTATGCAAATGAATGCAGCCGTAAATGCAGCCTTACTGTGCCTGTTGATGAAGCCTCACTGTGCCCATCAATGCAGCCTCACTGTGTCCATCAAATGCGGCCTTACAGTTCCCATGAATGCAGCCTTACTGTGTCCATGAATGCAGCCTCACTATGCCCATCAATGCACTCTCACTGTGCCTATCAATGCAGCCTCACTGTGCCCATCAATGCAGCCTCACTGTGTCCATAAAATGCGGCCTTACAGTGCCCGTGAATGCAGCCTTACTGTGTCCATGAATGCAGCCTCACTACGCCCATCAATGCACTCTCACTGTGCCTATCAATGCAGCCTCCCTGTGCCCATCATTGCAGCCTCACTTTGCCCCATCAAATGCAGCCTTACTGTGCCCCATCAAATTCAACTTTACTGTGCCCATCATCAATACAGACTCACTATTACCTGGATGATGAATTACACACACACACACAGCGGGCATGTGACAGGGAGAGTAGAGCTGCGGGCTGTCTGTATCTCCCCCATCGCCCCCCTTCCCTTCCTGTAAGCTGAAGGGAGAAGTGAGAGAGTGGCTCCAATTGGTTTTACCGCGCCGCCGCCCAGCTTCCTGCCCGCTTTTCCCTCCCCATGATTGGCCACAGCAGAATCACAGGTGTAGGGGGGGGGGCTCCTATTTAAACTGCTTCCTGGCCTCCTCCGCAGCCGGCGTGAGCCACTGCACTCGTAAGCAGTACTCCCCAGATAGTGACCCTGCATGCGGGAGTCGGGAGGAGGGCGACATGTTCTTTGGGGGAGGGGGGGTGGCAGGCTTGGGCCAGAATACAGCACTGCCTACACGGCTCACATTCTGCGAGCCGTGATGGCCGCACGGCGCCCCTGTTGCCCATGGCACCCTGTGCGGCAGCACAGCTCGCACAGACCAAAGGCCGGGCCTGCATACATGTATCCCTATAGGATAGTGGGTGTCACCGGATGAACATCCGCTGACACCCTATATCGGCAGTCCCTGCTATGGTCCGATTCTGCAGACGGAGGGAAATCCTATTTTTCCATCCTTCTACGGAGCGGAGCGGGCGAACACGGACAGACAGTCCGTGTTCATCCGATCCCCCCATAGAGGAGAGCGGAGATCTAACAGGGCGGTCCCTGCACACTGTGGGACCACCCTGTCATTTGCCGGCTCAGCAGGGATCAACGGAGCGATCCCCACTGAGCAAGTGGATGAAAAGGTACGGATCCTCACAAGATCCGTACGTGTGAAGGGGCCCTTAGTTAACTATAATCAGCCATAATTATCTCCTTCTACCCTTTCTTATCCAGTTTAGGTTTGTTTACATATTTTTAGCACTTATAGTATAAAAAATGTATTTCCATTTACTATATTCATTTATTGTTAATGAGTTGCATGAAATAAATCAACCATTTTTAAGCAATGACAATATCATTTTAGTGGCATTATGAATTAGATAAGTGTTGGAGTAAAAATGTGCACTTTATATCTACAGCGCAACAAGTTGTTTTAATACTATCATTGATCAATGTGTTTTTGCATGTAGATTGCATAGAAAATAAAATGATTTAGCAAGAAAGACTATATTGCCAAAAAAGGTTTGTCAAAGTTATCACAGGATTGGTACAGTATGTCCAATTGAAATTACTGGCACTGCAAAAAAGTACCTACAATTTAATTTTTCAGTGCCAAACAATGCAGTATTCAGTATTTAAAGCGGAGCTCCAGCCGCGAAACATTTTTTTTTTAAAGGCAGCAGCTACTAACAGTGTAGCTGCTGACTTTAAATAAGGACACTTACCTGTCCTAGGCGCCCGCGCTGACGGCCCCCCCCGATGCCGGTCCCACGATCGCTCCGGGTCCCGCGCCGCCATTCACACTATGGGAAACAGGCAGTGAAGCCGTACGGCTTCACTGCCTGTTTCCTACTGCGCCTGCGTGAGTCTCACGCTGGATTGTGAATGGGCGCGCTGCTCTCTGAGAACACACACAGTTCCCAGAAAGCAGCGCGCCCCATTCACAAGGAGAAGGACAAGAAGACATTAAACCGCGGTGTGGAAGAGGCAGATTATGGACTTCCGCATAGCAACAGCTATTTCGGGTGAGTATTTTTTTTTTTTCAGGTTTTTTTATTTTTATTTTTTTAAACAACATGGCAAAATGTTGTTTTGCTGGGTGGAGCTCCGCTTTAAACTATAAACATAGAGCTAGTGCTATTAGCAATGTGTTTAAGTTAGACAAAAGAAAAAAAATCTATTTCTTCATTGACATGAAGGTTAGGTTACTATAACCCAGCCTGCTCAGAGTTTCCTCTTACATCAGAGTCTGCAGGATTCCCCCTTACAGTGAAAGGGAACTCTTATGTAAAGAGGAATGCTGCAGATCATGATGTAAGGGGGAACTCTGATGTGGAGGGGGGCTCTGGTGACCAGAGACCACCTTATATCAGAGTCCACTGCTTTCTCTTTACATCAGAGTTCCCACTTACATCAGGGTCCTCAGACTGAGTTCCCCCTAGCACTGTAAGGGGGAATCCTGCAGACTCTGATGTAAAGGGGAACACCAGGAACTCTGATTAGTGGGGCACTCTGGTGACCAGAGACCACCTTCCGTAGAGTAAATACACTAAGGTAAGGGGGGTCACTAATATTTTTGTATTCACTCCCCCCTTACATCAGCAACCACCCTCCCCTTAGACTAGCCTGGCGGCGCTATCACTGACCTCCTCTCAGGTGCACCATGCAAGGCTCAGTCAGATGGCTCCAGCTTGGCTGCTCTGGTTTTATCCTATAGTCTCATGTCTGACTTCTCCCATGACCCCCATCCGGCGGCGCTCCCACTCTTGACTCCTCTCCAGACTCTTCCTCAGAGACTATAAACATGATACAGTTCTACAGTTCTGACCCGCCGCTCTCCACCATTTTTTACTGGGGTCACTGGGCAGCCAATGAAGCCCCCCAGGCAAGTGGGGCCCTTGGGCAACTTCCCAGCGTGCCCAATGGAAAAGACAGCCCTGTTTATAGCATAACATTTTAAATAAATAGAACCAAATGGTTTATAAATTACTGTAAATTTTCAAACTTTGTCCCAGAAGGCCTGTACAGTATAAAGGCTGTCCCCTTGTCCTGTTTGTTTGTAAAAAGGGAGGAATGAGGAGGAGAATAAAATGATGGTACCTGGTTGAATGTGTACGTAAAAAACACCAATGTAATCTTTAGTTGGGGAAATAGTCTTTGGGCTGAAAAAATCTGTGAGCTGCATGAGGAATAACCAATAAATACAATATAGGAAAAATGAATTATGTAGGGGTTTTGGGAGGATATGATATCGGTGGGTGAGGATGGCACAGCCACAGGGTGTTTCCCACCAGGTCTAGGCCGAGATGGAATAGGGTAGATAATATTAGGAAGAAAAGGGAGTGGGAGGGTTGCAGGAGGTAAAAGAGGAGGGAAGGGACATAGTAGATTGGATGGGCGAGAATATCTGCCACAGGGCAACTGTGTTAGTTGTAAAGGTAATCACAAGTTACCAGAGTTCCAGGGTTTATCATATCTTTGAATTTTGAGCCAGTACTCCTAAGAGAACCATGAAGGTCTTCCATGGTTTTGATGTAGCCAAACCAAAGTCCTGCAGATGGGGGGGGGAGGCACTTTCACAGTGTCAGCATAAAGGCATGTGCTACATTACCAAGTATTAGTATTGATCTTTTATACATTTAAAGACGGAGAGTGTTATGAAACAGAAAAAAAAAGTTGGGTCTTTGGGGATTGAGTGGTTGTACATTTTTGAGCAATAGAGTATATGTTAGGGTATATGAAATGCAAGATAAAGTGTGTCCTGTACCATCATTTTAAGATGTTGTAGCCCGATTCTTGGTATTTGTTGCTTGGGAAGAATTTGAGAGAGAGAGAGAGAGAGAGACAGTGAGGCCGCGTACACACAATCGAAATTTGTCCGCTGAAACTGGTCCGACAGACCAGTTCAGCGGACAAATCCAATCGTGTGTATGGGCTAGCGGACATGTCTGACCGGCGGACAAATTTTAAAGCTGCTTTAAAATTTGTCCGTCGGATATGTCCGCTGGTTAGTACACTAACCAGTGGACATATCTGCCCGCACAAGCGTCGTATGGATGCGACGCATGCGTGGAAGTTTTTTACTTCCTGGTGTGGTGACGTGGCGGCGTCAACGTCACCGACACGTCA
Organism: Rana kukunoris; assembly: GCA_029574335.1. NCBI lineage: Eukaryota > Metazoa > Chordata > Amphibia > Anura > Ranidae > Rana > Rana kukunoris. The sequence goes on along the minus strand of CM056052.1, from coordinate 235,050,963 downwards.
CCGCGCTGTCTGCCGGCGGGGTTTTTAAACCGATGGTGTGTACACACCGCCGGACGAAAATCCCGAGGAGACATGTGCGATGAAAACGGTCTGCGGACCGTTTCCATCGGACATGTCCCTCTGTGTGTACGCGGCCTGAGAAGTTATTTCTCACTTTCGGTGCAAGTCTTTTTACATAACTTTTTTTAAAGCAAAGAAAACGCCCCTGTTACACAGGCCAGGAAGAATTAATACATAGAAAATAATTGGTTAAACCCACAAGTATTTTTTAATATTACTTTTACTTTATACTGGCTTTTTTTTTTTAATCAAGAAAATAGTTTATTGAGGCAGAATAAACATACATTACAATGTTAGTAGGATGCATATCAATGAAACAAGAATACAACAAGGAGATTACGTACTTGTTCAAGGTATGTTAACCATAAGAGAGGAATTTGTGGCCTGTTCCCCTCCTTCAATCAAGAGATTTCAAACTCCCTGAGATCAATCTAACCTCATGGAGGAATCTAAGATTCATTATTTTTCAAATCCTTCCTTACACATATGGTCTAGCCAGTTGCCATATCTGCCTCTGTCTATACTCATATAGCCACTGCTCAACTGTACAAAGCATATTCTGCATAATAACCCAGTGCACCGTGAATCTGAACCCAAATCCGTGTCGCAAATTATTACTTGACACCCTGTAGACGTTTGCCCCATCACCTCTCTCCTTGTGAACCATTATCACTGCAATAGCCTATCCATAATGAATTCTGCCGGTCCCAGCCCCGGAGTGTCCAGCCAGGGTTGCCATAATGAGTAGAATTTTTTGGACGCATTTCTGTGCTGGTATGTAATTTTTCCCCGTATCAACATGTTGTTTACCATCTTAACCCAAAGTTCCTCTGTAGGCACTCTGGAGGTAATCCAAAATCTGGCAATGGCTCTCCGGGCAGCATAAAGTAGCCGGAGCACAGCTGTGTGGCCGTGAGGGGAGAGTGAGGGCAACTCGAGGGCCCCAAGGAGACATACTACTGGATCATGTGGTGCCGGAAAGCCATACGCCTGTGATAAAGTGTTAGTAACATAGTGCCAGTATCTAAACAGTTTTGGTCATTTCCACATCATGTGTAATAAGTCCCCCACCCCATTTGAATAGACGAGCTGGTGTCCTATAGGCCCTGTGGAACAGATATAAGTGCGACAATCTGTGTTGTGCCGATACCGATACTAACGGGGCGGAAGATAAACATAATTCCCACGTATCCCCATCTATTGGGCCCAAGTCTGTTTCCCAGCCTTTTCTACATGGTAATGTCGACGCATCGTGAGTGATACCATTCAGTCTTGAATAAACCTGTGAGAACATACCCTTCTTGTCTCTATTCATTAGGATGGCAGTGTGCAATAGGTGCTTCACAACCAAGATTTTGGATAGCCCTTTCTCACTCTGTATAGCATGCCACAATTGTAGATACTTATAGAATTGCGTCCTAGCAAGTGGGAACTCGTTTTCCAGATCTGTGAAGGACTTTAGGACTGGGCCCTCAAACATCTGAGCAATGTAGTGAATTCCTGCATTGGACCATTGTTTGAAGCCCTCCAGCTTAAAGAGTTCTTTATAGTGGGCATTGTTCCAAATGGGGGTGAAGGGACATATCCCCCTAGTATTGAAAATGGATTGAATGTATTTCCACAGGGTATTCAGTAAGATGACAGTGGGAAGTGATTGCTCTAGGTGTGGGAGCCCTGCCTCTAAACGTGATATAGCCAGGAGAGTAGATCCCAGAGGTATCAGTGGTGTTCGTACCGGGTCACCCATATCTACCTCCCCCCAATTCCCCAGGTGTTGTATCTGTGACGCTACAAAGTAGTATCGAGCGTGTTGAACCGCCATATCCCTTGATCTTTAGCTAATTGTAGGGTTTTGAGACTAATTCTTGCTACCTTTTCGCCCCAGATCAAATCCCTGAACTGAGCATCAATCTGTGCAAACCATTTATGTGGTTTATACTGGCTTTTCATAATAGCAGATGCAATATTTTAGAAGTTGAATGACTGGTTAAAAAAGTATAATACTTTAAGCAGTAATAATTCAAATTTATTCAGGTCTATACTTCAGGCAAAAAAAAGAGAGACAACTGGACAGTCCAGCCTCTTAGCCCATATTGTGGCAGGTGCAGCACTATGAAGTGCTTCATGCGCTGTGGCATTAGAAGAATTGTGATATCTCTGACTTTTTAGTCCAACAAGACTGTCTATTACTCTGAAAATTTCTCTAGCGCCGTTCTATGGAAGCAGTAGGTTTAAAGAGCTAACCAAATGCTTAAAATAACTTCTTTAATAAACTTTTCTTCATATATAATACTGCTGCTTTGCAGCAGACAGTCCATGTACAAAAACACGTGATGAATAAGTCTCTCTCTCTCTCTCTCTCTCTCTCTCTCTCTCTCTCTCAAAGCATTCTCTGAAGGGTATAACTCTGTTGTTTGCAACTTGGTTTGCAGGGTTGCTTTTGCAGGGTTAGCTTAGTTGGGTTTGGTTTGTGAATTAGGTTAGGTGGAACTACAAGTGAACACACAACTAGATCAGTATACAGTTCTAACCACACTATTTACAATAAGAACATATATATAACTGTGTCACATACCTATTTTTAGCCCCTGGCTTCCATAAAACACAACTTTGGCCTTGTGTCTGTTCTGCTCTGTGTCTCTGTCTCCATGTGGCTTTCTGTCTCTGTGTGGAATAATCTAGCAGCACATGGAGTATTAGGAACCTCCCAGACAGAGTGTGTGTAAAGCTGGCTGTGAGTGGTCAAGACTCTGCTCAATATGAGATTGGCTGTGATTGGGCCAAGGCTTCTGATGAGTCACAAAAGCTTAACTCTATACTTTCTGGCATAAATTCAACTGTGAATAACTTTGCTTTTGTCTCTCACATATAAACATGTGCACCACACTAGGTTCCCAGCAGGCTTAGCGGTATATACATGTAGGTTATAATAGCTACATAGGACAGGTTCTAGCTGGCCAGCTACACATCTCTTTCTGTTCCTATCCTCCTCTTATTTATTTTTCTCTTGTTTTTATCAGTCCTCTCTCCTACTCCTTGACTGGTGTACTACTAGTGTCCTTGCTTCATAAACCTTTACAAACCCCAATAAACTTAACCCTAAATTGACCACATGACACCTTCTTGATTAATGGCCAATAAAGGCCCCTTTATTAAAATCCAAAATATAACATATAAAAATAACTTTTATAAAATTAACCATTTTTATAAATATATATATATTTTAATAAATATATATGTGTATATATATATATATATACATATATATATATATATATATATATATATATATATATATATTTAACAATAATAAAATAATTTAACTCAAACAAACAATTATTCTCAACTGCTGTATAAGAGGTTCCTGAGAGAAGGAAAAAGAATGCTATGTCATCGGCTGTCCTCCATCACAAAGTATTCTGGCCTCTAGCCGTGCTCCCACCAGCTCTGAGACAATGACTTCCTCCTTCATTTCATATTTCAGCCCGATTGACCAATAGCCCGCTTAACCAGATAGGGAAGGTGCCCATCCCATGACCAACTCCTACCAACCATCTCTGATATATACATATAATATATATATACCAACCACCAACCAACCCTCAGGAACCCCAGACCCATGCCAACTCCACCTGAAACAAAAAAAGAACATGAAAAACAAATACCCAATACCAGACACTTCCCACAGGGAGGGAGGGAGGGAGAAAAATCAGTCTGTGTGTTACCTCTTCCTCGAATGCCGCCAGAATGACCCGGCCCCGCCTACTCCTTACTAACTAACACCACCTCGTGCTAACTACCTACGCCCCCTGGCATACTAAACCCGCCCCCACATCCTTCTTCCTGTGTGCACCATACACAGTGTTCCCCCAGTCATGGGGCCCCTGCGCCTGGGTTCCCCTCACTTCGGGGCTTTCGTTATTCTTGTTTAGTAGCGCTACTCCTTGACTTCTGGACAGGCCCATGGTGGACCCCATGGTTCTTCTGGTTTAATGATTTTGTCTTTAATCTACTGTATAATACTGGCCCCAGGGCTTAATTATGTCTTATACAGATTTGTACACATATGTGCATTGAATGCTTATTTTTGTTGAATTAGCATCGCTGTATTTCTTCATTAATATGGAGTTGTTAATTGCCATTTTCGACTCCTTATTGTATTTTTGCTGAAAGTCAATAAATACTTTCTCAACCTAAAAAAGTGAGGAGTAACAAGGAATAGAAGGATTTAATTCCTAAAAAGGAACTTGCCCTCCAAAAAGGCAGGTGGAAGCTATGCTTAAACCGGAACACAAAAAATGATCTAAATGATTAAAGAATCAACTACAGTACACAACTTTCAATAGTTTATAAAAATCGTTAACATCTATCAATTAACACATAATATTTTTTTTAAGATGGGGGTTAAGAACCTAGGTGTGCGCAGCCTATTGCATTAGGGTGTGCACCCTAAAGCTCAATCATACATGTGTGTGTGTGTGTACATATATACTGTATGACCCCGGCACATTGATCTCCTGCTGGCACAGTGAAAGAGAAGTGTTTACACACTTCTCTTATGGTAGACCGGTAAGAGGGAGAACTTTCCCATCTTTCTGCAGGTACACAAGCAATAATTCTCTAATGCGCCTGGGGTGATTAGGGTGTGATTAGGGTGTGCCCAGGCACACCTGACACACCCTGTGAGCACTTGTTAAGAACAAGCTGTCTTTACCCTGCCTCCTCTAGAAGCTCAGGGAACAGACTGCATATAATATCCTAACAAATACGGCAAACTCTGTTGGCCTTTAGGGCACAGCAAGACATGACTTGTGGCTTTAAAACAGGACGTGCCTCTTCCTGACTGAAATACGGTAATCTATGGCATTTACTCAAAAAAAGTGTTGAGGATTATGCACATTTAGTTTGAACCATTACGACAAGCTCTTGTATTAAGCTTTGTTTACATAACTAACACGAGGTTCGCTTGTTTTATGCCATATGCATAAAAAGACCATGACTCCCAATCACTGAAAAGTGGAAAGTTTGAGAGGAAACAATCTGCTCTTAGTCATTGTTTCCTGGAAGATATATGGACAGGAAGTGAATGAGGTTAGGGAAGAGCAGGCTTCCAGTAAAGTTTGTCACTATGCCTGGTGTGTCACATTCTTCACCTCAGCCATCAGGCAGAGATTTGATAGCAGTATAGACAACGTGCATTTCCACTAGCCGCTACTGTGCAGGATTTTTGCAGCTGTTTCAAGCGGAAACGAGTCTTGGCATTAATTTCACTTTCCCCATTCTGCAGAACTAATATCAAAAAAATGCACTGATGATGTTTAACATGTTGTTTAAAATATTTCTTCGCGGGTAGCTTATGTTCTAGATATGAAAAAGTAAATAAATTGCATGATAGCCCTTTATTTTTAGATATGATTATAATAGGAAAGCATATACAGGGAGTGCAGAATTATTAGGCAAGTTGTTTTTCTGAGGATTAATTTTATTATTGAACAACAACCATGTTCTCAATGAACCCAAAAAACTCATTAATATCAAAGCTGAATATTTTTGGAAGTAGTTTTTAGTTTGTTTTTAGTTTTAGCTATTTTAGGGGGATATCTGTGTGTGCAGGTGACTATTACTGTGCATAATTATTAGGCAACTTAACAAAAAACAAATATATACCCATTTCAATTATTTATTTTTACCAGTGAAACCAATATAACATCTCAACATTCACAAATATACATTTCTGACATTCAAAAACAAAAACAAATCAGTGACCAATATAGCCACCTTTCTTTGCAAGGACACTCAAAAGCCTGCCATCTATGGATTCTGTCAGTGTTTTGATCTGTTCACCATCAACATTGCGTGCAGCAGCAACCACAGCCTCCCAGACACTGTTCAGAGAGGTGTACTGTTTTCCCTCCTTGTAAATCTCACATTTGATAATGGACCACAGGTTCTCAATGGGGTTCAGATCAGGTGAACAAGGAGGCCATGTCATTAGTTTTTCTTCTTTTATACCCTTTCTTGCCAGCCACGCTGTGGAGTACTTGGACGCGTGTGATGGAGCATTGTCCTGCATGAAAATCATGTTTTTCTTGAAGGATGCAGACTTCTTCCTGTACCACTGCTTGAAGAAGGTGTCTTCCAGAAACTGGCAGTAGGACTGGGAGTTGAGCTTGATTCCATCCTCAACCCGAAAAGGCCCCACAAGCTCATCTTTGATGATACCAGCCCAAACCAGTACTCCACCTCCACCTTGCTGGCGTCTGAGTGGGACTGGAGCTCTCTGCCCTTTACCAATCCAGCCACGGGCCCATCCATCTGGCCCATCAAGACTCACTCTCATTTCATCAGTCCATAAAACCTTAGAAAAATCAGTCTTGAGATATTTCTTGGCCCAGTCTTGACGTTTCAGCTTGTGTGTCTTGTTCAGTGGTGGTCGTCTTTCAGCCTTTCTTACCTTGGCCATGTCTCGGAGTATTGCACACCTTGTGCTTTTGGGCACTCCAGTGATGTTGCAGCTCTGAAATATGGCCAAACTGGTGGCAAGTGGCATCTTGGCAGCAGCACGCTTGACTTTTCTCAGTTCATGGCCAGTTATTTTGCGCCTTGGTTTTTCCACACGCTTCTTGCGACCCTGTTGACTATTTTGAATGAAACGCTTGATTGTTCGATGATCGCGCTTCAGAAGCTTTGCAATTTTAAGAGTGCTGCATCCCTCTGCAAGATATCTCACTATTTTTGACTTTTCTGAGCCTGTCAAGTCCTTCTTTTGACCCATTTTGCCAAATGAAAGGAAGTTGCCTAATAATTATGCACACCTGAAATAGGGTGTTGATGTCATTGGACCACACCTCTTCTCATTACAGAGATGCACATCACCTAATATGCTTAATTGGTAGTAGGCTTTCGAGCCTATACAGCTTGGAGTAAGACAACATGCATAAAGAGGATGATGTGGTCAAAATACTCATTTGCCTAATAATTCTGCACTCCCTGTACAGAATTACAGTCTACTATGCTGCATTTGTGATACATGTTATTTTTTGTATTACTTATTACTGATACTTATATAGTGCCTTCAATTTACACAGCACTTTTACATAGTTATTACACATTCACATCAATTCCTGTCCAACAGCTCAGGTAAGTGGCGGAGGGCACTGGAGAGCGGAGGGAGGGGCCTCTCCCGCCGCCGATAAAAGTGATCTTGCGATGAATCCGCAGCAGAGACTACTTTTATCTTGAAGCGGACCGCCTGCTCTTGAAGAGGATACCTAGCTGCTACCATAACAATGGTATTCCTCTTCAAAGTAGCGACGTAAAACAATGGCGGGTGTTCCGGAAGTGGTTAAAGAAAAAAACAGTAAGCTACAATTGCTGGCTTACTTCTGAAAAGGAAAGTTTTCTGGCTGTCATCCTGATGCTCAGTTTTTCACACTTCCTGAATTACTGACTCTTTACATCTGGAGGAAAAGAGATGTAACCTCCAAATACAGAAAGACTTCTTCACAGTAAGGCTCTGTACACACGATCAGTTTTTCAGACAGGAAAAACGTGTTTATTTTTCAGCACGAAAACGGCTCAAATTGTCTTTCATACACACGGTCACACAAATCTTGTCTGAAATTCCGAACGTCAAGAACACGGTGATGTAAAACACATACGACAAGCTGAGGAAAATGAAGTTCAATAGGCAGTTCGGCACTTTTGCTTGATTCTGAGCATGCATGTTTTTTTCCGCGTTGTAATTGCAAACAGACAAACGCGATTCCCGATAGGAATTTTTCCTGTCACGAAAATAGAGAACCTGCTCTCAATCTTTTCTTGGCAGAAATTCTGACAGAAAAGGTATGATGGAGCATACACACGGTCGGAAATTCCTGACAAAAAGCTCACATCGCACTTTCCTTGTGGGGAAAACTGTTTGTGTGTACGAGGCATAAGCGCTTTCCTAAATGCACAACATATAACTGGATACTTATATTTATAGGTAAAGTTGATCCAGGGAATATCCAATTGCCTTTTGGGGGATCAGGAAGGAACTGGAGAAAATGTAATTATGCTTTACTGGGTTTTGTTTGCTTTATATATATTGTGACAGGAAGTCAGGTAAATATGTGGGTGTTGTCACAGACGGGAGATACATTTCTGCCTTGTTTAGACAATTTACCGATTACTATCAGGTGTCGGCTATAGAGGAAGCCAGAAAGTTTTAGGGCGTTGGAAAACTTCAGATGTTCAGTATGAGGCAATTAAGGCCTCTATAAGTCATCCAGAGGATGACTACTGATTGCTGCCTCCTGAGGCTTTTTGAGTTAAGGAGAGCAGTGAGCTGGGAAAGACTTCTGAAGGTGAGGTGGTTGTTGATTTTTCTGTGTGATAAAAATCAAAAAGACTATTATTTTACTGCTGTATGACCAGCAGTGTCTGCCCAGCAGTAGGCTGTGCCAGACTCCACAGGTAGGTTCCTGTGTTGTGAAGGTAGACGCCCCAAGTGGCCAGGGTTTATTTTATGTTTTGTTTTGTTTATGCTGTTTGGATGCTTGCACTTGTTTCAAGCAATATAGAAGAATAAACCATAACCTTTGTTTTTTACCAACCTTGGCTGCCTCTCTGTACACTTCAGTGTGTAGTGAACCCACCCAGGGGGTCACACACACCCGCTACCGAGCTAACCCCTTACAATATATATATATATGTTTAAAAAAGTGTGGAAACTTTTTGAAGAACTCTTTTATAATCTAGTAGTTGCTTCTGCACACATATCTGGGAGAAAATGGGCCCAGGTACTCAGCAAAGCATAAATTATGTGTAGTCTAAAAGATAAGATGGCACTTATGGGGTTTAAAAACATGAACATTCAGCGAAAAGATTTATTTTGATGTTTCTTCCTCAGAACAATTGTGTCTTGAAACAGAGGAACATACAGGGCTTTTTTGGATGATCAGCTAGAACTTGGTGGAACTCAATTCCACCAACTCTGGCCCTCTGCTCCCTACTCACCACTATTACTTGTAAATACAGCAAACTGGCTTCTGTGTTTACAAATGACAGCTTGTCTCCCAATAGCTCCCACAGATCTGATCTCCTGAGCAGCTCCCAGAGTGCAGGATGGTGACAAGGGAGACACGGGTGCCCGGTTGCAGTGCAGGTGCCGATACCCCCACTGAATGATCTCCCTGTCAGTGAGAAAGGTGGAGCCACCTACAGTGTGCGGGGAGGTACCAGAGTTTCAGCTTAATATAGCAAGAAAAGTAAGACATGTGGAAGATAGTGGAGCTTTTAAGGAGGGGGGGGGGGCAAAGATGGGGGTTGCATGTAGAGGTCAGAGCTAAAGAGGGTTAAAGTGAGATGTGGATGGTGGGATGCAGAGGCAAACACCTGTGGAACCTCCAACACTGCACTCTGTACAAAATACACTCCTGGTATTTAATGCCCCTTTAAGTCCCTCCTACTGTTAATGACAATTGATGGGGTTTGGAGGCTGTGTGTGGAGGGGAGGGAGGTTTTAGGGGGCCATGCTTGAGTTTTTTTTTTTTTTTCTTATGCTTGAGTTCCTGTACATATTTTCTAAAAGAAAAAGCTCTGATAATAACCATGATGATATTTTAAATTATGACAAAATTATTATTGTTCTCGCACACAATTACTTTATTACTCTAATACAAACAGTTTTAAACTTTAGCTTCTTAAAAACTTTTTTGTAGAATTACAAACCTCAGTTTTCCTATAAGGTTTTAGTTGAGGGTAAATGCTTGGATTTTCACTGCATTAGGCATACAGAGTTAAATTCAGACTGTACAAGAAGTTCAGTTGGCAATACATCTACACTACTAAGACATGTTTCTTACTGCACAGATGGGGATCTGAGACACATTCTAAGGTCTGACTTCAGCCTTTCAGTTTACAGTTATTTTTCCTTGACAGTCTCCTTAAAGGGGCCGCCCTACTGACTTAGTCATTATAGCAGTTACCTGGTTCTCTATGGCTATTGTTACACCAGTGGGCCTTGGGTAATCTGATCCTATACAGATTTGGCAATACATACATATGACCAGATTTTTAAGTGTAACCCCCCCCCCCCCCAGCAAGGTGTCCACACAGACACATATCAGCCAGGAAACTGTCAGAAGGGTCAGGCAGCCGGATGACACAGAGAAGGTTTCTCCCGCCGAGACGCGGCTTGTATAGGAATATTTGCCTGCTGTCAAACAAAGTCCTGCCTCCTGGACTGGCATTGGACCAGTGTGCTGTCTGTAATACCGCATACAGACGATCGGAAATTTCGACAAAAAAAACGTGGATTTTTTTCCGACGGATGTTGGCTCAAACTTGTCTTGCATACAATTTATCGCACAAATGTTGTCGTAAATTCCGAATGCCAAGAACGCAGTGATGTACAAGAGGTACGACGGCGCTATTAAAGGGAAGTTCAATGCCAGTCGCATAGGTTGCAATGATGGGCCCTGATAGGCTGCACTGATGAAGCGGCACTGATGAGGCAGAACTGATAATAAGCACTGATGGGGCTGTACTGATAAGCTGCACTGATGGGTGCTAATGAGGCTGCACTGATGAGGCTGCACTGATGGGCACTGATGAGGCTGCACTGATTGGAACTGATAGTATGTTAATATTGTTAAATTTAATGTTAATATTTATTTTTATTTTTATTCCTCATAAAACATGTAACAGTGTCAGCTAATTTATGAGGGTGTGTTTAGGGGTGGACTTAGGGGTGGGGCAGGGTAGGGGTTAAAAACAGATTAGAAATTTATGATCAGAAAATGGCAGCTTGATCCTTTTATTAAGCTTCTGCACCAGTTTTCTCAAACCTTTGCATGCCTGCGATTTATATGATGACTAAGCCCCCCCCCCCCCCCCCAAAAAAAATCTGCGAACACCCATGGCTACATGTAGCCTAAGGCAGGCCATACATGATTTATGAGCAGGTTAAATGGAAAAAAATGAATCGATTCCCCCCATCTACACATTCAAGTTTCCCTGTTGGCAGAATACAACGATCAGTGTTGCCGGCTATAGCTATCAGCACTGATCGTTTGGGAAAATTTAACAGGCTAGTTGGACACAAGTCGATCCTGGAGAAAATGATTTACTACTCAATACAGAGCATGTGTCAAGAAGGCATTTTCATGAGAAAAAGGAAAAACATTAACATCATGGAGAAAATTGCAATAACCTGGATTCTTTACACATTTCAGTGCATTATTAGTCTTTTCTGACTTTCCATACATACATGTGCATATACAGGGTACCTCCTGCACTTTATAAGCAGCCTCATACACTGAAATACATGAAAAATCCACATATAGTGACTTTTTCCATGTATTACCTTTCATCTTTATAGGAGATGCAGTAAGGAAACTGGAAAACTGTATTTGGTTAATACAAATCCACATTAGTGAAAAAACAAACACATGGAACTCTCTATATGGTTTCACTGTAGTTTAGCCTGGCTGTAAACGTCATCACATCAAAAAAGGTGTGAATAGGGGTGCGGAGCTTGCCGAGGACCGGGATGGCCGCGTGAGCGAGGAGCTCCGATAACAACGGGGATACAGCGAACATTTACAGCTTGCCCAGCGGCGATTGAGCTACTACATCTCGGCGTCTACATTCCCCTGACCTCCAGCGGGATGCCGAACAAACGTAACGGCCAGCAACGGCCTCAAAAGCTGACACAATACTTTGCTTGGGAGCAGAGGCAAGATGGCGCCGGGCCGCCTGAACCATCCGCAGCCAGCACTCCACAAACGGATCCACCCAAGGGAATCGCGGCGAAACGAAACTCACCCTCGGCCAGGAAATACTCCCCTGTGCCCTCCTCTGCATCCGGGAGCCCGGAAAAGACAAGGCCTAAGCTGGATGGCAAGAATCCTGCTTCTGAGGTTAGTGTGGGCCTAGACTCTGGGGATGACACCCGGGAACTTCCTGACACCATTGACCGCTTCCCCACCACTAACCAGCCGGTATTAGATACCACGCTCAAGGACATGTTAGTCTCCCTCAGAACCTCACTCCATGGTGACATGATGTCCTGTATGCGCAAGTTTGGCCAGGAGTTACAAAGCGTATCTGCCAGGGTGGACCACGTGGAGACCAAGATGGGGGAATATGCGGACGCTATCAATAGCCTTGTTGATGCACATGATACCAGGGATGAGGAGATGGAAGCAGTCAGGGCCAAATTAGCAGACATCGAGGACAGGGCAAGGAGGAATAACCTTAAAATAAGGGGGGTCCCCGAATCAGTTCAACAGTCAGATCTGCATGGCCATGTCACCCAGATTATCACCTCTATACTGCCTGACGCGACGGCACTGGATGTCACTATAGACAGGATCCACAGACTGCCCAAACCTTCCCATCTATCTGACAATGTGCCACGAGATGTCATATTGCGCCTCCACTTCTATCATATTAAAGATCGCTTGATGAGAGCAGTTCGCAACAAAGATCTTGTCCCTGACCAATACAAGGAGATGCAGTTCTTTGCTGACTTGTCCCAGTTTACGCTGCAGAAAAGGCGCAATCTGAACACCATTTCCAAGGCCTTACGGAACCACAATATCGCTTACAAGTGGGGGTTCCCAACCAAACTTATCATCACTAACAAGGGGAAAGACTTCATTGTTGACTCCCTGCCCAAAGGACTGGATCTGCTCAAATCCTGGCTCATTATCCCTGAGGGAGAAACGCAGGGCCCAAACTCAGGGAACCCATCACGTGTTAAGGATGACTGGCACCTGGTCAATGCGAAAAACGCCCGTTCACACCGCTAGAATGTCGCTGAGCTATGCACATACACCACTTTGCACACAGCTGTAACCCCCCGTTGGGGAGTTTGTTCCTTAAGATAAACTTTTCCCCCTGTTTCTACGCTAGTGTCTGTACACACTGAGCCTAGGTGGCTACAGCCCACCGCACACCTTTGATGCCTTCCATGTATGTTTTCGCTTTGGTTCACTTTTCCTTTTTTTTTCTTCTTGTCTCTGGAGCCTCTCTACTGCAGTCAGAGTCACCTCATCTCTTCCAACTTCAGGAGAATCATCCACGATTCTAGGAGCACGCCGAGGAGCGGACAAAACACTTGGTCGCACTCACTCACCGAAAACTGTAAGTCATGCATCCATCTCTTTACTCTACGATGACTTCTTCCTATATCCCCCATGCCCATCACATTCCTGACAGTTAATGCCAAAGGCTTAAATCACCCGGTGAAGAGGAAATCCCTGTGGAATGAGGCTATCCACCATAAAGGCGATGTGCTCTGCGCACAAGAAACCCATTTTCATAAGCAGAAGATGCCCTCTTGCACCCACCCTAAGTTTCCCCATGTGTTTACGGCAAGTGCCTCAGCTAAAAAAGGTGGAGTACTTACTGCAATCAGGGATACGGTACCGTTCACTAAACACAGTGAAATAGCTGATCCCCTGGGCCGGTACCATATCTTGGTCTGCGACATCGCCTCAACCACATATACCATTGTAAATGTCTATGCGCCCAATCAACATCAAATCCGTTTTTTACATCAAGTCATCAGGAAGGTTAAACAAGTGCAGAAGGGATATCTCCTACTCTGTGGTGACTTCAATCTACCCCCTGACCCACTGGTGGACTCGACATCTCTCGCTGCAGCCCTTTCTCCATTCACAAGAACTCTACGATGCTTGGAGGTGCCTTAATGGGTCAGAGCGAGACTTTTCCTTTTTCTCACCTAGCCACCAGGTCTATACTAGATTGGATCTTTTCATCACAGACAAATGGTTGCTCCCCAAGATTACTGCATCTAAATTAATGACATAACATGGTCGGATCATGCCTCGGTGACGCTATCGATTGCTGATTCGCCAGGCGTGAATTCATGCTTTGTCTGGCGGTCCAACTCGAAGCTGATCCAGGATGGTGAATCCAAGGCCCGTCTGCGGGAGGAACTGTCTAATTTTTTTGCTAATAATGTTGATTCTGTTACTAGCCCCATGACTCTTTGAAATGCCCATAAGGCATTCATGAGGGGGGTGCTGATAAAAATGGGTGCTGGAGTCAGGAGGAGGAGGAGACAAAACATCCAAGATCTACTATCTAGAATCCACTCCTTGGAGATTCAAAACAAACAAACCACCTCCCTAACGTTATCCAGCCAGCTGTCGCAACTCAGGTATGACTTGCGTATATTGCTGCTCGATAACTTGGACTTGGTTTCCAGGCGCCTTAAGATGTCATATTATGTCAGTGGCAATAAAGCCGGGAAACTATTAGCTAATCGCCTTAGAGGGATTAGATATAAGACCCAAATACCGTATGTCCTACATCCTACATCGGGGGAAAAACTGTATCATCCGCAGGCCATTGCGGATGCATTCAGTTGCTATTATAACTCCCTTTACAACCTAAAAGAGGACTCCACCACGGCCCAACCGACCGAATCCATTATCTCAGCTTTTCTGGATCAGGTTTCCCTCCCCGAGTTACATCGACTCAACTAGATGAGCTCAACTCACCCTTTACGGTCCCAGAGATTTTAAAAGCTATTGACTCTCGCCCTATCAACAAATCTCCGGGACCAGATGGGTTCACTGGGGAGTATTTTAAAACATTTAAATTGGATTTAGCCCCACACTTGTCTAATGTATATAACGCTGCTGTCTCCTCCTCATCCTTCCCAGCTGAGATGTTACGTGCTCTTATTGTGGCGCTCCCGAAGCCAGGGAAGGAGCCGACCACACCACAAAACTTTAGGCCGATCTCTTTGTTGAACAACGATCTGAAACTCTATGCCAGACTCATCGCAAATAGGTTAGTGGATTTGTTGCCGTCTCTGATCCATATGGATCAATCAGGGTTCACAAAGGGACGACATTCGGCAGACGCTACGAGACGCCTGATAAATATTATTCATAAGGCAAATTCGACCAAAACGCCTTCTCTGCTCCTTGCTTTGGACGCAGAGAAGGCGTTTGATAGAATACACTGGGTATACCTGGCCAAAGTCCTTACTAAATTCGGCTTTACGAGGGGAATACACTCTAGGCATGTGCAAAAGTGAAAAATTTGTTTCGTTTCATTTCGTTTCAATTCGTCATTTAATACATTTCGTTAAGTTAGGTTCGTTACATGTGTTGAATTCGTTTTCGGAATTCGTTCGTTTTCGACCGATTTTCGAAAAAAAAAACGGTCGAAATCGAAAATATTTCAACCAGATTAGAAAACAAATAGTCTCTTTTCGAATAGAATTTTTTTCGAATTAAATCCGAAAATATATATATTTTTTTTTTTTTTTCGAATTCCGATCGAATTTAGTCCGCGGGTATTCGATTCGGAATTAAAAAAAAAAAATATTTTCGAATTTAATTCGAAAAAAATTCTATTCGAAAAGAGACTTTTCTAATCTGGTTGAAATATTTTCGATTTCGACCATTTTTTTTTCGAAATTCGGTCGAAAACGAACGAATTCCGAAAACGGTCGAAATATTTCGCTAATATAGCAATTCGGGAATTCGTATGCATCCGAATGTCCGAATAATGGAAAATTCGTCCGAATTTCGATTCGGAACGAAACGAAATGCACATGCCTAATACACTCTGCAATAATGGCGCTCTATACTAACCCCTCAGCACAGGTGTACATATCAGGCATGTTGTCTTCCCCCTTCAAAATCTCAAATGGGACCCGCCAGGGGTGCCCATTATCCCCACTCATCTTTAATTTACATATGGAGCCTCTGGCCTCATACATTCGCTCTCATCCTGGGATAAAAGGGTTTGATAGTAAGGGTTCAACACACACTATAAGCCTCTTCGCGGATGATATCATCCTGATGCTTACAGATGTGGAATCCTCTTTGTCCTCAGTTCAAGAAGTGCTGAATCTATTCTCTTCTGTGTCATACTACAAGGTTAATGACTCCAAGTCATACATCCTGGGAATGGGCATCCCTCCGGACATCCGACTGTCCTTAAGTACACGGTTCCCATATGTCTGGAGGGACACGGGAATCTCCTATTTAGGTATCACCCTCACCCCCAAGTCCTCTGACCTAGTTAAAGGCAATTACTATCCCCTTCTACAATCGCTTCCGTCTAAATTAAACAATCTGGCGAGATTCGAGCTCTCGTGGTCAGGCCGCCTAGCGGCATTCAAGATGCAAATCCTCCCCCAAATATTATACGTCTTTAGGACCTTGCCTATCCCAGCCCCTGCCTCCTTCTTTTCCTCTCTACAATCCCTGATCAATAAATTTCTATGGGGAGGCAAGAGGGCTCGTTGTGCATTTAGCAGAATTGTAAAACATAGGTCAGCGGGGGGAATAGGGCACACGCACATCAGAGATTACCATTCGGCCTCTATCCTCGCCCAGCTTAAAGGTTGGTTCCCCTCCTCCGCTCCTACTCTCAGGTCCATGTTAGAAGGCCACCAGATCCCTGGGGGTAATCTATACAATTATCTTATAACCAGCACCTCCCTGCCCCGACCATCTCCCTTACTATGTCCAACAATTCGGGGTGAATTGATCGCTTGGAAGTCACTTACACTACATCCATTCCCCGACCTACAAACCTCACCTCTACAGGTCCCCATCTCGGCTCTATCACTGTTCATACCCAATATATCTCTCTCCTCTTGGGACCGAGAAGGGGGACTGAGTGTTGCAGATTTATATATAGGGCCGGCTCTCAAGAGCTTTAGAACCCTCCAGTTAGAATTAAATATACATTCGGCCGACCACTACAAATACTTGCAAATTAGTCACTTCCTCAAATCGTTTAAGGGGACCTCGGTCTTCCTTCCGTGGCGGATCTCCCAATACTACCTCTCCAGATCGCCGAGAGTGAGGGGTATCTCATTATTTTATTCTCTCCTGCAAAATAAGTGTATATTTCAGAAGTCTCTCCCTATGAGAGCCTGGGAGAAAGACTTCAATACAGTCTACTCGGAGGAACAGTGGCAAACTGCACTTAGGGTCACATACACAGCTACTAGATGCGCTAACTTGTGGGAGTTGCATCAAAAATTCCTGTTGCGATGGTATCTTACCCCCTACCGAATTTTGAGGTTTGCCCCTGGAGAGTCCCCTCTCTGCTGGAGGCTATGTGGAGGGGTTGGTACACTATACCACATACTCTGCGAGTGTCCAAAAGTCACACAATACTGGAACCTGGTATTCGGGCTGATACGCCAGGTGACGGGTCTCGCTCTAGACCTGAAACCGGGAATGGCACTGCTCTCCCTGGAGATGGACTCGGTGCCACACCAGCTGAGAACCCTGCTGTCTCACATATTGTTAGCGGCTAGGTTGGTAGTGGTCCGTCACTGGAGGGATCCATCGCCTCCAGATATGGCCGAAACGCTACGGACAATTCACACTCATGGTAGCTATGAACAAATGTTTGATTTGGGCATGGGGGGAAGGTCTGGCATGAACAACCACTGGGAACTTTGGAACTGCTGGTATCAAACTTGAATAAATACATGAATTCTCCGCTGCATTGTGTATTAGATGGGAATTTTTGACTCTACTGCGAACCTCTGACTTTGTATGGCCCTCTTCTCCTTTTCCTTATCCCTTTCCTCCTCCTTGACTCTCCTATCCCCTTCCTTCCTTCCCCCTCTCTCTCTGTGTCTCCCCTTTTACCCTATCTTCCTCTCTCTCTCTTTATCCAGCAAGTACTTGTTAGACAATCTAGACTGTTGGAGTTCAAAATGTATGACGTTTGTTGAGGTTTACCTTGTCATAACCTACACAAGAACGAATAGGTTCTCAGGTGTTATGTACCCACTTTATATTGTTTCAGGTTCAATGGAACCTAGGCCAATTGATTGGTTAGTTTGTATGAGATACCAATGCATTGTAACTCTGGATGCCTTCCGCACTGTGATGTGTACTATTCAATGCTTGCTCTTTGTTTGTACTATCTGTTGAAATTTAATAAAAAATATTGAACATAAAAAAAAAGGTGTGAATATAAATGTAAATGCTGCCAAATATTAACAAGCATTTCCACAAACCACTTGGAACCTTCTAATTGTTTTCTAGGAAAAGCATTAATAGAAGCCCTGGCACAAATAACTGTATTGCATCTCCTTTCCCACACTGATTTATGATCATTAAAGAAACACTGTACTACAGCAACATAAATGGAAGAACTATAAAATGAAGTATGTATCAATTTTTTTCTTTAGGAATCTATCTTCTGATTATACTCGTTCTGAGCCCTGACATGAGCAGGATGACGTCAAGAATATTGTGTGACCATCGGATCATACTTGTCTATGTGAACCGCACCAAGACTATGGAAGGCATGGTGGTGAGGAAAGGCTTGTATTTTGCCCAATGAACAGTAGTACATATTGGTGTGAACCTATTATTTTTCTTAGAGCGGTAATAAACCCGAAATCAAAAAATGTTATATTATTATTATTATTATTATACAGAATTTATATATCGTTTGTGCAGAGCTTTACAGCATGGGGTGGACAGTACAGTTACAATATAACTTAATACAGTAGGAACCAGAGAGCCCTGCTAGTTTTTGGCTTACCAATTATTAACTGAAGCGCTGCATTTTTGGACTTTTTTTTACTTATGTTTGCTGAATCAACGAAATTTGCTAGCTTGTATTGCAGTGCCTACACTCTGGATGAATGAGCACAGGGGTGCCTCTGGACAGCAACATTGTCAGTCTGAGAGGAGAGGAGTGTTAGATGCAGGGCTTTTTTTAATCAGAGAATAGGTGCAGGAACTCCTCCTTTTCCGAGTCACCCCTTGACTCCGCCCCTACCCACCTCCAAGCACCATTTCTTGGTTCCACCCCTTACCCACCTCCCTGTACCACCCCTTACCCACCTCCCTGTACCACCCCTTTTATCCTTTTTAAAGGATAAAGGCTTTTCAATTGAGTGCTGATAACAAGCCAGAAGGTCTTTCTCCTCTTAACCACTTAAGACCCGGACCAAAATGCAGGTAAATGACCTTGCCCCTTTTTGCGATTCGGCACTGCGTCGCTTTAACTGACAATTGCGCGGTCGTGCGGCGTGGCTCCCAAACAAAATTTGCGTCCTTTTCTTCCCACAAATAGAGCTTTCTTTTGGTGGTATTTGATTGCCTCTGCAATTTTTATTTTTTGCACTATATACAAAAATAGAGCGACATTTTTGAAAAAAAATCTATATTTTTTACTTTTTGTTATAAGAAAAATCAAATAAACTAAATTTTAGTCAAACATTTAGGCCAAAATTTATTTAGCCACATGTCTTTAGTAAAAAAAATATGCAATAAAAAAAAAAATTGCTACCTAGCAGGAACAGCGACACTAATAAAGCGATCAGAAAAATGATCGCTTAGTGACGCTGGCAATAGGGAGTGAAAGGGTTAACTAGGGTGGTGATCAAGGGGTTACAACTTTATTAGGGGGGGTTTTAGCAGACATCTCCGCTCGTGTGTATGGGCTAGCGGACAGATTTCTCCACCCGACAGATTTCAAAGCATGCTTTGAAATCCATCCGGTGGAATCTGTCCGCCCGACATGTCTGCTGGTTAGTACACTTACCAGCAGACATGTCGTCCCCCACCGCCGCCGCGCCGCCGCCGAATGGATTCGGCGTATGCGCGGAAGTGTTTAACTTCCTGGTGCAGTGACGTGGCGGTGACGTGGCGGCGCCAACGTCACCGCCGCGTCACCGCGCCGTCCGGCGGCGGGGAATTTGATCCGATGGTGTGTACACGCCATCGGATCAAACTCCCGATCGGACATATCCGATGGAAATGGTCCGCGGACCGTTTTCATCGGATATGTCCGATCGTGTGTACGAGGCCTAACACTAACTGCCTGTCACACTGCCTGTCACACTGACACTAAATACAGTAATTATACATGTATCATTACTGCATTCAGTGACACTGTGACAGGGGAGGGGCGATCGCAAGGGGTTAATGTGCCTATGTGTAGTGTGTGTCAGTGTAGTGTTGTGCAGACTTACTGTGCGATGTGATCTCTCCTCAGCGGTGGTTGAAAAAAACGCTGAGGGGAGAGATCACATCGCTTCCTCCTTCCTGTGTTTACACAGGAGGAGGAAGTGCAGACGGGGGAGCGCGCGGATTGGCTGGGAGCGATCCGGAGGGGGCGGACAAAAACGAATAGCCGCCCCCTCATCCCGGATCGCTCGGCCAGCTACAGGGACCGCCGTATGTACGGGGGGGGGGTCCGATTGGACCCCTGAACCCCCTCAAGGCACCAACGTATATATACGTTGATGTGCCTGTTGGTGCCATTCTGCCGACGTAAATGTACATGCGGCAGAATGTTAAAGGGGTTGTAAAGGTGCAATTTACCTCAGTGCAGTCCTCTTTCACTTACCTCATCCTTCCATTTTGCTTTTAAATGTCCTTCTTTCTTCTGAGAAATCCTCACTTCCTGTTCTTCTGTCTGTAACTCCACACAGTAATGCGAGGCTTTCTCTCTGGTGTGGAGTGTCGTGCTCGCCCCCTCCCTTGGACTACAGGAGAGTCAGGATGCTCTCTATGTTGCAGATAGAGAAAGGAGCTGTGGGTTAGTGGGCGTCCTGACTCTCCTGTAGTCCAAGTGAGGGGGCGAGCACGACACTCCACACCAGGGAGAAAGCCTTGCATTAATCTAGGCTTACCTGTAGGTGAAAGTGATCTGTAAGGCTTTACAGCCACTTTAAGGCAGGTTCTGTACACTCTTGAATGTTGCAGCCAGGTGCATGAGCCCTAACAAGCCAGTTCAACTAAGGCAGAAATAAGCAAGCATCTTTAAACAACAGTGCTCCACTCCAAACAGACTGAACAAGGGAAACTGTATTTCTCCACCCAGGTCTTTTATTTCCAATATGTTCCCTACTCTCTCTATCCTGTAATATGCTCTCTCTACCTCTCTCTAGAGACTACAAACCTTTTCCCAAGATTAGAATAAACACTATGATGTTGATTCATCACATAATTAGATTATGTCACATCAACTCATCATGTTATAATAATTACATTAATAATTTGTCAAATTAAATTATAAAATAGTATGTTGCAGAGGTGTATAAACATGTGTAAACAATTGATTACATGAAACATTTATTCTCCAGACATAATAGGTATGAGACTTTATACTGGATTTATCATTAAAAGCCTTAACGTGTTAGTTTTGAGGTCTATTTATAAAACATTTATTGCACAAATGTCAGAAGCATTTGTGCAAGGTGAACATAATTTCTCATTTTTTTCTGAGATTAATGCCTGTATTGTGAGCGCCATCAAGTGGCCAAAATGCAGTATCGTTTTCTGAAATACCTCAATTAGAAAACTATACCCCATTTTGGCCATTATTTGAAGCTCACAATACAGGAATTAACTACTTCAGCCCAGGAAGGATTTACTCCCTTAATCCCCCTGGCGGTATGATTATGTCAGATTTTTGATGCTGAAAGCGGTACATATTGTAGGCCTGTAATTTTTAGAAATAGCTCACTTAAATCTCTCCAAACAAGAGTCTAGTCAACAGCCTGTAAATGATAATGTTTGAAACACAAAATCATAAATTATAATATAATAAATAACTATAAATAATTATATAATGTACATGGATCCTACAATGCAATCCCGAGTGTGGCTCAGGGTTACCGCTTTTGGTAATGAAAATTCACCCCAAGCCACACTTGGGAATACCACTAAGGAGGTTAATGACCAGGCCATTTTTTGAGATACCGCACTGCGTTTCTTTAACTGACATTGTGCGATGTTGTACCCAAACAAAATTGGCGTCCCCTTTTCCCCACAAATAGAGCTTTCTTTTGGTGGTATTTGATCGCCTCTGAGGTTTTTATTTTTTGCGCTATAAACAAAAAAAGATTGACAATTTTGGGGAAAAAATACAATATTTTTGAACTTTCTGCTATAATACACATCCAAAAAAATATATATATATAAAAAACACATTTATTCATCAGTTTAGGGCAATATGTATTCTTCTACAGTGCACCTGTAGGTGAAAGTGATCTGTAAGGCTTTACAGCCACTTTAAGGCAGGTTCTGTACACTCTTGAATGTTGCAGCCAGGTGCATGAGCCCTAACAAGCCAGTTCAACTAAGGCAGAAATAAGCAAGCATCTTTAAACAACAGTGCTCCACTCCAAACAGACTGAACAAGGGAAACTGTATTTCTCCACCCAGGTCTTTTATTTCCAATATGTTCCCTACTCTCTCTATCCTGTAATATGCTCTCTCTACCTCTCTCTAGAGACTACAAACCTTTTCCCAAGATTAGAATAAACACTATGATGTTGATTCATCACATAATTAGATTATGTCACATCAACTCATCATGTTATAATAATTACATTAATAATTTGTCAAATTAAATTATAAAATAGTATGTTGCAGAGGTGTATAAACATGTGTAAACAATTGATTACATGAAACATTTATTCTCCAGACATAATAGGTATGAGACTTTATACTGGATTTATCATTAAAAGCCTTAACGTGTTAGTTTTGAGGTCTATTTATAAAACATTTATTGCACAAATGTCAGAAGCATTTGTGCAAGGTGAACATAATTTCTCATTTTTTTCTGAGATTAATGCCTGTATTGTGAGCGCCATCAAGTGGCCAAAATGCAGTATCGTTTTCTGAAATACCTCAATTAGAAAACTATACCCCATTTTGGCCATTATTTGAAGCTCACAATACAGGAATTAACTACTTCAGCCCAGGAAGGATTTACTCCCTTAATCCCCCTGGCGGTATGATTATGTCAGATTTTTGATGCTGAAAGCGGTACATATTGTAGGCCTGTAATTTTTAGAAATAGCTCACTTAAATCTCTCCAAACAAGAGTCTAGTCAACAGCCTGTAAATGATAATGTTTGAAACACAAAATCATAAATTATAATATAATAAATAACTATAAATAATTATATAATGTACATGGATCCTACAATGCAATCCCGAGTGTGGCTCAGGGTTACCGCTTTTGGTAATGAAAATTCACCCCAAGCCACACTTGGGAATACCACTAAGGAGGTTAATGACCAGGCCATTTTTTGAGATACCGCACTGCGTTTCTTTAACTGACATTGTGCGATGTTGTACCCAAACAAAATTGGCGTCCCCTTTTCCCCACAAATAGAGCTTTCTTTTGGTGGTATTTGATCGCCTCTGAGGTTTTTATTTTTTGCGCTATAAACAAAAAAAGATTGACAATTTTGGGGAAAAAATACAATATTTTTGAACTTTCTGCTATAATACACATCCAAAAAAATATATATATATAAAAAACACATTTATTCATCAGTTTAGGGCAATATGTATTCTTCTACAGTGCACCAGTGCACTTGTTTGGTTTGCGCAAAAGCTATAGGATCTATAAAATACAGTAGGAGATCGATTTTGGGACTTTTTTTTTATTGTTTTTACTGGTAATGGTGGCAATCTGCGATTTGTGGCAGGACTGTGATATTGCAGCAGACAAATCTGACCACAAATTACACTTTTTGGGGACCAGTGACATTATTACATTGATCAGTGCTATAAAAATGCACTGATTAATGTATAAAAAACACTGGCAGGGAAGGGGTTATCACTAGGGGGCGATCAAGGGGTTAACTGTGTTCCTTGGGTGTGTTCTAACTGTGTGGGGGCTGGGCTGCCAGGGACAACAAAGAGATCGCTGTTCCTGATCACTAGGAATAACAGATCGCAGAGTTGTCCCCTGTCAGAACGGGGGGGTCTGCCTTGTTTACATAAGCAGATCCCCGTTTTGACTGTCGTCTCCGCGATCGTTGGTGGCCGGTGGACATCGAGCCAGCAGGACCTGTGGGCGCGCTCCCACGACGTGCAGCAGGTGCCCTTTAGCGACGTACAGCGGGTGCGCACCCACAGTTTCACATCTTAGATTGCCGTACGGGTACGGCGGTTTGCGCAGAAGAGCCAACCTCCCGCCGTATATAGATACAGTGGCTGGTCGGCAAGTGGTTAAAGCAGAGTTCCACCCAAAAGTGGAACTTTTGTTTCAAGCACTCATGACTCCCTGACATGCCACATTTGGCATGTAATTTATTTTGGGGGGGAGGGAGTGGGTACCTAGTTCTGACAGGTACCCAGCTCCCACTTCCGCTCGGGCCGCCTAGGTGACTCCTCCTCTCCTTTTAGGTCCCAGAAGATTGCCCGGCCATTCAGGACACCCAGCCTGACTTGCGCAGGTTCAGTGTACACCCGGCTGTGAAGCCGCAAGCTGTCATGGCCAGGTGCCCACAATAGTAATGCCGGCGCCGCAGACAAGCGGAGGAAGAGAAGCGAGGATTCGGGCGCCCGCATTGATGGGTCGTGAGACAGGTAAGTGTGTGTTTATTAAACGTCAGCAGCTACACTTTTTGTAGCTGCTGACTTTTAATAAACACAGAACTGAGTGGAACTCCTTTAACCACTTCATTACCGAGCCTGTTTTTCAGATTCGGTGCTTACGAGACTAAAACAGTTTTTTTTGCTAGAAAATTATTTAAAACCCCCAAACATTATATATATTTTTTTTTCTAACACCCTAGAGAATAAAATGGCGGTCATTGCAATACTTTTTCTCACACCGTATTTGCGCAGCGGTCTTACAAGCGCACTTTTTTTGGAAAAAATTCACTTTCTTGAATTAAAAAATAAGACAACAATAAATTTGGCCCAATTTTTTTATATATTGTGAAAGATAATGTTACGCCGAGTAAAATGATACCCAACATGTCACGCATAAAAATTGCGCCCGCTCGTGGCATGGCGTCAAACTTTTACCCTTAAAAATCTCGATATGCGACGTTTAAAAAATTCTACAGGTTGCATTTTTTGAGATGACGAGGAGGTCTAGGGCTAGAATTATTGCTCTCGCTCTAACGATCGCGGCGATACCTCACTTGTGTGGTTTGAACACCGTTTTCATATGCGGGCGCTACTCGCGTATGCGTTTGCTTCTGCGCGCGAGCTCGTCGGGACGGGGCACTTTAAAAAATTTTTTTTTTGGTTTTGGTTTTTATTTTTATTTATTTTATAATTTTTAACACTGAAAAAAAAAAAAAAAAAAAAAATTATCACTTTTATTCTTATTACAAGGAATGTAAACATCCCTTGTAATAGAAAAAAGCATGACAGGTCCCCTTATATATGAGATCTGGGGTCAAAAAGACCTCAGATCTCATATTCAGGCTTAAATGCAAAAAAAAAAAAAAAAAAAAAAAAAAAAAAAAAGTCAAAATGTAAACATATTAAATGTCTCTTTAAGACGCTGGGCGGAAATGACGTTTTGACGTCACTTCCGCCCAGCAGAGAGAGGGGGACGGCTGAGGGACATTTTTTCCCTCAGTCACATCCCCGGACAGACAACGAGCGGACCCGATCGCCTCCGCCGCTACCGACGGCTACGGTAAGCGGCGGAGGGCGCGGGAGAGCGGCGGGAGGGGGGGGCACCCTCTCCCGCCGCCGGTAACGGCGATCTCGCGGCGAATCCGCCGCGATGACCGCCGTTATCGTTAACAGGACCGCCCCACGAAGAGATGGATATCTCGGTTGTGGCAGCAGCTGCTGCCGTTACCGAGATATCCATCTTCAAAAACGTGACGTCTTTGGACGTGGGGCCGGTCACAAGTGGTTAATATCTTGGAGAAAATACTGTGATATTTTTTTCAGCTTGCATGAAAGCTTCTGACATTTGTGCAACAAATGTTTTTTAAATAGACCCCTGAGTGTTGCATAGAGTAGTGAGCGGTTACAACCCCTATCAGATTTAATTGCTGTCCTTGCTGGAGAAGTTCACTCTCACTACTGGTCCTGGTGACCATTGGTTACAAAAAGTGATAGAAAATCCAACATTTGTGAGTTGTCATATGGGGAAATCTTATGGTGAAACCTGTTCTTCTGACAACTAAAATATATTTTTTTCCTCGCTTTGAAGTGAGTTCTGGCTACCTTCTAATGGGGGTTATTTACCAAAGGCAAATCCACTTTGCACTACAAGTGCAAACTACAAGTGCAAAGTGCACTTGGAAGTGCAATCGCTGTAGATCTGAGGGGTATATGCAAGGAAAATAAAAAAACAGCATTTTAGCACATGACTAGATAATAAAATCAGCAGAGCTTCCCCTCATTTAAGATCTACCCCTCAGATTTACAGCGACTGCACTTCCAAGTGAACTTTGCACTTATAGTGCAAAGTGGATTTGCCTTTAGTAAATAACCCCCAATGTGTCCCTGGGACAGGAAGTAGAGGGAAATCTCCTTAACAGGACACAGACAGACAAAAAAACTGACAGGGGTTCTACTTCTTCCTTATGCTATCGAAAACTAAACAAAAAAAAAAGTTTGGGCTTTACATAAACATGCCAATATATGTTTAAACTGATGATCAGTGTCGATCCTGACCTCCCTGGGGCCCTAAGCAAAATGACATGTCACATTAAAGTTGAGAAGTGGGGGCGGCACATCATTGAGAACCGGGGGTATGCTGACTTCTTACCTCTTCTCTTATGCAGCCAGTGAGTTGAGAAGCGGGGTGAGGGGACGAAAATGACTTCCCACCAGGCGGGGCCCTAAGCGGCTTGCATAGTGAGCCTATAGGGCGGATCGGCCCTGCTGATGATTAAAAAGGTTCTCTAAAAAATCCAAAACCAAATATATGTTTATTTGCTCATTTTTATTTTATTGCATACTACACAGCAGAAATGTCCTTAACAATAAGACATATAGGAAATGCAATTAATGTCAAAATACAGTGCCTTGAAAAAGTATTCATACGCCTTGAAATTTTCCACATTTTATCATCTTACAACCAAAAATGTAAATGTGTTTTATTGGGTGATTGCCATAAAGAGCACAGTGGTCATAGAGAAACATTGAGAATGAGATTGGAAAATCTAGGTGCATGCCATAAAAGGGGAAACATACAGTATATACTGTTCAATAATATTACATTTCCAAGACCTGTTTTTAAATCAAATCTGTGTTGATATATTGAACAAGAATCTGCATTTCTCCTCAGGCACAGTGCACAGAACAAACCACATTGCTAGTTCCAATTACTCTTCCAAATGTTGAAGTCAGAATTACAGAATGGCAGAATATGACGGTGAGTAACGGCAGTGATGGAGACAAGTTACCAAAATGATTTTATATTTTTTTTCTTTTGCTAAATGTATTCACACAGTGGTAATGTGTAAACACCACTTGCATTTACTGTGAGGGAGATAGTAACAGTTAACATCCTTACAAAGTACTGTATAACAACTGCTAGCACAAGCCATTTGATACATGGAAATAAGTTTAAAGTGGTAAATACAGTAAAACCTTGGATGGCGAGCATAATTCACTCTGGAAACATGCTTGTAATCCAAAGCACTTGTATATCAAATACATTTCCCCATAATAAATAATGGAAAATCAAATGATTTGTTCCACAACCATTTATTCATAATTTCTTCAGTTTATAGTCCATATAAAAAGATCATAGCAATGTGACAGGTTGTGTAACCATAAAATGTACATCCACAAATGGAAGCCTCCACAAAGGGATTAGAGGCAAAATCCAGCCTGTAAAAGTAATCCAGTGGCTTCTTAGCCACTAGGATTACTTTTACTTTGTGCAGAGTTGATGGGGCTAAAAAATTATATCTCGATCATTGCTGTAGTGACGACCAGAATATCACCCCTTCAATCCAGCGACGTACTGGTACGTCGCTGGATGGGAAGCAGTTAAAGGGGATTGGTTTGGGGGGCAGTAAAAATGCACGTTTACTGCTCCCCCAAATGAAGTTTAAAGTAGCATATTTCTTATTATCATTAGGTTACAATTATCACACAGGCAGCACAGTAACCAGGGGCTCTATCATGGCTCTATGTCACATGGCTGTTCGGTGCTGACTTAACTTATGGCTGTATTGTATATAACAGACTGTAACAGTACAACCATAACAAAGTCAGCACCCAAAAGCAATGTGACACAGAGCCATGACATAGACCTTGCTGTGATGCCTCACCTGTGTGATGATTGTAACCTGCTGTGCTGTAAGATACATATAATAGGACACAGTGAGTATTCTTTTCTCTATTCCCCACTCACTGTGTCCAAGTGCAGCCACGATCTCCTCCGGCTCTTCCTTGTCAGCCGCTTTGTCATATCTCATGAGAGAAGCAGCCGGGAGCCGAAAGGAGAATCACTGTATCACTCCGCCTGCCTGGACTAATAGAATAGTGGGGCGAAATGATGTACATGTGCCCGAAAACAAAGAAATAGTGTTGACCCGATGGGGCCCAGGAAAATTATATAACCACTCTGTAAGCAAGTGGAGACGGGGAAGAGTTTAGATTTTTCTTTTTTTAATGCAGTAAAGAATTTTAATGATGCCCGGGCCCCACTGTGTAGCTCATGGGGGCGGGCCTGGTACTACAGGGCTGGTTGTACTGGCCTATCAGCGGCCCTGCCAGCAGGAAATACAGAGTGTAAAAGAGAAGAAAGGCGCCTCTAAGGCTGCATTCACACCTAGGCGTAGGCGTAATGCGCCGTATTGGAGCGACATGGAGTCGGCGTCTTGTCCCCGCGATTTGCGGTGACAAGTCGCTCCTTGTTTTCTGCTGGAGGGGCGATGTTATCATTGCCGGCTATGCCCGTACGCCTGAAAAAAAAGGTCCGGGACTTGTTTGAGCTTCAGGCGTACGGGCGTTTCGGCGTTCGGCGTGGAGATGTGAACCATCTCCATAGCCGACAATGTTAATTCGCCCCTCCAGCGTATCTAGGGCTGCTGCAGCGTCGGGCGTAGGGCGACAAAACGCCTAGATGTGAATGGAGCCTAAATGTAGCAATATGGTTACATTTAATGAAGGTACAACATTTAGCAACTCACATGGTTGATGATGAAGCATATCTAAGTATGGAGGCATCTGGGGTAAAGCTGTCCACATAGACCATCATCCTCACCGCCGGCTGTCACCGCAAACCTGACCGGGAAGTCTATCCTGTAGTAGAGCGATCTGAAAGCGAGGCTTGAAGTGCTTGAGGAGCCAGGGCCGTCTTAAAAGCATCATGGGCCCCTGGGCAAAGTAATGCTCTGGGGCTCTGCATTAACTACATGAACAATCATTCTGTACAGGAAAGAAACGGTGGGGAAAATACTACATACATAAAGTAACAAAGCTGTCCTGTGCATATAATATATCTGCTAGATTAATGCCTCCCCAGCACTATGGCCCGCCTCTACGCCCCAGATATCCCCCCAGCACTCTGACCACTCTTCACCCCAGATATCTACCAGCACTCTGACCCCTCTACACCCCAGATATCCCCCCAGCACTCTGACCCCTCTACACCCCAGATATCCCCCCAGTACTCTGACCCCTCTACACCCCAGATATCCGCCCAGCACTCTGACCCCTCTACACCCCAGATATCTCCTCATCACTCTGGCCCCTCTACATCCCAGATATCCCCCAGCACTCTGACACCCCTGATGCCCCCCCCCCCCAGAA
Organism: Rana kukunoris; assembly: GCA_029574335.1. Taxonomy (NCBI): domain Eukaryota; kingdom Metazoa; phylum Chordata; class Amphibia; order Anura; family Ranidae; genus Rana; species Rana kukunoris. Next base: position 235,021,384 of record CM056052.1, on the reverse strand, counting down.
CTCTGACCCCATATACCATAAGATACCCCTTGTATTGTGACCCCACTACATCCCTGATACCCCCTACACTGTGGCCTCTCTACATCCTTTCCTTCGACATTCAAGCTGCATGGGATGGGGTCAGAGCATCACTGGCTCTCCAGCCTTGCTCCTTCCTGCTGGCTTTGAAATAATAGGTATCATTCTGCACAGCATGGCGCACCACTGCCAGCTGCCTCCCCTGTGCCATCATGGGGCCCCCAATTTCAGGGCAGCGTGGGCTCAAGGACCAGCTGCTTTGGGGAAAGTGCAGGGCCCCCCAATGCAGCTGGGGCCCATGGGCAGTGCCCAGGTGCGCCCTCTCATTAAGACAGCCCTGTGTGGAGTGCAGCGTGGAAGGGGTGATACAAAGCACTTTTCCATAAGATCAAATTCAAAATTCACGTTTCCATTCCACATCTGTCAAAAATGCTTCAAACACTGATGAAATCCACACACAAATGACACTTACAGAGTTAAAGAGTAAATATACTGTTCTTTTAAATATTGTGCATCCTATACTATATGTTGTTTAAAGGGACTGGAACCTCTTGTTTTTACTGGAGTGTTCCTCTGTTTTCTGGGAGTGCTCAGTGCTTAGAAAAAAGATCTAAAATCAAACTGATCGCTTACAACACAAAGATTCTCAGCCCTGTCCAGCTACTTATGGCTATAGGTGTGCACAGTCTGTTGCATTAGGGTGTGAACCCTGAAGCTCAAACAAGCATGTGTGTGTGTCTAAATAAATAACCCTGGCACATTGTTCTCCCTGTCGGCACAGTGAAAGAGAAGAGTCTAAACACTTCTCTTATGGCAGTGGTAAGAGGGAGAACTTTCCCATCTTCCTGCCAGCACACAGAACGATAAAGTTGATGTGCATGGGGTGATAAGGGTGTGCCCAGGCACATGTTGTGCGCACGTCTATGCTTATAGTGTATTAGCGTCTTAACCCTAACCACATGCTCACAGGTCGTATAAGATTCAGGCCAAGTTCACACTGCTGCGATGTCAGACATCGCATGTGATGCACACCAGACAGCTGTGCAAATTACATGCAACCTCTGTACGATGTGAATTTAGCCATACAGATTGTATGGCTGAATTTGTATCACATTTGGACCAAAGTCCGCACCAGAATCGGATCGGATGGGTGTTCGCACTCATGCGATTCGATTCCTCTCTGAATTGACAGTTCGCACTACGATATGTGAACCAATATGAGGGTGTCATTAACCACTTAAGGACCGCCTCCTGCACATATACGTTGGCAGAATGGCACGGCTGGGCACATGCACATACAGGTACGTGCTGTGCTTGTACCCAGCCGTGGGTCGTGGGCGCACGCCCGCGGTGCGCTCCCACGACCCGGTCCGAAGCTCCGGGACCAGGACCGCGGGATTCGCGGACCCGATCGCTGCTGGAGTGCGGCGAACGGTCCCCGGAGCTGAAGAACGGGAGAGCCGTGTGTAAACACGGCTTCCCCGTTCTTTACTGTGGCGGCGTCATCGATCGCGTGATCCCTTTTATAGGGAGACACAATCTAAATGCATTTTTTGCTTTGAAAATGACAATTGTCCCAAAAAATGTGTCAAAATTGTCGTAAGTGTCCGCCATAATGTCGAAGTCACGAAAAAAATCACTGTTGGCCGCCATTAGTAGTAAAAAAAAAAAAAAATTATAAAAATGCAATAAAACTATCCCCTATTTTGTAAAAGCTATAAATATGTGCAAACCAACCGATAAATGCTTATTGCGATTTTTTTTACCAAAAATATGTAGAAGAATACGTATTGGCCTAAACTGAGGAAAAATTGTTTTTTTTTCAAAATTGTTGCTTTATTTTTGTTTATAGCGCAAAAAATAAAAACCGCAGAGGTGATCAAATACCACCAAAAGAAAGCTCTATTTGTGGGGAAAAAAAGGACGCCAATTTTGTTTGGGAGCCATGTCGCACAAAGCGACGCAGTGCCTAATCGCAAAACCTGTCCGGGTCCTTTAGCTGACTAAAGGTCCGGGTCTTAAGTGAATGAATGAATGACTTGTATAACGCAACGCATGCGAACTGAATCGCCTCTGGGCGCTTTTTCCAGCCAGTGTCTGCTTGGCTGGTGCGGTCATTTTTACCCCGTAGGATCTTGACACGCTAGGGACACACAGTCATACACACATATATACATATATACTGGGCCAATTTGGACGAGATTCAATTTACTTACCAGCATGTCTTTGGAGGTTGTAGGAAACCGGAGTACCCGGAGGGAACCCACGCAGACACAGGGAGAACATGCAAACTCCAGGCAGATGGTGTCGTGGTCGGGATTCGAACCAGCGACCCTTTTGCTGCTAGGCGAAAGTGCTACTCACTGCACCACTGTGCTGCCCTCGAGTGGTTAACTTTGTATTGACACACGCATCGGTTCGTATAGGGCAGTGTGAACTGCCTGCGAGTGTTATGTTATGCGCAGTGGTGGCTGGTGCTCAAAATTTGGGGGGGGGGCGCAAACGAAAAAAAAAACAATTGCAGCCTCACTGTACCCATCAATTGTCACCACTGTGCCATGCCATCAAATGCAACCGCTGTGCCATCAAAACGCAACCACTGTGCCATCAAAACGCAGCCACCGTGCCATCAAAAAGCAGCCACCGTGCCATCAAAACGCAGCCACTGTGCAATGCCATCAAAACGCAGCCACCGTGCCATGCCATCAAAACACAGCCACTGTGCCCCCAATTGTCGCCACTGTGCCCCCAATTGTCACCACTGTGCCCCCGCTGACATTTGATCCGCTAAATTCAGATGGATGGAAACCCTATTGTCTATCCATCTGGCAGATCAGATGAAATCGGACATGCAGTCCGTTTTCATCCGATCCCCCCGTAGAGGAGAGCGGGGCTCTCACAGGTCCATCCCACAGTGTGGAGGGACGGACCTGTCATCCGTCTGCTCAGCTGGGATCATCGGAGCGATTGCTGCTGAGCAAAGAAGGGTCCATACACGGACACGCCCATGTGAAAGGAGCCTAAGTACTTAACCACTCATTTTCCTTTTTACTGGCTTTTTGATAGGATGCATTAAGGTGAAAAAACACAAGGGTTTACAACCCCTTTAAGTGGATCCCCCTGCGCTATGCCTGCAATGTGTATGGAACAGCATTTATATTCAACAGATTGATTGAAATTGCTGCCCGTGGTTGCTTTTTATGGATGTTTTTCATTGCTTGTTGAGTCATTATATGGCTAAACTGTTAGAAGTGGCATTGAAGGGTTATAAAAAAAAGGGACATATTGCTGATAAAAGTGCCTTTTTAACCACTTCCCGGGTGGCTCTACTTCTCTGACCCGCCGTCTTTTTACATAATCGGCTCCTCCAAGCCACTGGGGGGCGCGCGCGTGCCCGCCGCATTACTGAGATGCCGATGCACATGCCTGGAGGCCACGATGTCCGCCAGGCACTCGCGATCGGCGGTTACAGAGACAAGGACATGGATCTCTGTGTGTAAACACAGAGATCCATGTCCTGTCAGGGAGAGAGGAGACCGATCTGTGTCCCTTGTACATAGGGACACATATCGGTCACCTCCCCCAGTCACCCCCCACAGTTAGAACACAATGCAGGGTACACATTTAACCCCTCCCTCACCTCCTAGTGTTAACCCCTTCAATGCCAGTCACATTTATACAGTAATTAGTGCATATTTATAGCACTGATCGCAGTATAAATGTGAATGGTGCCAAAAATGTGTCAAAAGTGTCCGATGTGTCCGCCATAATGTCGCAGTCGCAATAAAAATTGCAGATCGCCGCCATTACTAGTAAAAAAAAATTATAAAAAATAATAATAATTCTGTCCCCTATTTTGTAAGCGCTATAACTTTTGCGCAAACCAAAAATATGTAGAAGAATACGTATCGGCCTAAACTGAGAAAAAATGTTTTTTCATTTTTTTTAAATGGGGCTATTTATTATAGCAACAATTTATTATAGCTTTTTTTGTTTATAGCGCAAAAAATAAAAACCGCAGAGGTGATCAAATACCACCAAAAGAAAGCTCTATTTGTGGGGAAAAAAGAACGTCAATTTTGTTTGGGAGCCACGTCGCACGACCGCACAATTGTCAGTTAAATCGACGCAGTGCCGGAAGCTGAAATTTCACCTGGTCAGGAGGGGGGTATATGTGCCCAGTAAGCAAGTGGTTAAGCTATAACTCATCAAGCTATTTCCAATATTTTTGTTTTGCCTGGCACAATTGCTATAATACAAAAAAATATAAACTATGTGTAAATGCTATGTACTGTAGTGCTTGTTCAACTGCTAATGACAGGGAGATTTCAGTCATCAATCTGATTACCAAGCAATGCAACCTACTGAAAGCAATCAAATTTGTTGTGCAGCACCTGGGCATTGCATATTTACTAAAACTGGAGAGTGCAACATTTGGTGCAGCTCTGCATAGCAACCGATCAGCCTCTAGGTTTGTTTGTTTTTTTGTCAAAGCTTAAAGCGGAAGTAAACCCATTGATTTAACAGTTTCAAAAAGCAGTTAAATTACCGGCATGCCGGGGATTGCCAACTGTCACATTGGTTGTGCTCTCAACCAAACTGTCAAACCATCCAATGGCTGGTGTCATAACTGATCACATGTGCAGCACCACGGCAGTTGAAGATTAAACAGAGGCCAAGATGGTAGCTTCCTTGGCTGAAAATGATAGAAGGGTTTACTTCCACTTTAATTGAACAAGCTGAAGTTATAAGCCGATTGGCTACAGAAAATGAACCGCCAATGTCTTTAACTGCATGTGCTATGGTTGGTTCCTGTGAATTATACAGCAGTGCTTTGTATCCGAATACAGTATTGATATTTAAACAATTACTTATCATTAGTGATGATTTTTATGCTCCACTAAATACTGCCATTTTTATCATTGCTCTTTCATTTTGTAGGCAGCTCAACAGGGGACTAAGGTCTTCTCACACCTGAAACATATTCTAAATGTCACACAAAATTTGAATACTACAGAGTGTTTTTCCAAACAGCTAAAGAAACTTAGGCATAGTGTAAGAGAAATTCAAGGCCTTGTACATAAAGCATGGAGGTATGCAAACAACAACACTCATCTTAACCCAGAAGCAAATAATGGTTCGCACCATTTGGCAACCAGCAACTCTTCTGACTTCACGGACATCTTTCAAAGATTTTCCAAACTTCTTCAGGGTAAAGTGACTTTTTTTATGCAGACCCTAAGAAAAGGCAACTGCAGATGATTCCTAGCGAACCATTTATAACACTGGCACCTGGATATACCTACGAAATCTGCAGACTGGAACTAACATAAGGACACAATTGCATCTGCTCATGACTATTCTTACTTACATCATCAACTGCAACTGTTGACTGAATCTAGCCACGCAGCTCAACCTCAAGCTAGTAATATGGTCTTCAAGGAACCTTAAAATTAAATAAAAAATATTAACATCTACTTCTTTAGTAAAGTTGGTCTTGTATCACATACCAAGAAATGGCATATATACTTGCTAAAGTCATATTTACTGAATATGTATTACCTAGATGATATAAATTCATATTAAAATTCTATGGGGGTTATTTACTAAAGGCAAATCCACTTTGCACTACAAGGGCAAACTACACGTGCAAAGTGCACTTGAAATTGCACTGGAAGTGCAGTCCCTGTAAATCCGAGGTGGACATTCAAGTGAAATAAAAAACAGCATTTTAGCTTGCACATGATTGGATAATAAAATCAGCAGAGCTTCCCCTCATTTCAGATCTTCCCCTCGGATTTACAGCGACTGCACTTCCAAGTGCATTTTCAGTGCAATTTCAAGTGCACTTTGCACTAGTAGTTTTTACTTGTAGTGCAAAGTGCATTTACCTTTCGTAAATAACCCCCCAATGTCATATAGACGCTTTTTACAGAAAACAGTTGCTAGCGTTGTGATTATTTTAGCTATCCAGAAGTTCAATGTTCAACCATCTGGAATTTTACAGATGCCTCTTATAAAATGCATTTAATTCTAACATTACAGAGAAACCTTGCATTAGTAGCGATCCTCCCATCAACAGGTTTAATGCTATGGTCATAATCACCAGATATTCTGCAGTTGTTCCATTGACACACACAAAAACGATGTTGTTGTGCCGTCAGTTGTATTCAAGAAGACTATGTTGCAATGCATCAAGCATTTAAAGTTTAAATGTATTTAATTAGAAGACTTAAGTTATTATTACATGACGAAAATATGTTTTTGCTATGATTTGTTAACATTGTAGTGTAAAAAGTTCACATCGATAAGAATTGCATTTCATTCAACCCCTTGAGCAAATGGAACAGTTGAAATAAAAAACATACATTACTGTAAATGAAAGAAAAGTCCAAATCCACATGGAATAACTCCAATGCATGGTTTGACTGGCATCCGCTGTGTTTGTGGTTTTGGTGAACTGGGGGAAGTTCTGACAGTAGGGAAAAGGGTTTACACTGGTGTTAGAAGAACAGGATAAGAAATAGAATGAGCAAAGAAAAGGCAAAAAAAGGACTGGGAGAGTAAGGCGCAAAAAAATTATGTAGAACAAGGGAAGACTAGAATAGAGTAAATCGCGGCCCGAAATCGCAAAAAAGTAATACAGAAACTACTTTTTGAAATCGGTGCAGCGCCGCAGATGCGGTGTCGTACCGATTAGGACGGTGCCATTGCCGGCAATTTGACATGTCGAATCGCATGTCATAACTAGTGATGAGCGGAATACGCCATATAGCGAATATTCGTAAATATCGAATATTCGTGATATTTTATTAAAAAAAAAAAAATTGTGAAATTTCGCTAATGCTTTTTTTTTTGGATAAAATATCACGAATATTCGATATTTACGAATATTCGCTATATTTTATAAAAAAAAAAAAAGCGAAATTTTGCGAATGCGAAATTTCGCTAGTGCGAATGCGAAATTGATAGCGAAATTTGAAAAATACGATTATTCGAAATAGCGAATATTCACTGCGATATTAGAGTTATTCGCGAATACTCGAATATGCAATATTCGTAGCGAATATTCGCAATGCGAATATTCGTGAGCAACACTAGTCATAACGTACCAATGTGAATCAGGGCTGAAGGTTAGATGGCAAAAAGTGGACTGCATGGACTTTAACTGTGCTGAGAGATACAGAGGGAGTAAATTTACTAGGTCACTTTCAAACTGAGGCACTTTACAGGCATTTTAGTGCTAAAAATTGCACCTTCAAAGCGCCTATAAAGCGCCTCTCCTGTCACTCCAGTGTAAAAGTCCGAGTGCTTTCACACTGGAGCGGTGCTCTGACAGGACGCTAGAAAAACTCCTGCAAACAGCATCTTTGGGGTGGTGTGGGAGTGGTGTATACACCGCTAATAAACTGCCCTGCCCATTGAAATGAATGGGCAGCTCTCCCAAAGCACCTGCAAATTGCTTTGGCAGTGGCGCTACATGGGCGTTATTAACTCTTTCTTCGGCCGCTAGTGGGGATTAAAAGCACCTCGCTAGCGGCCCAAAAAGTGCTGCTAAAACTACGGTAAAGCGCCGCTAAAACTAGCCGACGCTCTTACCGCCCCAGTGTGAAAGTAGCCAAAAGGCAAAAGTGCAAGACCAAGTGCCGTTGCTCCAAAGCTTAGGAAACGAGGTAAAGCTTCACTTTGCAAAAAGTACCCAATCACGTGCAAGTATTTTTGCTAGCACGTGTTTGGATGATGGAAGTCAGCAGAGCTTTTGCTCATTTATTAAAGGGGTTGTAAAGACAAAAATATTTTCTTCTTAAATTAAAGTCTGACAGTGGCTGATAAAGTAAAAAGTAATGTTTTCCATTATAACTAGTTTGATAACTGTTGAAATCGAGCTGTTTTATTCACCTCCGTCACTCCTGAATCGTTATTCTCACTGACTTCTTGGTTTGCAGTGCGCATTCATTCTCGCTACATCACAGCCTAATGGGAACTACAGTTCCCATTAGGCTTAGCCTCCATGCCTGTGAGGGATAAGAGAGCATCTTCACGCAGGGCTGTAGTCATAGGGAGGGGGTGAGCACATTCTGCTTTCCACCATGCAAAACGGCTCAGATGCTGGTGGAAAGCAAGAAGAGGAGAGACAGGAAATGGCATTTTCAAACCTGGATTACTGTATTTTGGAGGTCAAAAGGAAAAACGAGGTAAGTGATATTTAAATGCTCTAGCTTACAGCAATCAATTGATCTAATAAAAAACGAACCTTTAGTGTTTCTTTAAGCTCTGGAGCAACTGCTCTTGCAGAGTGCCACTGCATTTGCGAAGTGTGCAGTGTATTTGCCTTTAGTAAATCAACCCCAGAGACTCCAATGTATATAATAAACAGTGAGGATAGATGGATAGGGAACATCATAAGGAACATGGTAAGAAGTATAAACGGAAAGGTGTAGTGAGATAGAATATGCAATGGTGATGAGAAAGATTGCAGTGGGTTGAATCAGGTAATATGTGTTATATTCTTCCTGCAATTTTTGCATATGTTGTGATCTGGGTTCATTCACATATATACACTTTGGCCAACAAAGTATATGCTTTGCAGGGATACTGTTTGTAGACTAACCAACACACCAATTTGACAGTGTTCAAATATAATGTTGTTAATGGGAAAAGATTGAAGTGATACCTACACAGATGAACCACATAAACCCTTGCCGCCAAGAGGAATCACAGATGTACTTCACCAAGCATGTAAAAAAAGATGGTGGCTGGGCTCCACCACGTTTCTCCCTCACATGCACCTCTCAGGCTAGGTTTACACTATTGCGAATTTATTGTGGGTTTCCACACATTCATTTTGCATGTCAGGAGATTGCGACCAGCTCTCTATGGAGCCAGTTCACACATCTCCGGAGTGGCTCCGCGGCAAATTGCACAGGAGTCCTTTGCATCTTTTGGTCCATTTCAGGTCTAAATTTAGCCCAAAATTTGAGCTGAAATCGGACCTGGAACGGTGAACGGGGGCGCACAGGACCCCTGCTGTGAGCCGCGCCATGCTGCGGTGTGAACCCAGCATCAAAGTAGAGTCTGGGCTTATCAGGGTACACCTGTTTTCTGCTTTTTAGAAAGAAGGATGATAAAAAAACTTTACAGGGGTCAAAACACTGGTAAACAATTCCAAGATTTATCGGGTTGTGCACTTTGGCCACTAGGTGGAGCTCAAGATAAAGTTTAACAACACTGACATTAGACATATTTAAAACCTATGCTGGGGGCATGCCAGCCTTCTTTGTCTAAAAGAGCAATCTACAGCAACACCACCAGCAAATTTCTGCTTGTTTACCATCTGAACTATTTGAATGTATCCTGCTATACCTTGAACTCATGTGCCTTTTGTGATATGTTTGTACAATATATGGATAATAACATGCAGCCATTTGGTCATTGTGTAATACAAACATTCTATTTATGTCTGTTTATTCTTTCTGTACAAAACCCAATAAAAACGATTAAAATAAAAATAAACCCCGCCAGCAGGACAGCTTGGCCTTGGGAGAGCAGACAGTCTTGGAGCATTAAATCCTGATGTGAGTGGTAGAAGGCCTGGTATTTATGTGGCTGCAACACATTTTCTTTCTTTGTTCTGCTCATTAATGGTATATGTGCCTTATATATGGTATGATTATTAACCTGTTTATTTGTTTTTTTTACTCGATTTACTGGATGGCATTAACCACTGTTGCATATGACAAATACACATGCCTCCTTTATTCTCATTCTTGAAGACAGATGAGTGTCATAATTCGATGTACCAATTATATTCCCCCCTCATTGCATCTTACTGTTGGTTGAATTCCCCATACTAACTGCACCATTTCAGTCAGCGATAATGTTAAAGTGGAGGTTCACCCTAAAAAACAAATTTCTACCATGCCATCCAGCATACTAGCGTCAGCTACAGTATGCCTTTATTTTTATTTTTTTGCGCTGTACTTACAGTTTAATCCATTACTTTTGTTTCAGACTACCGCAGGGAATAGGCGTTCCTATGAAGAGGGGAACATGATTGACGGCCGGCTATGGCGCGTCACGCTTTCCAAAAATAGCCGGAGTATGACTCGGCTGTTCACGGCGCTATACGGCGCCTGCGCACAGACTAGGAGCTGACTGCGCAGGCGCCGTATAGATCCTAGTCCTATTTCGGCTTTTTTCGGAACACGTGACGCGCCATAGCCGGCCGTCAATCATGTTCCCCTCTTCATAGGAACGCCTATTTCCCCGCCGGAGTCTGAAACTAAACTAATGGATTAAACTGTGAGTACAGCGACGCTAGTATGCTGGATGGCATGGTAGACAAAGACATTTTTTTTTTAGGGTGAACCCCCGCTTTAAGTCACTTGGCTGCTATCCCTACTCCACCTTGGATTCAGTAAGGGGTTTCCTCTTTGAACTCTTACACAGATACAAATTGGACACCTCAATGCCTATGGCATCTTATTTGCTTTCTATTATTATTATTATTCAGGATTTATATAGTGCCAACAGTTTATGCAGCTCTTTACAATGTAGAGTCACAGAGGGACAGCATGGCTCTTACTGGACTTGTATTCTTCCATGGACTCTCTCCTTGTCTAAAGCCTTGTACACACGATCGTTTTTTCCGATGAAAACAGACCGATGAACTGTTTTTATTGGACAAACCGATCGTGTGTGGGCCCAATCGGTTTGTTTTCCATCGGTGAAAAAAAATAGAACATGTTTAACTTTTTCCTATGTATAAAAAAACAATAGAAAAATCTGATCGTCTGTGTGGAACTCCATCAGAGAAAAATCTGTGCATGCTCAGAATCAAGTCGATGCATGCTTGGAAGCATTGAGCATAATTTTTTCTGCTCGTTGTAGTGTTGTACATCACCGCATTTGGACACAATCAGAATTTTTTTTTTTAAATCAGAAAAACTTTTATTTAAGAAAACAATATACAGTAACATACACTGTCATATGAGTAGCAGCACATCAGAAATAACATTGTTCCAATACAAAAACTGCAATCCACATAAAGGTGAATAACGGTGTGGGTTACATTTAGAATAGCAGTTTCTGCTGTACATAAAGTGTCAGCAGTCAATGTTTAATACAAATAAAGGAAAAAGTTGCGCTACAAAATACAAATGGGTGAGTAAGCAGCCTGCATCAACGACAGAGCAATATCGTAACAAAAACACAAAATATAAAAAATGCGGCGCTGGTGAAAGACAATATAATCCACTGTTTAGGCGGAGAAATGACTCATAATCTAAAATACATGGAACAATCAAACCACATATTGGGAACAAAGTGCAAACTAAGGTGATATAACAATCACTGGGTCATAATGAAAAACCATGAACATGGAAAATAAATTCCTTGTGTATTGATACACTAACAAATAAGTCCAGAATTCCTTCCGTGATTATATTGAATATATACTGTCCTAATTATTCCAATAGGGACATGTGAACAGAGAATTGTTGCTTCAAGGTGAGAGATGGAAGGAGGAACATCCACAATACACTCCAGCACTATCAAGAAGATGGAATATTCTTACCGGATCTGGTGGACACACTGACCGATGGTAGTATGTCAATAGAGCAGATAATGGATCCTCAGCCTGGTTAGGTTCATGGAAGAAACATCCAGCGGCACCAAAGGAAATCCAAAGATCTTTTCTGACCCAGCATCCAGGATAGCAAAAAGGTTCTTCACAGAGTTGGAATCACATGAAGGCACATAAAAAAAAATGAAGGGAGGCTCCACATAGTGCAGTTAAACCCGGGTGCAGGGATAAACGGCTTTATTAAAAAAGGTAGGTATATAATACCATACAAGTATAAAAATGGCAAAGAATAAAATAAAACATCAAGGTACTAGCCGGGTGAAGGAGCAAGTACAAGTGATCACCTAGTGATCACCTAGAATGAAAGCGTGGTGGATAGATATGCGGTACATAGCCTGCAACCGCATATCTATCCACCACGCTTTCATTCTATGTGATCACTTGTACTTGCTCCTTCACCCGGCTAGTACCTTGATGTTTTATTTTATTCTTTGCCATTTTTATACTTGTATGGTATTATATACCTACCTTTTTTTTGGAAAGTGTTAAGCCACGTACACACGATCAGTCAAACCGATGAGAACGGTCTGAAGGACAGTCGTCTTAGGTTAACCGATGAAGCTGACTGATGGTCTGATGTGCCTACACACCATCAGTTAAAAAATCGATCGTATCAGAACGCGGTGACGTAAAACACAACGACGTGCTGAAAAAAATGAAGTTCAATGCTTCCAAGCATGCGTCGACTTGATTCTGAACATGCGTGGGTTTTTAACCGATGGTTTTGCATACTAACGATCGGTTTTGACCTATCGGTTATCAATCCATTGGTTAAATTTTAAAGCAAGTTTGCTTTTTTTTAACCGATGGTTAAATAACCAATGGGGCCCACACACGATCGGTTTTGACAGATGAAAACGGTCCTTCAGACCGTTGTCCTCTGGTTAACCTATCGTGTGTACGAGGCTTTACATGCCCATAGATGTTATCTCAGGCTGGTGGTAGAGAACATTTGTTATTCTTACCCTGTTTGCCTATAGTGATAATGAATCTGTTGTCCCTGGACCCTATACTGCTTCTTTTCATATTGTATCAAATGGTATCTCCATCACATGTTTTTACCAATTAGCTTGTTCTGATATTCTTGGTTAGTTGTTGTGGACCTCTTTGCCCTGGGTGTACATTTGTTGGATAAAAAAAATCTTTGGCAGAGATCATCTGTGAAAAATAAGTATTTAGCATGTCACCCAAGGCCTCACTTTCCAATGTGGGGATATCCTCCCTTCATTTCTGGAACATATGGTGAAATATAAAGGCTTGTTTTTTATTTCCTAAATAGGTTCCTTTAAGCTAGTGCATTGTTGGTTCACTTACCTTTTCCTTCCATTTATCTTCTAAATGTTTTTTTTCTTTGTTTTCTTTGTCTGAATTTCTCACTCCCTGCTCCTCCTCAGTAAGGTGTTCAGTAAGCTGTTCTAAATGACTTTCCACGGCTCGGATGATGGTGGAAAGCTTACTGAGGAAAAACAGGAAGTGAGAAATTCAAACAAAGAAAAAAAACATTTAGAAGGGAAATCGTAGGAAAAGGTAAGTGAACCAACAATGCACTAGCTTAAAGGAACCTATTTAGAAAATAAAAGACTAACCTTTACAACCCTTTTAGGTGATTTTAATAACAGGAAATAATACTACAACTGAAAACAAATACTACAAAATCTATTTTTATTTTATTTTTAATAAGAGCACATTCTTAGCTGAGCTCCACTTCCAACTTCCCTTTTTGGCTAATTCAGCTTGCCACTGTTCACTTTACAACAACATAGGGCATGCCAAGGTAAGCTTGAGAAAGAGTTTAAGATCTTTCACGCCTGTCATTGTCATGGTCTAGCCTTTTACTGACCCTAGGCCACAGTGATAAAGTGTGAAGGGAAAAGAGCCAAGTGAAATGCCAAGTGCATGGGAAACACATTACAATGGAACAAAATAACAATCTGAAAGCCAAGAGAAATCAACAGCAAAGTGTGAAACCTATTTTCAAACACAGAGAATTAACTAGAAAAATGATAGCTGTTTGAGCACGAAGACACCCTTGTAGGGAAGAACTGACGTAATTGTTGCAACCCACTAAAGCAGATACAACACTTCCTGCGCCAGGTCTACAGCCTAAAGTAACTGATTACTAAGCAAGCACATAGTCATGACCACAGTAAAGGCCTTTTGTATCTGTTATTGCATTCTCATAATGCAAAGCTCAGTATACAGTACATTCTAAGCAGTGTCAGGTGGTGCTTCATTTTTTTTGAGGGGGGGGCAAACAAAACCCCCGCCCTGTTCTTACCCTGTCCATGTCGTAGGCAGCTTCGGTGGCTTCACCAGCTTCTCCTCCCGGACAATCTGGTCGCTTCTCCTCCAGTCTTAGTACTCGCTTCCTGATTGGCCTTGAGGAGAAGCAGGAAGACAATAGCAAATCAACATGTCGCAAGAGGGTTGAGCCCAACCTTTTTGAAGCCAATTAAAGCCTCAGGCTCTAATCATGTGCTTAAACAAAAAAATAGAAACCTCATAGAAATTCATGTGTAGCGGTACCCTTGTGGGGGCTGCTGATAGACTCTATACCTATACCCCACTGGTTACCCCGACTGCAAATTCTCTCTTACCTCTGACACCTTGGGTTCCATTCTGAAAAGTTGCGTTAGTAATGAGAAACTCACACAGTATCACTAAACTACTCAGATATGTTTACTGAGATTGAACACAAGAAAATATATAAGTAAAACACAACTTATGTTAAGCAGAAAATATCATTTGCCACTGACATACAAAGGCGTGCACCTTAATACCTCCACAAGACCTATGTGAACAGGTACACAGAGAGACAAATATCCAGCACCTTTAAGTCATGTATTAAATACCTTTCCTCTGAGGCCTCAGCACACAGACCAGCAAACAGTGTACAGCAAACACAATGTAATTTGAATAACGTCTTACTAAATGGCTCCCCCTAGGTTATAGTTAAATGATTAAGTATTAGGAAGCAAAGCAGTAAAGCATAACAAAGGGGATAAAGGTAAATGTTCTTTCAATTCCGGATATCTTCAGCTAGCCTGTTGTTTATACTGCAGTGTAATTTGTAATCCAGGTAGGTAAAAGACAAAAGCAACTGAAGAGCAAAGATGAACTGATAAGTACTGAAACTGAAGAAGTATTATCACACGTGTTTTCCCCTTTAGTTATGTTAATGAGTTGGATACAGTACTGACTTTACAGCACAGTGAGGAAGAATAGGCCCCAAGGGCCTGCAGTATACAGCCTATGAAGAAGTAGATTCACATCCGTGGAACTACAAGTCTCACCAGCCAGTCTGTAAGAAAACCACTCAGCAATACTGTTATCTCTATCTGGATGGGCAGGTGCCCGCTCACCACTATGGACCCAGTCAGATGAAGGGCTCCAGCCGGAATCCCTTCTGATGTCTCTGTCTGGTGAAATGGCGCTGCACAGAAGTGCAGGGTTCCCCGAAGTTCTGGAGTGTAGGACAGTCCGCTTGCTGGAATAGCGATGCTGTCCTCTGAGGTCCCACTGAGGCTGACGATCCGGGTCTCCGCTGCATAGGCCGCAGATTCTCAATCCCCGTCACACAGACCTCCTGCTGGCAGGTTCAGAATGGCGTCCAGAGAGGCTGAAAACAGGCCGCACCCGCCATTTTAGTTTTCCTCCTAGCAGGCTGCTCTGTGCACTTTGCATTGTGTGTCCGATGGTCCAGAGCGGGGCCAGCAAACAGTATCACCCCCTCATCCAAACTACATGTCCCACAATGCATTGCTCTGTTCGCTCTCAAAGAGGAAAAAGAAAAATGACAGCGTCCAACATGCACTAAGCAGAGCCAAACACATATATGAAACAATAAACCATTGCTTAATAATAACTATAGTAGCACCCCTTGGCTACACATGCGTCCAGCGCCCCGTATGTAGATTAGGGGCCGATGCATGGTGATTAGGAGAGCGGTACCCCTGTGCCACTTATTGGCCGGCCGCCGCTAATTCTAAGAAAGACTGCAAGCAGGCAGGTAAGTTTATTTTACTACAGAATAGACATCTGCAATAAACAGCCTGCCCACTCAATATTTAAAAAAAAAAAATACTTTTTCTGCCCCACCTCGAAGAGCAAAAATGTAATATATTTTAGTCTATCAATCATTAGATGTGGTAGCTGCATTTGTTTTTTCTTTGCTCAGGCTAAGTACACTTTCTTTTGCCACATTTTAGGCTTCAAACATAAAGATATAAAACTGTAATTTTTTGTGAAGAATCAACAACAAGTGGGACACCATCATGAAGTGGAACTAAATTTATTGGATATTTCAAACTTTTTAACAAATAAAAAACTGAAAACTTGGGCGTGCAAAATTATTCTGCCCCCTTAAGTTAATACTTTGTAGTGCCACCTTTTGCTGCGATTACAGCTGTAAGTCACTTGGGGTATGTCTCTATCAGTTTTACACATCGAGAGACTGAAATTTTTGCCAATTCCTATTTGCAAAACAGCTGGAGCTCAGTGAGGTTGGATGGAGAGCGTTTGTGAACAGCAGTTTTCAGTTCTTTCCACAGATTCTCGATTGGATTCAGGTCTGGACTTTGACTTGGCCATTCTAACACCTGGATATGTTTATTTGTGAACCATTCCATTGTAGATTTTGCTTTATGTCTTGGATCATTGTCTTGTTGGAAGACAAATCTCCGTCCCAGTCTCAGGTCTTTTGCAGACTCCATCAGGTTTTCTTCCAGCATGGTCCTGTATTTGGCTCCATCTATCTTCCCATCAATTTTAATCATCTTCCCTGTCCCTGCTGAAGAAAAGCAGGCCCAAACCAGGATGCTGCCACCACCATGTTTGACAGTGGGGATGGTGTGTTCAGGGTGATGAGCTGTGTTGCTTTTACGCCAAAGATAACGTTTTGCATTGTTGCCAAAAAGTTGGATTTTGTTTTTATCTGACCAGAGCACCTTCTTCCACATGTTTGGTGTGTCTCCCAGGTGGCTTGTGGCAAACTTTAAACGACACTTTTTTTATGGATATCTTTAAGAAATGACTTTCTTCCTGCCACTCTTCCATAAAGGCCAGATTTGTGCAGTATACTGATTGTTGTCCTATGGACAGAGTCTCCCACCTTGGTTGCATCTCTGATCAGTCTTCTCCTTGTATAAGCAGAAAGTTTAGAGGGACGGCCAGGTATTCGTAGATTTGCAGTGGTCTCATACTCCTTCCATTTCAATAATATCGCTTGCACAGTGCTCCTTGGAATGTTTAAAGCTTGGGAAATCTTTTTGTATCCAAATCTGGCTTTAAACTTCTCCACAACAGTATCTCGGACCTGCCTGCTTGTTCTTCATGATGCTCTCTGCGCTTTAAACGGACTTCCTGAGACTATCACAGTGCAGGTGCATTTATACGGAGACTTGAGTACACACAGGTGGATTCTATTTATCATCATTAGACATTAGTCAACATTGGATCATTCAGAGATCCTCACTGAACTTCTGGAGAGAGTTTGCTGCACTGAAAGTAAAGGGGCTGAATAATTTTGCACGCCCAATTTTTCAGTTTTTTATTTGGTAACAAAGTTTGAAATATCCAATACATTTTATCTTTATGTTTGAAGCCTGAAATGTGGCAAAAGGTCGCAAAGTTCAAGGGGGCCGAATACTTCCGCAAGGCACTGTATCTGTTGATCCTGAAAGAAACATAATATTCTTTTAATATCCTATGGGCTGAACTAAAATCTCAAACAATTTTATCAGCTACCTTTTGTGAACTACAAAGCAACACCTCTCTATGTAATGGTGATGGGGAGAGAGTGAGGTGTTTGTAGTCTAAATTGAGAAAGCAGGCTAGGGTGACAACCCTGCTCCTTCGTTGATACAATGAGCATTGTCACTAGGGATGAGCTTTGCGCTCGAAAGGAACGTATGTTCGACTCGAACATCGTCCGTTCGTCGAATTTTGAACAAAAACGATCGTTCGCGGCAAATTCGAGTGAAACGACATGGCCCATAATTCACTGCGGCATTGCGCCCTGATGATTGGCCAAACATGCACTATGACCCTGCATGCTTGGCCAATCACAGCATGCAAAAAAAGGAGAGCCATAATTGGACAAAGCCAGGGTGGCTTTGGCCAATTATGGCTCAGGGCTTTAGCACACACCCCACACTATATAAGGCCGCCTGCTGGGCGGCCTCGTGTAGTGTGTTCCGGGTTCTTACTGAGAGCAGTTAGAGAGAGATTGTCTTTTTAGATAGCTAGATAGAGCAGGCAGGCAGGCTAGTCAGTTTAGCTGTAATTACAGTGTGTAGAGAATATATATACATCCCTAGGAGTTGTACATATATTTATACACTGTATAGCTCAGCTAGATCAGTTCTTCCTAATTTACTGGCAGGTACAATAGCAGTGATTTTAATGATGCTTAAAGCTTAAAAAAATGAAAAATTCCTTTAAATATTGTACCTGCTGGGTGTCTATAATTTGCCTGTGAAAACGTCTTTGAGAACCCGGGTCTTGCCCGAGGGAACATGTATCAATGGAAAAAAGTTTTTAAAACTGTCGTTTTTTCTGGAGCAGGACTCTTTTTTTCCATTGATACTACGATCAAAGGAAAAAAAGTTTTAAAAACGGTTGTTTTTTCAGGAGTCCTGCTCCTGAAAAAACGTCAGTTTTAAAAACTTTTTTCCATTGATACATGTTCCCTGGGGCAAGACCCGGGTTCTGAAAGACGTTTTCCAACAATAACTTGAATATTGGTCTTTAAAATTATCGTTTTTTAGTTTGAACGTTCGAGTCCCATAGACTTCAATGGGGTTCTAAATGTTTGTGCGAACGATCGGACTGTTCGACGGTTCTGGTGCAAACCGAACGCGGGGGTGTTCGGCTCATCCCTAATTGTTAGCCTATACCAGTGTTTCTCAAACCTTTTCCACTTGGTGCGTCCTTTAAATGTATTTTTAGCCTTGAGGCAACCCTGTCCAAAGCTTGGTTTACATTACTGTGTGTCGCGGAAAGTGCGCAAAATCATGCTTGTCCCTGACATGCAGAAAAATGCTTTGCTCTTTAGGGGTGGCATTAATTTTTTTTTTTATAAATTCTTTATTTAAATTTTTCTTTCACAAAGATAATAATATTAGAGCTTTTCATGCAAGACATCTTATTCAACAATTCAAATAATTTTACTCTTAACATCTTTTTGCATGAACACTGATTACTCTTTACCAAAAACAAAAAGTTTTTAAATTCCCCTTCCACTAATTCCTCCTTTATCATATTAAACATTGTTTTATAATAATCTGCTCCCGTACTATATCTTTGTTATATTATCATCGACCATGGCCCTGCCCAGGTTATCCCCCTTTCCACAGAATAAGGATAATTCTTAATGGTACCCCACACATTGGCAAACGCAGGATGTTTTTGGTGCAGCGCAATTTTTCAAAAAAAGGTCAAGGACTCCTTTCCCTGCATTTCTGCAGGTATGGCAGCCCACTGAAATATGGGCAGCACGCATCCACACAGATGTGAACCAAGGGTTTCTCCACATGTAAGGTTGGGTGAGGTAAAACCACTTGGTTAAGCTGTTTTTACCACCCCCATATGCTCCCCCTTTAGTTGCAAAAGCAGCAGCTGGGGGTGTACACATGCTGTGGCTGCAGCTAGTATACCCAGGGTGAATGGGGCTGCACTGCAACCATCCCAGACCTGTGTCCATTGCATGCGGTTGCAGTGTGGTGATGCTGCATTCACGGCATTAAAACAGGTATTGAGGAAGCGACACATTGGGGCTGATTTACTAATGAATCTGCGCTGCGCCGGTACATGCCTTAATTAGTGCGCTGGATGAATCCCTAATTAGGCGCATGAACCGGCGGCAGCAGCAGCGCGATCTGATTGATAACTAAAGCCGCCGCCGAACTCCCTGTATAAGTCTATGGGGGGAAATCTTAATAGTGAATTTTAAAGGCTAATCTGCAAGTTTTGTCCTAAAAAGTGTTTGGGGACCTCAGTCCTGCCCCAGGGGACATGTACCAATGCTTTTTTTATTTTTTAAAACGGCCGTTTTTTCGGGAGCAGTGATTTTAATAATGCTAAAAGTGCAATAATAAAAGTGTAATTTTCCTTTAAATTTCGTACCATGGGGGTCTCTAATGTCAGCATGTGAAAAAGCGCATGTTTCCCGTGGTTAGAACTGTCTCTGCACAAAATGTCATTTTTCAAAGGAAAAAAGCCATTTAAAACTGACTCGCGGCAATAATGAATTGTCGGCTCCCGGCAATTGCAGGAGAATTCATTCATTAAAAAAAGGAAAAAAAAAAGCGTGGGGGTCCCCCCAAATTCAATAACCAGACCCTTTAGGTCTGGTATGGATATTAAGGGGAACCCCGCCGTCAATTTTTTAAAAAAAATGACGTGGGGTTCCCCCCAAATATCCATAACCAGACCCTTCGGGTCTGGTGTGGAATTTAAGGGGAACTCCACTCCAAATTAAAAAAAAAATGGCGTGGAGTCCCCCCTAAAATCCACACCAGACCCCTTATCCGAGCACGTTGACCTGGCCGGCCGCAGAAAAGAGGGGGGGACAGAGCGCGCCCCCCCCCCTCTCCTGAACCGCACCAGGCCACATGCCCTCAACATTGGGAGGGTGTTTTGGGGTGCCCCCCAAAACACCTTGTCCCCATGTTGATGAGGACAAGGGTCTCTTCCCCACAACCCTTGCCCGGTGGTTGTGGGGGTCTGCGGGCAGGAGGCTTATCGAAATCTGGAAGACCCCTTTAACAAAGGGGCCCCCCAGATCCCGGCCCCCCCCCTGTGTGAAATGGTAATGGGGTACCTTGTACCTCTACCATTTCACGAGAAAAAAAATGTAAAGGGTTAAAAAAGACAAGAGCCGGTTTTTGACAAGTCCTTTATTATCTTCTTTCTTCTTTTCTTCGGGTTTCTTCTTCCTCCTCCTTCTTCTTCCTCTGCTTCTGTCTTGGGTCTTCTATTCCCGCATCTTGCCCGGCGTGTTCTTCCATCTTCTGTTCCTCCCGCTGTCCTTCTCGTCCGCATCTTCTTCTCCTTCTTCTTCTTCGCCGGAGGCGCCGCTTCCAATTGAAATCCCCGCTGTCTGCCGGACCACGCCCCCCCCTCTGACGCCACGGGCAAGCTCTTAGGAGTGTGCTGCAAGTGCGTCCGAGGGGGGCGTGGTCACATGTCAGAGGGCGGCCAATTCAATTTGAAGCTCGTGCGCGGCTTTTTCTTTGCCAGAGTCGCCGCTTCCAATTGAATTGCCCGCTTTCTGGAACATGTGACCACGGGGACTTTCCTAAGAGCTTGCCCGTGGCGTCAGAGGGGGGGCGTGGTCCGGCAGACAGCGGGGATTTCGATTGGAAGCGGCCGCTCCGGCGAAGAAGAAGAAGGAGAAGATGCGGACGAGAAGGACAGCGGAAGAAGATGGAAGAACACGCCAGTCAAGATGCGGGAATAGAAGACCCAAGACAGAAGCAGAGGAAGAAGAAGGAGGAGGAAGAAGAAACCCGAAGGAAAGAAGAAAGAAGATAATAAAGGACTTGTCAAAAACCGGCTCTTGTCGTTTTTAACCCTTTACATTTTTTTTCTCGTGAAATGGTAGAGGTACAAGGTACCCCATTACCATTTCACACAGGGGGGGGGGCCGGGATCTGGGGGGCCCCTTTGTTAAAGGGGTCTTCCAGATTTCGATAAGCCTCCTGCCCGCAGACCCCCACAACCACCGGGCAAGGGTTGTGGGGAAGAGACCCTTGTCCTCATCAACATGGGGACAAGGTGTTTTGGGGGGCACCCCAAAACACCCTCCCAATGTTGAGGGCATGTGGCCTGGTGCGGTTCAGGAGAGGGGGGGGGCCGCGCTCTGTCCCCCCCTCTTTTCTGCGGCCGGCCAGGTCAACGTGCTCGGATAAGGGGTCTGGTGTGGATTTTAGGGGGGACTCCACGCCATTTGTTTTTTAATTTGGGGTGGAGTTCCCCTTAAATTCCACACCAGACCCGAAGGGTCTGGTTATGGATATTTGGGGGGACCCCCACGTCATTTTTTTCAAAAATTGATGGCGGGGTTCCACTTAATATCCATATCAGACCTGAAGGGTCTGGTTATTGAATTTGGGGGGACCCCCACGTCATTTGAATAATTATTTTAAAATTCGTACCATGGGGGGGGGGGATGTCAGCAGGTGAATAAAGTGCACTTTTCCTGTGGTTAGAAATATGTCTTTGCACAAAATGACATTCTGAAAAAAAAAAAAAAAAAAAAAAGCCATTTAAAACTGACTCGCGGCAATAATGAATTGTCGGCTCCCGGCAATTGCAGGAGAATTCATTCATTAAAAAAAGGGAAAAAAAAAGCGTGGGGGTCCCCCCAAATTCAATAACCAGACCCTTTAGGTCTGGTATGGATATTAAGGGGAACCCCGCCGTCAATTTAAAAAAAAAAATGACGTGGGGTTCCCCCCAAATATCCATAACCAGACCCTTCGGGTCTGGTGTGGAATTTAAGGGGAACTCCACCCCAAATAAAAAAAAAATGGCGTGGAGTCCCCCCTAAAATCCACACCAGACCCCTTATCCGAGCACGTTGACCTGGCCGGCCGCAGAAAAGAGGGGGGGACAGAGCGCGGCCCCCCCCCTCTCCTGAACCGCACCAGGCCACATGCCCTCAACATTGGGAGGGTGTTTTGGGGTGCCCCCCAAAACACCTTGTCCCCATGTTGATGAGGACAAGGGTCTCTTCCCCACAACCCTTGCCCGGTGGTTGTGGGGGTCTGCGGGCAGGAGGCTTATCGAAATCTGGAAGACCCCTTTTACAAAGGGGCCCCCCAGATCCCGGCCCCCCCCCTGTGTGAAATGGTAATGGGGTACCTTGTACCTCTACCATTTCACGAGAAAAAAAAAGTGTCAGTGTAAAAAAAGACAAGAGCCGGTTTTTGACAAGTCCTTTATTATCTTCTTTCTTCTTTCCTTCGGGTTTCTTCTTCCTCCTCCTTCTTCTTCCTCTGCTTCTGTCTTGGGTCTTCTATTCCCGCATCTTGCCCGGCGTGTTCTTCCATCTTCTTCCGCTGTCCTTCTCGTCCGCATCTTCTCCTTCTTCTTCTTCTTCGCCGGAGCGGCCGCTTCCAATCGAAATCCCCGCTGTCTGCCGGACCACGCCCCCCTCTGACGCCACGGGCAAGCTCTTAGGAAAGTCCCCGTGTGGTGCCTGTGCGTCAGAGGGGGGCGTGGTCACATGTTCCAGAAAGCGGGCAATTCAATTGGAAGCGGCGACTCTGGCAAAGAAAAAGCCGCGCACGAGCTTCAAATTGAATTGCCCGCCCTCTGACATGTGACCACGCCCCCCTCTGACGCACTGGCAGCACACTCCTAAGAGCTTGCCCGTGGCGTCAGAGGGGGGGGGGGCGTGGTCCGGCAGACAGCGGGGATTTCGAATTGGAAGCGGCCGCTCCGGCGAAGAAGAAGAAGGAGAAGATGCGGACGAGAAGGACAGCGGAAGAAGATGGAAGAACACGCCAGGGCAAGATGCGGGAATAGAAGACCCAAGACAGAAGCAGAGGAAGAAGAAGGAGGAGGAAGAAGAAACCCGAAGGAAAGAAGAAAGAAGATAATAAAGGACTTGTCAAAAACCGGCTCTTGTCGTTTTTAACCCTTTACATTTTTTTTTCTCGTGAAATGGTAGAGGTACAAGGTACCCCATTACCATTTCACACAGGGGGGGGGCCGGGATCTGGGGGGCCCCTTTGTTAAAGGGGTCTTCCAGATTTCGATAAGCCTCCTGCCCGCAGACCCCCACAACCACCGGGCAAGGGTTGTGGGGAAGAGACCCTTGTCCTCATCAACATGGGGACAAGGTGTTTTGGGGGGCACCCCAAAACACCCTCCCAATGTTGAGGGCATGTGGCCTGGTGCGGTTCAGGAGAGGGGGGGGGCCGCGCTCTGTCCCCCCCTCTTTTCTGCGGCCGGCCAGGTCAACGTGCTCGGATAAGGGGTCTGGTGTGGATTTTAGGGGGGACTCCACGCCATTTTTTTTTTTATTTGGAGTGGAGTTCCCCTTAAATTCCACACCAGACCCGAAGGGTCTGGTTATGGATATTTGGGGGGAACCCCACGTCATTTTTTTTAAAAATTGATGGCGGGGTTCCCCTTAATATCCATACCAGACCTAAAGGGTCTGGTTATTGAATTTGGGGGGACCCCCACGCTTTTTTTTTGGTGTTTTTAATGAATGAATTCTCCTGCAAATTCCAAGAGCTGACAATTCATTATAGCCGCGAGTCAGTTTTAAATGGCTTTTTTCCTTCAGAATGTCATTTTTCACATGCTGACATTACACCCAGGGCCGCCATCAGGGGGGTACAGGCAGTACACCTGCAGGGCCGCCATTAGGGGGGTACAGGCATTACACCGCCCGGGGGTCCCCAGGGGCCCCCAGGGGCCCGGATGGGAACCACCCTAAAACAAAAAAAACAATTTTTTTTTTTTTTTTTTGTTTAAGGGCTCCGAAGGTCCCCAGGGGCCCGGAGGCCACTAAGGGCCCCAGATGGCAAGCCCTTTTTTTAAAATAAAATATATATATTTAAAAAAATATATATATTTTTTTAATATATTTTTTTTTTTTTTTTTAAGGAAAGGGCCCAGAGGTCCCCAGGGCCCTGGAAGGCTACCCCCTTGTTTTTTTACTTTTTTTCGATAAATGTTATATTTAAAAAATATATATATATGTATTTTCTCTCTTTTGTATTTTTATTTGATAAAGAGCACAGAGGTCCCCAGGGCCCCGGATGGCTACCCCCCTTTTTTATATATATTTTTCTTTATTTCTTATTTCTGTCAAAATTTTTGTAAAGGGCCCCTCCGCTCCTCAATTTGTGGCACCACCCCCCCCCCCCCCCGCTTCTCAATTTCATGCGGCAGCACCCCCCCCCGGTTCTCTGCTCCAGGGGGCCCATGCCTGAAGCTGTGTAAGGGGCCCCAAAATTCATGATGGCGGCCCTGTACACCTGTAAGGGGCCCGGGGGTCCGGAGGTGCCCAGATGCCTGGAGGCCCCCCAGCGCCCCAGATGGTAACCCCCCTCTTTTTTTTTTTGTATATATATTTGTTAGTTGGTTTTTGTAGGATTTTTTATTAAAGGGCCAATTTTTGGAATTTAATATTTTTTAGCAGTCTGGAGGTCCCCAGGGCCCCGGGTGGCAACCCCCCAAATTTTTTGTTATTAAAGGGCCAATGTTTTGGTTTAGGGGTCTGGAGGTCCCCAGTGGCCTGGTCCCCAGTGGCCCGGAGATCCCCAGGGCTCCAGATGACAACCCCCCACCTTTACAAAAAAATCAAAAAAAAAAACATATGATATATTTTTTGGTTATTTTTTAAACATATATATATATAATATAATTTTGAAAGCTCCCAGAGGGCCCCTTTTTGCTTCTAAAAATGTTATAAACATTTTCCCCAGGTTTGTTACTTTTTACTTTAATTTCTTTTTTAAAGTGTATTTTGTGCGTGAAGTCGAGAGAGAGGAGCTGGACTTGCAATCGCCATCCTTCTCCATGCCCCCGGTGGCAATGGTGGGTGTGAGGGGGGCCTCACCCCACCTGCTACACTTGGGAGCCCGATGGGACAGAGGGACTCCCCCTATGAAGGAGTGTAGCCCACCCAGCCAGCCCTGTAGGTCCTTCACCTCCCTTTATTTTAGGAGACCTCATGGCCAAAGTGTGTGCAAGTGTGGTGTTTTTTTTGTGGGGGGGGGGGGGGTGGTTATACTAAGCACAGGCGTACCTTGCATAGCACACCCACCGGGAGCCGGGCTGACACCACCAAACTCAATTCATATGTAGCCGAGACCGGGATCCGAACCCTTGGCTGCAGAGGTGAACGGCTTGTCAGCGCAGTGCCATTCACGTTGAGCCACCACAGCTCCCACCCAATGTTATTTTTTTTTTAGATTTTTGGTAGTTATTTTTTATTAAAGGGCCCAGAGCTCCCAAGGCAACCCCCTTTTTTATTATTTTATATATGTAGATATTGTAATTTATTTTTCATTAAAGAGCCCAGAAGTTTCTTTTTATTAAAGGGCCCAGTGGTCCCCAGGGCCCCCGGATGGCTACCACCCTTTTTAATATATATTTTTCTATATGTATTTTTTAGTAAAGGAACCCCCCGCTTATCAAATTGCGGCAGCCCCCCCCCCCTTCTTAATATCAGGCGGCACCCCCCCCCCCTATTCTCTGCTCCAGGGGGCCCATGCCTGAAGCTGTGTAAGGGGCCCCATAATTCCTGATGGCGCCCCTAATTGCCTCCCCCCCCCCATGGTACGAAATTTCAAGGAATTTTTCACTTTTATTGGTGCACTTTAACCACTTCCATACCGCGCCTATTCTGGCACTTCTCTCCTTCATGTAACAATTATATTTTCTTCCTTGAAACTTACTCAGGACCCCCAAACATTATATATATTTTATTAACAAACACCCTAGGGAATAAAGTGGCGGCCATTTTTTCGGACACATTTCCAACAGTATTTGTGCCAAAAATTTTCTAACGTTTTTTTTTTTTTTTGGCTTTCCAAAAAAAAACCTGTTTCATGAATGACAAAATAAGAAAGCAGTAAAGCTAGCCCAATTTTTAGGGATAAGGTAAAAGATGATGTTACACCGAGTAAATAGATACCTAACTTGTCACGCTTTCATATTGCGCACACTCATGGAATGGCGCTAAACTTCGTTATTAAAAATCTCCATAGGCAACGCTTGACTTTTTTTCTCAGGTTACCACTTTTGAGTTACAGAGGAGGTCTAGTGCTAACATTATTGCTCTCGCTCTAACGCACGCTATGATACCTCACATGTGGGGTTTGAAGGATGTTTACATATGTGGGTGGGACTTGCATGCGTGTTCGCTTCTGAGTGCGAGCTACTAGGGACAGGAGCATTTAAATTCCTTTGTTATTTTATTTTTTTACTTAATATTTTATTTTTTGCACTTGTTTGTCCCTTTGTTTGTATTATTTTTCACTTTTCTTCCTATTACAAGGAATGTAAACATCCCTTGTAATAGGACTAGTGTGTGACAGGTCCTCTTTATAGAGAAAGGCGGGGTCAATTAGACCCCACATCTGTCCTCCAGGCTGGAAAGCATGGAATTGGTAAAAAAAAAAACATCTCATGCTTTCAGCTGCAATCATGTTCGTTCAGCACAGTAGCGTAGTGTGTAGCATGTTCACCTAGCAGCAAAAGGGTTGCTGGTTCGAATCCCGCCCGTGACACTATCTGCCTGGAGTTTGCATGTTCTCCCTGTGCGGGTTTCCTCCCACAATCTAAAAACATGCTGTAAATTGGATCCTGTCTAAATAAGCCCTAATGTGCAGTAGGAGATTTAGGTTTTGTGCTGCCCTAGGCCTGACCAAATTTTGGCACCCCCCTAATAGAAAAATGACCCACCCTTCCTGTCAAGGCCACACCCTGTTTTTTTATGACCCACCCAGGAATTTTCAGGGGACACACACAAGTTCTGTGGGGGGGGACTTGGGGGGCCCTTAATTTGCCTACTTTTTCGATCACTTCCTGTTTGGCTATGGGGCAGGAAGTGAAGGCCAATCTCCCCAAACGGACAGGGATAATACAAAATAAACTGACAGAGCTTCTAACCCCCCCCCCCCCCCCCCACCAACTCTATCCAAAATGAAAGAAATCCAAAAAATAAAAGTGATGATTATTGTTCCAGTTTAACCCCAAATTTCAGATCATTTTATTGAGAGGCTTAAGAAAATATAACCATGCCAATAGGCCACGATCCAGCGTTGCTAATATGTATGAATGTGTGTTAGGGACCCCCACAAACACCACCCAATGTTAAATCAACTATTTTCATGTTTGTTTTGGGGATGCCTGCACCCCTGATAGGGTAAAGACACCTCACAAATGTTGTCACTTTCTACTTAATTCATTCACTTCCTGCCACACAGCCAAACAGGAAGTGAGGGAAACACCTGAGTAATGTTTTGTTGGGGACACACAGATCAATATAAATAGTTTCCCATTTTGGAAATGGCATTTTGCTGTGTACACCCCAAATTAGTAGGAATCTTGGACTTTGGGGTCCATTTACTAAAGGCAAATCCACTTTGCACTACAAGTGGACAAGCAAGGAAGAAAACTCAAAACTTGGCGGGATTGGAAGTAAAAACCATCAGTGCTTCCCTTCTGATTTTCATTGCCTACGCTTCTACTGCAGAGCGGCTTTGCCTTTACTAAACCCCAAAGTAACTAATCATTTGGGGTGTACACTGCAGTGCAATTTGCTTAATGGTGACACTAGTTAGATTGACCTGTGCCCCGAAGAAAAGACCATTGGTAGGGTTTTAACCTCACTTCCTGTTCAGCTGTGTGACAGGAAGTGAAGCCAATTTTAGGAAAAGGGACACAAAGCCCAACCTAAAAACACTAGCAGGGGTTCTAACACTCAATTGGCTTCCCTCAAACAACCCACAATTAGAATAGGATTGTCTTGTGCTAGTTTCAAGCACAGCGCTGTAAATCAGCACTTCAAGCCTGTCCAAAAAAAAACACACCACCCCCCCCCCCCCCACCTCCAACAGGCCCTGTTTGCAGCTTTTCCTACATCTTGCACATGTGCTTTAAAAAGTCAGTCTGGACATCAGTTCTAGGAAACAATACTTACCGCTTTGTCCTTCCTTTTCTGGTGACTAAACATTTCATGCATACACACCAGGAAAGAGCTTAGAGACAAATCACACTTGATGGTTTAGGCCCAAACTATTTCAGCTGCAGCGGTTGAAATCCATAGCAGGAAAAAAATAATCACAAAACAAACTTCAAAATTTGAAAGTAAATTTTATTGGTCCACAAAACAAGGAAAGCAAAACAAAAAATTACAAATAAACACACCAAAAATATATAAAAACACCTAAAAACAAAAAAGACCAACGTTTATTTCACAGTCATTGGAAAATAAATCATGCTTTTGAAATAACAGGATAGACCCACAGGATTAAAACATTAGTCATTAACATCTTGAGAAACATTTAGCAAAATTATGTAGCAGAGAAAACATCAAAAAATACAAAACTTGCTCCAAAACATCTCTGTTTCACTCCGCCATTCCTTCCAGCCAGCAAATCTGCCCCCTCTGAGGGGCAGCTGACACGTGCAGTATCCACGCTTTTTATAACATGTGTGCTAATGAACCAATTGGAAACACATGAAGAAATGTCAGCCTCTAGTTTGTGTGCACTTGGAACTGCTTACACCTGTTAAGGATGTCCTTAAATTACTAAGCCAAAAAAAGAGCTTTCTGAGCATGCTCAGAAAGATGCAAGTCATTTTCAGGATGAAACTTCCAACTTCTTTTTCTAACTGTTCGAGCATGCCCAGTTCACTCGAAATGCAGTACCAGAATCAAATCTGCAATGGCGGATGAAAGCATTAGAGGTGTTAAATTTTTTTTTGGTCCCCCTGAAGTGATGCTTTACAAGCTGAACGGGAGGTCTTATAGAATTTTTACGTAACAAACCTAAATAGTAATAATT
The DNA here is from genome assembly GCA_029574335.1 of Rana kukunoris. NCBI lineage: Eukaryota > Metazoa > Chordata > Amphibia > Anura > Ranidae > Rana > Rana kukunoris. Next base: position 234,992,182 of record CM056052.1, on the reverse strand, counting down.
TAAACGCCCCTGTCCCTAGTAGCTCGCAGTCAGAAGCGAACAAGCAGCATTTTTATTGTTTCCGGTTACCAGTTTAGATTTACAGATGAGGTCTAGTGCTATAAATATTCCTCTTGCTGTTACGCACGCTATGATACCTCACATGTGTGGTTTGAAGAATGTTTCCATATATGGGGGCGGGCCTTAAATGTGTAAGCCCCGCCCACATATTGAACCCCCGTTCAAACCCCACATGTGAGGTATCATAGCGTACGTTAGAGCGAGAGCAATACTTTTAGCACTAGACCTCCTCTGTAAATCAAAACTGGTAACCTGAAACACATAAAAAAGCGTTGCCTATGGGTATTTTCAAGTACTGAAGTTTGGCGCCATTCCATGAGTGTGTGCAATATTAAAGTGTAACATGTTGGGTATCTATTTACTCGGTGTAACATCATCTTTCACATTATGGCCATAAATTGGGCTAACTTTAGTGTATTCTTAATTTGTAACCACTTGAGCCCCAGAGCATATTACTGGTCACTGACGGGGCCATTTTTTGCATTTCAACACTGCGTCATTTTGACTGACAATTGCGTGGTTGTGCGACGTGGCCCCCAAAAAAATTGGGCGTCCTCATCCTCCCCCCCCCCCCCCCCCCCCCCTAAAAATTCAATTTTTTTTTTTTGTTGGTGGTATTTGATCACCTCTGCGTTTTTTCTTATTTTTGCTTGACCCAAAACTATAGCGACAATTTGGTAACTAAAAAAACATCTTTTTTACGGTTTGCTATAATAAATCTCCCCCAAAATATATTCAAAAAATGTTTGCCCTCAGTTTAGGCCGATAAGTATTCTTGGACATCTTTTTGGTTGCAAAAAATCACAATAAGCGTTTGATTGGTTTGGGCAAAAGTTCTAAGTAGGGGTTGGTCTTATGGGTTTTTTTTGAATAATTTTTTGTTTTACTAGTAATGGTGGCTATCATTTGTTTTTTCTGTCTAATGCGACATTGTGGCGGACACATTTTTGTGAGATTTGGCATTTTTGTAGCGAGCAATGGTATATCAATGCATTGCTTACTATAAAAATGACACTGGCAGGGAAGGGGTTAACACTAGGGGCGCGGAAGGGGTTGAATATGTTACCTGGGTGTGTTCTAACTGTAAAGGGGGTGGGACTGTGTAGGGGAAATGACAGATCGCTGTTCATACATTGTAGGGACAGACGAGCAGGCATTCCCCCCCCCCCCTGACAGGACCGGGATAAAGGGGAACTCCACCCCAAATTACCAAAAAAAAACGGCGTGGGGGTCCCCCTTCAGGTGCACAACAGGCTCTTAGATTTGATCTGGAACATAAGGGGTTAAACCCACGCCAAAAAACGGCGTGGGGTTCCCCCTCAGATCCAGACCAAACCCTTCTCCCAGGCACGCAGTCTGGCCGGACAGGAATGGGGGTGGGGACGAGCGAGCGCCCCCCCCCCTCCTGAGCCGTACCAGACCACATGCCCTCGACATGGGGGAGTGTGTGCTGTGGGGGAGGGGGGCACTGCCCCCCCACCCCAAAGCACTCTTGTCCCCATGTCGAAAGGGACAAGAGCCTCTTCCCGACAACCCTGGCCGTTGGTTGTCGGGGTATGCGGGCGGGGGGCTTATCAGAATCTGAGAGCCCCCTATATTAAGGGGGCCCCCAGATTCTGGCCCCCCACCCTATGTGAATGAGTATGGGGTACATCGTACCCCTACCCATTCACCGGGTGGAAAAGTGTAAACACAAAAAAAAACACAGAAAAAAATAATTTATTAGTCAGCTCCGGGGGTCTTCTGCCGGGACCCCCCACCACCAGCCCATTGGGCCCCGGGCTTCGCCGTCTTCTGCCGGGGGGGGACACCCACCGATGATCTCCGCCATGTCCAGCCAGGCCCCCACCCCAAAATTAGCTCTTTCACATCCGGGGGGGGCCGGCCGAAAGAAGCAGAGAACAACGGGGGCGGAGCCCCTCGGTCTTCCAGACGTTTTCTGCCGGGGGGGCTCCAGCCCCGCACCGGTCTTCGCCGCCGCCTTCCGCCGGGGGGGGACACCCACCGATGCTCTCGGCCATGTTCGGCCAGGCCCCCTACCCCAAACAAAGCTCTTTTACATCCGGGGGGGGCCGGCGGAAATGGCGGAGAACAACGGGGGGCGAAACCCCTCCTCGGTCTTCGCCTTCCGCCGGGGGGGTACACCTACCCCCCCCCCCGGTCTTCGCCGCCGCCTTCCGCCGGGGAGAGAGACACCCACCGATGCTCTCCGCCATGTTCGGCCAGGCCCCCTACCCCAAACAAAGCTCTTTTACATCCGGGGGGGGCGGCGGAAATGGCGGAGAACAACGGGGGCGTCGCCACTCCTCGGTCTTCTAGCCGTCTTCTGCCGGGGGGGGGAAACACCCACCCATGCTCTCCGCCATGCTCGACTGTGCCCCCACCCCAAAATGAAGCTCTTTTACATCCGGGGGGGGCCGGCCGAACACAGCGGAGAACAACGGGGGTGTCGCCCCACCTCGGGCTCCTCCCAGGGCTTCTTTCGCCGTCTTCCGCCGGAGGGCGCCACTCTCCGGGCTTCTCGACGTTGTCTTCCGCCGCGGGGGCCAGGCCTTCTTCTTTGCCGCCCCCTTCGATTTTTTCGGCCTGGACGGGGGTCGCACATCCCATCCAGGACTTGGACGTGGCGGGCTTCTCGTCGCTCTCTTCTGCCGCTGCCCCCTTCACCACGAAGCTCCGTGCTTGTTTGATGAGGGCAGCGGGCTTCCGTCGTCTTCTCCGGGGCGAGGGTCGTACATCCCACCCCGGATTTCGTCGCCGTCTTCTGCCGCTGCCCCCTTCACCACGAAGCTCCGTGCTTGTTTGATGAGGGCAGCGGGCTTCCGTCGCAGTCTTCCGCCGCGGGGTGACACTCGCGGGCTTCTTCTTCCATTCGATGTTGACACGGCGAGGTCCGGCGCTGAAATGCCTTCTGAGCGGCGGGCAAGGACTTATATTGGCATTGGGCGTGGGCGTGGTTATGCCAACATGTGACCTCAACCCATGTGACAGTGATGTCACGTCACATCACTGTCACATGGGTTAAGGTCACATGTTGGCATAACCACGCCCACGCCCAATGCCAATATAAGTCCTTGCCCGCCGCTCAGAAGGCATTTCAGCGCCGGACCTCGCCGTGTCAACATCGAATGGAAGAAGAAGCCCGCGAGTGTCACCCCGCGGCGGAAGACTGCGACGAGAAGCCCTGGCTCCAGGAGGAGCCAGGCAGAAGACGGCGACGAAATCCGGGGTGGGATGTACGACCCTCGCCCCGGAGAAGACGACGGAAGCCCGCTGCCCTCATCAAACAAGCACGGAGCTTCGTGGTGAAGGGGGCAGCGGCAGAAGACGGCGACGAGAAGCCCGCCACGTCCAAGTCCTGGATGGGATGTACGACCCCCGTCCAGGCCGAAAAAATCGAGGGGGGCGGCAAAGAAGAAGGCCTGGCCCCCGCGGCGGAAGACAACGTCGAGAAGCCCGGAGAGTGGCGCCCTCCGGCGGAAGACGGCGAAAGAAGCCCTGGCCCCTAGTAGGAGCCAGGCAGAAGCCGGCGACGAAATCCGGGGTGGGATGTACGACCCTCGCCCCGGAGAAGACGACGGAAGCCCGCTGCCCTCATCAAACAAGCACGGAGCTTCGTGGTGAAGGGGGCAGCGGCAGAAGACAGCGACGAGAAGCCCGCCACGTCCAAGTCCTGGATGGGATGTACGACCCCCGTCCAGGCAGAAGAATTTGAAGGGGGCGGCGGAAGACCCTCAAAAGTGAAAACGTTCACCAGGTGAATGGGTAGGGGTACGATGTACCCCATACTCATTCACATAGGGTGGGGGCCCGAAATCTGGGGGCCACCTTATTAAACGGGGCTCCCAGATTCTGATTGGCTCCCGCCCGCATACCCCGACAACCAATGGCTAGGGTTGTCGGGAAGAGGCTCTTGTCCCGATCGACATGGGGACAAGAGTGCTTTGGGGTGGGGGGGCAGCGCCCCCCTCCCCCAAAGCACACACTCCCCCATGTCGAGGGCATGTGGTCTGGTACGGCTCAGGAGGGGGGGGGCCGCTCGCTCGTCCCCACCCCCATTCCTGTCCGGCCAGACTGCATGCCTGGGATGAGGGCTTGGTACGGATCTGGGGGGGAACCCCACGCCGATTTTGGCGTGGGTTAACCCCTCACGTTCCGGACCAAGCCGGAGAGCCTATTGTACCCCTGGGGGGGAAGCCGCGCCGGTTTCACATTTGAAATTTGGCGCGGAGTTCCCCTTCAGTGTCAGCGCAGCCCGAGAACAGCTCGGAGCTTGCCGTACGCCGCTCCAGGCAGTGCAAACACTGCTACGCCGCCTGGTATTTACCAAGGATTTCCCGGCGTTCTGAAGAGGCGCGCGGTGAGCTCCGATTTTTCCCTCTGCGCATGCCCAGTATGCAAGTGAACCTTCCGAGGTTCTAGCGTACTTTGCAAGCGCCCGGGGATCGGGTCCCAAAAGTCACTTTCCCTTTCAAATCGGCCCGCCACACAAGTTGAAACACATGTCACCACACTTCCCCTGCATCACCCCCCTCCCTCCCCTCATAAACTCCCGCCCGAATCCCCGATGTTTACATAACTAAATGCCGCACGCCAGCTCTGTACTGGCGTGCTGTGCGCCCTCTTCTGGGCGCATTAGGCACTTTAGTAAATGAGGAAACACGCTGCACTAGCAGCGTGTTTCTTTGGTAAATGTCAAAAACAGGTTTACTCCTGCTTGTGCACCATGAGTCTTGGCGCACAGGCTTGGTAAATCAGCCCCATTGCTTCTTTACCACCTGTCAGATGTCTCTGAAAAGCAATCTGAGCATGAATTGCTTTTCAGAGAAGCAGAAGTTCTTGCTGCTATTACGAACAAGCCCTGAAAAAGCAGTTCTGTTAGAACAGGAAGAGGGGTCAGGATTAAAAGTAACATACATGTAAACAGATACATACTGTATAAAGATACATGTGTACACACATACACACATGTACACGTACAGACACATGTACAAACACACACATACAGACAGATGCCCACACATGCACTGATACAGACACATGTACACACAAACACATGCACACAAACATACAGCCACATGCACACACACAGATAAATGTACACACATACAGACACATATACACACACACACACAAAAAAACACATGTGAAAGGCTGACTGCAGGTCAGCCTGTATTTGTAGGAGGAGTCGGGGGGTATTTAAACCCGTCCTCCTTCCTCCTTCTGGGCGTCGGTTTTCCTGTGTGCTGTTCTGTCATTTCCCGTGCGACCTGTCTGACGTCATTTCCGGGTTCCGGCTCTGCTAGGAGGACATGCGGCTACGAGGGGGTCTCCGTTTCAGGTTTGAGGTGTCAGTCGGGGGGGGGGGTCTGCGATACATGCAGAGCCAGCAGCACTCACCGGGCACATTTCCATTAGCCATGGCAGCGCCAGCCTTTATCGTAGCGGGGGGTCGCGCTCCGATGACGTCACCCGCCACGGCGCCCAGACTAGGCTGGAACCTCACATGGGGAGATGTTGCGCTCAAGCCCCCTCCCCCCCCCCCCCCGTCTCAGCTTCTCAGCAACTCTTCAGTGTTTGTGCCAGGCCACCCCTGAGCCCATTCTTTTGTCACCACATGAACCGCGGTGTGGGTGGTTTGCCCCATGGTTGCAGCGCAGCATGGTCTCACAGCTGGGTTCACTTTGACGGTTGCTAGGCTACCCAACTTCCCCAGGTGGTCTGGATGAAACTCTCGGGTCAAGGTGGACCCAGGTCCAGACGGCCGCACTATTGAGGAGTGAGCTGCTGGTTACTCTTCTGTAGTATGTGTGTGTTGTGCAAGCCAGTGTAGTAGCATTGGACAATGTTACTCACCAGCCCCCCCCTCTTCCCCATCCCCCCCTTTTCCCCATCTTGCGCTCCACGGTCACAGCACTAGGCATAGCTTGGTCAGCACGTCCTTGCTTCCCCCTTAGTAGTGCTGGCAGTGATCGGACACTTGCTTCATGCTTCCTCTTTCCCATCTCGGTCACATTCCTCATGCGGTCATGTGTCTCATGCGATCATGTCTCTCGTTGAGTCATGTCCTCATGCGATAAAGTTTCTCATGGTCATTGCCCGTGCATTCACGCTTTGCATGGTAGTTGCTTTGGATCATGTGTTTCTCATGGTACTTGCTCATGCGTTCCCGCTTCGCATGGTATTTACTCATGCGGTCATGTTTTTCATGGTAGTCGCTCATGTAACCGTTTCGCATGGCAGTTGCTCATGCGTTTACTTCCTCATGCTAGCTCTCATGTGATCACGCATCGCATGGTAGTTGCTCATGCGGTTGGGTTTGCTCATGTCAGTTCATTTCTCATGATAGTTTCTCATGTTGTTCCTCATAAGATTACGTTTCTCATGGCAGGTGCCCTTTGCGATCCCGCTTCGCTCGGCAATTACCCATGCGTTTACGTTTTCTCATGCGTTTACTTACCTCAAGCGGGTTCTCATGCGTTCACGCTTCGCATGGTAGTTGCGCATGCAGTTACGTTTCTCATGATTATTGCTCATGCGTTTATGTTTCTCATGATAGTTGCTCATGCGATCACGTTTCCCATGGTAGTGGCTCATGTGGTGACGTTTCTCATGCTAGTTGCTCACGCTATCACGCTTCGCGTGGTAGTTGTTCATGCCATCACTTATCTCATAACTAGTTCTCATGTGGTCATGTTTCTCATGCGGTTACGTTTCTGCATGGCAGGTCCTCATGCGATTACATTGCTCCTCCTCATGCGGTGATGTTTATCATGCGATTTCGTTTTCGCATGGTAGGTTTCTCTTGCATTTGCATTTCTCATGGTATTTTCCAATGCGTGATGTTCATCAGGCGTTTACGTTTCACATGGTAGGTTCTCATGCGATCATGGTTAGCATGGTAGGTTCTCATGCGATCTCGGTTCATGGTTTCATGTTCTTGTGCTTCACGTGGCTCATGCCAGTCATGTCCTGGTGTGGTTCGCGATTCATGTTCTCGTGCGATCAAGTATGATGTCAGGTATTCACATCTTCTCGTGCACTCATGTTCCAGGGTGCTCATGTTGCTCATGCTATTCACATTTCATGCAATTCATGTTCTCATGTTTTTTCCGTTTCTCATGCAATCCTACGTCTCTACTCTCCGTCACGTTACGTTTCCCACGTCATTTATGTTCACAGGTGTTACGTTCCTCATTCAGGTTTCTGTCATGATGCCGTTACGTTTCTCACATTCTCATGCGATTTCAATCACGCTTCTCATGGTATTTGATGTTTACGTTTCTCATCGGGTGTGTACGTTTCATGAAAAAAAAAAAAAAGTAGTTCTCATGCAATTTGTTTCTCGTGATAGTTCTCATGCGATTCGTTTCTCGTGATAGTTCTCATGCGATTCGTTTCTCGTGATAGTTCTCATGCGATTACGTTTCTCATGCGATTACGTTTCTCATGCGATTACGTTTCTCATGCGATTACGTTGCTCATGCGATTTGTTTCTCGTGATAGTTTCTCATGCGATTCATTTCTCGTGATAGTTTCTCATGCGATTACGTTGCTCATGCGGTTACATTTCTCATGTGATTAAGTTTCTCATGCGATTGCGTTGCTCATGCGATTTGTTTCTCGTGATAGTTCCTCATGTGATTTGTTTCTCGTGATAGTTCCTCATGTGATTTGTTTCTCGTGATAGTTTCTCATGCGATTCGTTTCTCGTGATAGTTTCTCATGCGATTCGTTTCTCGTGATAGTTTCTCATGCGATTCGTTTCTCGTGATAGTTTCTCATGCGATTTGTTTCTCGTGATAGCTTTCTTATGTGATTTGTTTCTCGGGATAGTTTCTCATGCGATTACATTTCTCATGCGATTACGTTGCTCATGCGATTCGTTTCTGGTGATAGTTCTCATGCGATTTGTTTTTCGGGATAGTTTTCATGCGATTTGTTTCTCATTATAGTTTCTCATGCGATTTGTTTCTCATGCGATTCGGTTATCATGGTGGTTCTCATGCGATTACGTTGCTCATGCGATTGCGTTGCTCATGCGATTCGTTCTCGTGATAGTTTCGCATGCAATTACGTTTCGCATGCGATTGCGTTGCGCATGCAATTACGTTGCGCATGCGATTGCGTTGCTCATGTGATTACGTTGCTCATGCGATTTGTTTCTCGTGACAGATTCTCAGGTCGATTACGGTTTTCATGCTTGTTCTCGTGCGATTACGGTTTTTTCAGGCTAGTTCTTGGGCCATTACATTCCATGGTGTCTCTCATGCGATTACATTCTCATGCGTTACACTGTTCATGATATCTTCCCCCTTCTCATGGTGTTTCTCTTGCATTACGTTTCTCATGGTTTTATGTTCTGGTGCAATTGCATGGCTCAGGCTAGTCATGTTCTTGTGGGGTTACTGTTTATGTTCTCATACGAGCACGTTTGTCAAGTGTACACATTTCTCTTGCTATTTCATGTTCTCACGTTGCTCATGCTATTTAGGTTCTCTCTGTTTTCCGTGTCTCATACATTTCTATGTTTCTACTTTCCGTTTACGTTACGTTTCTCACGCATTCAGATTCTCAGGGTTACGGTTCTCATGCAGGTTTCAGTCACAATGCTTTTACATTTCTCACGTTCTCATGTGATAAGCTTTTCATACGTTAAGTTTCTCATGGTTTTTTATGTTCTTAAGTTTTACGTTTCTCATGTTTTTGTTTCCCATGCTTTTCATGTTCTCAGGTATGAACGTCTCGTACAACTTACGTTCTCATGCAGGGTTTCAGTTGCGACATTTTCTAGTCGATAGCACTGGCACGTTTATTTAGGTTCATGGCGTTCACCGCTGGGGGGGATCACCCATCACGTTTATGGGTGCTTACGGATTGAGATGAGCGTTTTATAATTGGCTTGTATGGTGGCAAGTCTCCTCATCCGTTTCTCATACATTTCATGCATCTTGACATTTCATTTTCTCATACAATGACCTGACACGTCTTCAGGTTCATCAGGCCTGAGCGTACGTTTTTAATTTGCCTGCTACGCCTCAGGTTGCTCGGCCTTTGCAATTTTGGGGTGGTCACGTTCTCAGTTCAGCGGCAGTGGTCCTACACTCAGCTACATTTTATTTTTCATAGTCCGTGCATACATGTCACATTCATATCCTCACGTTAGTTCATGACCACCCTCCACTGCTGGGTTACCCGTCACGTTTACGGGGTACTGTCGGATTGAGATGTTCGTTTCTAATTGGCTTGTGCGGTGGCAAGTCCCCTCATCCGCTTATCACGGCTTTCATTACATACATTCATACGTCACGTGATCTCACTACTTGCATCACTTGCCTGACACGTCTTCAGGTTCACAGGCTTGAGTGTTACGTTTTTAATTGGCCTGATTTGCCTCAGGCTTGCTCAGCCTCGCTAGTTTCTTCGGACTGACACGTTTTACAGTCTTGTGCTATGTATTCATTTCTGCTCTACGTCACTGCATGTGTTAATCACGGACACCTGCACAGGTAGTGGCGAGGGTAGGTTGGGATTTTCATTCTCCTGAGGTAAGTTGGGGCGTGTTGGTCATGTTTTGTTTTAACAATGTTCTTCTTCTTTGCAGAATTCATGTCAAAGGCGGCAGATATTGCAGATTTTGCCGCCATTCGTCCTTCTCCAGTTACGCGTTCTATACATGGTTGAACGCCCTCTTTGAACCTCTCAATTAGCCTCCTCCTTTGTTACGGACGGAGCCTGGTCTTCAAGTCCTTTCATTTAGCCTAGGAAGTCCCTGACTCTGGCCTGGGATATCTTCCAGGCGTTTCTATCTCGGTATCCTGGGTCCTTTTCTCACAGACATTCAGTACCTACTTGCGTTCTTGTTTTCTTTTGCCACTTTCAGCTCAAACGGGTTTTTCAAGCTGGTGCACAGTACAGTCCGGGCACCAGACTCTGGTGGATGTACTCAGGGGGAGGCTACTTTCCTTTCCCTAGTAATCCCTTCTCTGCTAGCATAGGGCTCGACATGTAGCCATTCCCTGCCGACTAACTAGGGTAGCACTTTAACATCCACTCTGGGTCGGCTTTCGGCACAGGTGCAGTTTCTTGGGCCATTCATCGGGGGGGGTCTGTATTCTTGTGATTGAGGAGTTAGATCGGCAATTGTCAGCATTCCTTCCGGTCATATCCCAGTTCCGCATGTCTGTCACAGGTATTCTTGCGTTAGAGGCTTTGGGTTATTTACAGTTCGTTCATTTCAATCTCTTGGTCAGCTCATCCTACTGGTTATTTTTGCCCCCTTTTAGGCATACTGACCACGTGACCCCGGCACGCCTCAGGTCACTTTCCCACCTCTAGGTCTATTTCCCTGTTTCCCCTCTGATCTTTCCCTAGCACGATTACCTGAGACTCCGAGTACAAGTGAAAGGCTGACTGCAGGTCAGCCTGTATTTGTAGGAGGAGTCGGGGGGTATTTAAACCCGTCCTCCTTCCTCCTTCTGGGCGTCGGTTTTCCTGTGTCCCTCCCACCCATCCCCTTTTTTTATTGCTATTTCTTCTTTTACTTCTACTTGGGTATGCCCCCTTTTAGGCATACTGACCACGTGACCCCGGCACGCCTCAGGTCACTTTCCCACCTCTAGGTCTATTTCCCTGTTTCCCCTCTGATCTTTCCCTAGCACGATTACCTGAGACTCCGAGTACAAACATACAGCCCCTTTTAAAAGTTCTAGTACAGTACTTTCCTTCACACAGTCGGGTACTGCACTGTAGGGGGGGAGTAAAAAGCATAGCACAGTGCCCCTCCCTTTACTTTAATTTTGCTGAGTCTGACCGAGGCTCAGGCTCCTCTTACAGCGTTTTTATACCATGATCCCGCTGTGCCCCAAAGACCTCTGACGGGACCCCAGGGTGCAGCGGAACCCCGATTAAGAAAGGCTGGCTTATACATTCATAATTTTTTTCGTTCAACCAATAGGTTGAACAAAGAAAATTATTGATTTTCCCATCCTCACATTCGATGTGGATGGGGGAATCTCTCCCACTGAGCTACTTTGTTCTGACAGCAAGGAGCCTTTCCTGCCATCAGAATACAATGATCAGTGCTGCTACAGCCGGTGGCGCTGATCGATTAGGAAAAACCTGACAGGCTGGTTTTACTAAAGTCGATAGGCTGAACCAGCCAAATTTCGATCCGTGTATGGCTGGCATAAGGGTCCTTTCAGATGAGCTACATGCCTTCTGGTCAGCAAGGGATCTGTGAACAGATCTTCTGCTGCATTGGAGCATAACAGAACAGATAGTAAATAAAACGTGTTGCGCTTAAAAACAATTCATAATAACCATATTGTCAATAAAGATAAAGTGCAAATGCAGTTCAATTCATAGTTTAAAAGTCCAAAGGAGATTCAAAAAAGCCAAACAAAGATGAGCGAAATCCTTCCCACCACCATGAAGGCACACATCCACACCCAGATAGGATGTATTCTTACCAGAGCACCTGGACCCCCTGAGCAGGAAGGTCAAACAGATGTTTTGGGGGCTTATCTCTCTGTGAACACACCAGTCGGTAATCAGCAGTCACGCAAACAGTGCCCAGTGGCTTCACCTGGTCCTCCTTCCGGGCTTGCATGCTCCTGCCATCTGATTGGCTGTGCCGTGATGATGCATGTGTGCGGGAGTCATGGACAGTGCCACAGAGCTCTGAAGTGAAGTAACAGGTATGTCGTGCCTTCAGTGCGTATGTGCCAGTGACCTCACCGGCTGAATGCCGTGTGAATATCTCCTAAACTGTGCACGTTTAGGAGATATTCACTGTACCTACAGGTAAACCTTATTATCGACTTACCTGTAGCTACAAGGGGAAAAAAAATACTTTACTACCACTTTAATTAGGAGCAGCATCTGTTGTGTGTTCTAAGTTTAGAAGAGTGTTATACAAGCATTGTGCATTCACAATTATTTGTAAGATCCTCCAATGTATTTTCATAACAAATGATTTTATGTGCTGCAAAAAACACAGATGTAAACTGGGTCTAAGGCCACATATATGCAAATTGGATGTGGGTTTCCCTGCATTCAATTCGCATTACAAGAGAGCGTAATCAGCTCTCAATAGAGCCGGTGTTCTGTCGAGAAGTGCCCCTTAATTGAATATTGCCCGGGGCTAACAGCACATGCACACCACATCTTAGGAGGTATCACTCGATTGGCGATACCATTACAAAGGGACCATTTAAACGTATACAAACAGCGGGGGGAGACCATAGTTCTCAGATTGTGCATCGCTGCTGGCTGTGTTGAACGGCTGGCACAGCAAACACGCCCTGCAACACAGACAAAACCGGACCATCTGCACACTGTAAAGCCGCCCTACATCACTGAGGCACAATGTGAGAACTACGGTCTCCCCCCCCCCCCCATGCTGTTTGTATAGGTTTCAATTGTGCCCGTGAAATGGTATCTCCCATCGAGGCATACCTCCTACGATGTGTGCGTCACGCCACTCCAGCTGATCGTCAAATGTGCCTGATTCCCCATTCACACAGGAAGCACTGGAACTCAGAACATGAGAATTGTGGCCCGTTATCAGACACAAGTTCTTTACACACTCCATGTCTTGAAAGTATTGTTTTGAAAGCCCATATGACTGTTGCTGCTTTTAAATTTCTGAGCCGCACTAGCTCAAAGTATTTGCTGTAGTAATCTACTACTATCAGGTAATGGTTGTCCTCAAAATAAAAAATATCTGTAGCCAGCCTCTGCCAAGCCCATGAAGGAGCATTTCACGGTGTAAGCGGTTCTTTTGTATTGTATTTTTGAAATGTCTGGCAGGTTTCACACTTCTTCACAAGTGTCTCAATATCAAAGTCAAAATTAGGCCAGTAGACCAACTCCCGCGCTCTGCGCTTACACAGAGTGATGCCCAAATGCTCCTGATGAATTTGTTTCAGTACTTCTGCCTGCTGTGACTTAGGAATGAAAATACGGTCACCCATAAATATGATATCCGAATTAATGTATAGCTCATCTTTCATAGGCCAGAAAAAGTCAGCAGCTACAAAAAGTGTACCTGCTGACTTTTCATAATCGGACACTCACCTGTCCCAAGGTCCAGTGATGTGGGCATACAAAGCCTCACTCCTCTCCTTGGCGTCAGCACCGTGACTGTGGGCACCTTACTGTGGCTTCACAGCCAGGCACGCACTATGCACGTGCACGCTGTGATTGGCCGGGCAATCTTCTGGGACCTGTCCCAGAAAATTGCATGCCAAATGCGGCATTTCAGGGGGTCGCGGCCACTTAAAGCGTAAAATAATTTTTTGGGTGGAATGCCACTTTAATATGTGTTTAGGTTTACACAGATGATGTGGCAATAATCCCTCAGAGCTGGTTCATTAAAACTGGAGAAAAGAAAAAGCACTGCACAAGGGCTGAATTTTAGCTAAAACGAAGTTCGATGTTCCCAAATCCCATGAACTGAAAGGTAAAATCTGATTGGTTGCTTTGGTTTGTACTCCTTTCTCATGGGTCAGCCTGTGTACCGTTGTTTCGTCAGACGCAGTTCACACTGACACACCACGAGATTTGCAATGAAACGCATGGTGCGTTCCAGCAGAGTACCAAAAGTTACATAGCACACAGCTGACAGGAAGCGGAAGTGGTGACCCCCCCGGAAGTAGTGGTACTCCTGAGCAGCGTGGCTGTAAAGCTCCGAACGGACTGTCTATCCGGTGTGTATTGTATGTACCTTTTCCTTCGATATGAGATGTTACATTACACTGAGATTAAAGTAACGAGTCAGGGGTGCTGTGTAGTGTTCTGAGTACACAGTGTGCGTTGGCCTTTGGCCATTCTATTCTTTCTGATCGGGCTGTGTGTACTGTGCATGGAGAAGACTTGTAGGAATGCAAGCTCCTGTTTCTTCATCCCATAGCCTCATATCGCAGATAATTAACGCTATACACCAAACCAGAGCCAACAATGTGTGCACAATGGTACAGCCAAATACAACCTCATTCCAGTCTCCTGTAACCAGACCAGCCCTGCTGCTGGCAGCCTGTGTCTGGATGGGACAGAACGCTGTACAGAGTAGTAACTTTATTTAGAATCCAGTGCGTTTAGGGGTGCAGGTCTAATGCCATCTGCTTATTTTTTTTGCCCCCTTAATGACCAGGCCATTTTTTGCGATATGGCACTGCTTCACTTTAAAGCGGAGTGCCGACAATTTTTTTCCCCTTAAAAGTCAGCAGCTACAAATGCAGCAGCTGCTGACTTTTAAAATATGAACACTTACCTGTCCAGGGTGCCTGCAATGTCCGAAGCCGATCTGCCTCTCGGGTGCTGCCGCTGCCATCTTCGGTAAGGGAATCAGGAAGTGAAACCTTGCGGCTTCACTACTTGTTCCCTACTGCGAATGCGTGAGTTGCGCTGCGCGATCTGAATGGTCCCTGTTGTCTTCTGGGACCTGTTTCTCCCAGAAGACAGCAGGGAGGAAGGACGGAGGATGGGCCGGATATGGCATAAATGGCCACGGATATTGTGGCTATCTATGCACAGAAGTGGGAGAAAATACCTGCATTATACAATTTTTAGGGTTACAGATGCTTTAAAGCTGAACTCCAGGTATGCATATGATAAGTATGCATATGTACCTAATGTTCCATTGTGGAATTGGAGAATCACTAGTAGTTGCAAATTCTCTGCTGCATAGTAACCACATGGGGTCATTTGTTCAGCACAGCCATTCACAGAATGCCTTTTCTTTTTCTTAACCACTTAAGGACTGCCGCATGTACATTTACGTCGGCAGAATGGCACCGACAGGCACATCAACGTATATATACGTTGGTGCCTTGGGGGGGGTCGGACCCCCCCCCCGTACATGCGGCGGTCCGTGCGGCTGCAGGAGCAATCCGACAAGAGGGGGCGGCTATTCATTTTTGTCCACCCCTGGATCGCTCTCAGCCAATGCGCGTGCTCCCCCTGCAGTGCACTTCCTCCTCCTGTGTAAACACAGGAAGGAGGAAGCGACGTGATCTCTCCCTCTGCGTTTTTTTCAACCACCGCTGAGGAGAGATCACAACACAAGTAAGTCTGCACAACACTACACTACACTAACACTTGACATAAACACATTTAACCCCCGCGATCGCCCTCCCCCTGTCACAGTATGCAGTAATCATACATGTATGATTACTGTATTTAGTGTCAGTGTGACAGGCAGTGTAAAAGTCAGTGTTAGGTTCAGGGTAGCCCTGTACCCCCCCCCCCCCCTAATAAAGTTTTAACCCCTTGATCACTGCCCTAGTTAACCCTTTCACTCCCTATTGCCAGCGTCACTAAGCGATCATTTTTCTGATAGCTGTATT
This sequence comes from Rana kukunoris, assembly GCA_029574335.1. Lineage (NCBI taxonomy): Eukaryota > Metazoa > Chordata > Amphibia > Anura > Ranidae > Rana > Rana kukunoris. Next base: position 234,976,772 of record CM056052.1, on the reverse strand, counting down.
AGTGTCGCTGTTCCTGCTAGGTAGCTAATTTTTCTTTTTGCGATTTTTTTTTTTTACTAAAGACATGTGGCTAAATACATTTTGGCCTAAATGTTTGACTAAAATTTAGTTTTCTTGTAACAAAAAGTAAAAAATATTGATTTTTTTTCAAAAATTTCGCTCTATTTTTGTATATAGCGCAAAAAATAAAAATCGCAGAGGCGATCAAATACCACCAAAAGAAAGCTCTATGTGTGGGAAGAAAAGGACGCAAATTTTGTTTGGGAGCCACGTCGCACGACTGTCTGTTAAAGCGACGCAGTGCCGAATCGCAAAAAACCCCTTTGGTCATTTGGCAGCATATTGGTCCGGGTCTTAAGTGGTTAATGAATGCAATGTGTTATTTGATTGGTGGAGAAGAGGGGATGGTGGCATCTCAACCCCCCATCTTGTCTAATCAGATAACGTTTAAGAAAAATAAATGGTGCCTATGCTGAGTGAAGGACCCCTTCTATCTTTAAACCTCAACTTTTTGGTGATGGAATAGTTATAACAACAGATGACTTCAGGTAGTATCTATTATATTTTGGAATATATATTCATTAAGTGCCGGTTCACACAGGGGCGACTTAGCTGCCTGACAAGTCGTTCTCCGTTCTGTACTATGGAATCGTTCTAATAGGAGCGACTCAAGACGCTCCGATTTAGAAAAGGTTTCCTGTAAAAATGTGGGGCGACTTGCATTGACTTTAATACAGAAGTCATTTTGCAAGTCGCCTCTGAAGTCGTGTGCAGATCGCCTTGCAGAGTCGCGTTGCAAGTCATGCTGCCCCAGTGTGAACCGGCACTTAAGTCTGAACACAAGTAATCTAGCATGTGTACAAGCTCAAGTTTAGTGTGAAACAGGATATAAGGAAACAGGTTTATTTATGAAAACTGCATCCCCTAGACTAGAGAAGTCTAGTCTTGGTTGAGTGAGAAGAAAATGTCCTGAACCTTTTAGTAAAACCTTCTTTTTTTTTTTTCATCTCAGTATTTTAATGCTGTGCTTCATTTATTCTTTTGTCTTTAGTGTCTGTAGGACATCATGGCTGGAATTCTGTTTGAAGACATCTTTGATGTAAAGGATATTGACCCTGAAGGAAGAAAATTTGATCGAGGTAAAGTTCAAATCTGGCTAGCCCCATGAAGCTTTTCCACATTATTGCAAAACAAATACTACATTTTTGATCTATTCATATTACAATGTAAGGAATCAGTTTTATTCCATTCATTCATCTTATAAACAAAAGTCCGGAGTCCTGCCACAATGGCACTTAAAACTTATGTACAGGCCAATATAAAAAGATGCTAAAATGCAACAATGTGCTCCCCATATATAGAAGAGCCATGGTTTCCTCCATAGTTAGTTCCATTTTATTACAGTTCTTTTATAAATCATGTTGTCACAGTGTGTCAGTGCCTCAATTTTCAATGGAGGGGGCTGGTCAATACAGCCAGGCCTATTTTCTGGGAGACAGGACTCACCTTTCAGATTAGCTTTGATCAGCCTTGTTCAGGCCAACCGCTGCATACATCGAAGCACAGATAGTTCCAGGACCCCACTCTCACAAGACTCCTTTTAGTCCCACACCTCTCCATGGCTTATTATTGCTTTGATCCCTGCCTAGCTCCACATAGCCCTGCCCCTCTTCACAACCCTGCTAATATAAATTATTGGGGTCAGTGGAAACAAGATCCATTGCATTAGTGGCTAGTGGGAAAAAAAATCCCCTTTTACAGTGGTGGACAGAGTGTCATCTTACAGACAGATAAAAAAAATTGTTGGTTCTGCCAAGTGGCATTGGTGTAGAACTATCCAGGGTGTATCCAATAGGAGGTAGATCAGCCACAAATTAGGGAACCCAGGTTGAGACAGGTTGTTCCAGAGCATGCTCCTTTCAGTTTATAGAACTTCTCTAGTGCAAAATTTAAAATTGATTTCAAGCTATTTAGATGGGTTTCTCTAGGCAATCAGATGGCTGAATGCTGTGGACTTTGGATGACATGTCTATATAAGTTGGTACTGACCTAATGCAGCCTACTGATTCCTCTCCCAGGCAGCTTCTCCTGCAAGAATTTTACAAGCCTTATGACATAACAGGGAGTAATAAATATTGGGCCAGATCCACGTACATCGGCGCATATATAGACCGGCGTAGCGCATCTCCTTTACGTTACACCGGCTCAAATTAATGATGTAAGTGCCGTATCCACAGAGTATTTGCACCCAAATTTGCGCCGGCGCAACTTAAATTCCGAGGCGTAAGGTGGTGTAATTCAAAGTGGGAAGGGAGTGGGCGTGTTCCATTGAAATGAGCCGTGACCCCATGCAAATGAAGGGCCGGCCAGACTGGGCATGTGCATGACGCTATGGTCAGAGCCTCTCTGCACATGCTCACTACTCGGCCCGGCTCAATCAGTGAGATAGGAACTAGGCCCGGCGTACTTAGTGAGATACGCCCAGTGCATAAATAGGCCCAGACATACGCCCTTCCATTGCAAAAGTACATCCATTTTTTTCCCTCCCTGAAGCAAGGTGCTTTTGTTCCGTTGTTTGTTGCTGTTTGTAGGTTTGTGTCGTGTCGGTGTGTTCCATTATTTTGAGGGCCATCACCCAATTTATACACACACACACACATATATATATATATATATATATATATATATATAATGTTTATAATAATAAATAATATTATAATAATATTTAAAATATTAAATATATATTAGATATAAAAAATTTAATTATATATTTATTATATTAACTAATTTAAAATATACACTAAACAGAAAAAATGTATATAAAATATATATTTAGCCATTAGGGTGAAAAGAGCCACTGGCAAGGAAATGGAGTGTTGCCAGCACCTTGCCCAGTGGCGGTCGGCAGATCCTCTCCCGCGCCCTCCTCCTTCTGCGCTCATCTAAAGTCAGTAGTATAGCTATGAGCAAGGATGCCCCTGGCATGTTGGCATACAGATTGTTGTCCTGCAAGTGTGGCTGTTCAGCTCGTCCCTAACGGTGTTGCTTTAGCTAACATGTAGACGGATTGTCCAAATTTAAACCTGCTTTTATAAGGACTAACTTTAGACCGGACGTGCAGCTGATGCGCACAGGGCGTAGCCTGTGCCGGACAAACTTACTTTTGTGGATCGCCGTATCTCCCTCATTTGCATATTTGCATAGGAAATCAATGGTGCTAGGACATGCTCTACCCTGAAACAGACTCTTCTGTCTAACCCAAAACTTCCAAATACCTTCCCTTTATTCTATTCCTACACCTCCGTCCTTTGACCCAGTTTACAAACCTTCCTACCCACAAACCCAAACCACAAGCTTACCCTTGTATTAAAATAGATGCACATATAAATCAGACAGACAATTGAAGAGGAACCCACTGTTTTATTATTTAATTTTGTATAAATGTACATGCACAATAATTACATCTGCAGTGTGCTTATTTCTCATGTTTAACCGAAGATACAGATTATAAGAAAACAAGAGCACCAATATGTATTGGCATAGATTAGATGCAGTTAATATTGATCAAGCTTTATTCACATTTATGGAACAACTTTTAACAAAAAAAGGGTAAAAATAAAAAAAGCAATGTAAATCTAAAGTCTGTCTAGAGCGCTGTTAAACTTTTATATTTTCCTCCCAGTCTCCAGGCTGCATTGTGAAAGTGAGTCTTTTAAGATGGACCTTATTCTTGATGTGAACATTCAGATATATCCTGTGGATCTTGGTTAGTTTTTGATAATTTCTCTTCTCATGTACTATAAAGAAAGTATGAAATATCTGATTCGTAGTGCTGGAGTATTCTGCCACCAACATTTCATTTTTCTTATTATGCATATGCTGCTGTAAGGCTGTTTTCTTCTGCCTCATTGTTCCCTTAAATCATCTCACAGATGTCACTACCAGTCTTTCCCACCTGACTTTCTATTTGCCTATTACTATTTTTAAGTGCTCTGTGATTTCCACTGTACTGATTATTATGTATATTCTGTTCTGCTCCACATTCATAGCCACACTGGTAGCTCAGTAATTTTCACAGTCTGTAAACCCTCAATGCCTCTTTTCTTTCCATATCTTTTCCCATACAAGTCTATGGGAATGCACAATCTGCATAAATCTGGTCAAAGGTTGACTGCGAGCCAGATGCACCTTTCATTGAACTTTAAATTATCTAAAAAGTGTCTGTCAAATTGATGCAAGGCCAAAGCTCATTGACACAAGTCCTGACTAATTTATTGAATTCTTTTTTGTAATGTATACCTGTAATTTCTATGGTATATTTGTTCTCAGGTGATAAATTTCGCTTGGTTATTGCCAATACGCTATATGAGGATGGAACATTAGATGATGGAGAGTTCAACCCCAATGATGACCGACCTTCCAGGTGCATTACCAATTCTAATTCCTACAAAGGCTGGGTGGGTTATCATATTAAAGGGTGTGTTTGAGCATTACTTGGTGACATCATCACCAAGCTTGCACAGTTCTTGCAGGGGCAGCTATTGAGAGCCCAGTTCTTCATCATGCACCCAAATCTACATCTCCCAAAAGCCCTTTCCCTTCATACATGGGCTTATTTACTCAAGGATATGATAATCTTTACTTAAAAAAAAGTGACTATTGTGAATATTCACTTTAACTTATCATTAATGTGAAAAGCAAATGTCCTCTTTACTTATTTCACATGCAAATGATTGGATATTCAAAATAAATAGGAATTTGCTTTTAACATGGTTGGATCATTTAAGTGAATATTTACACAATTTATTGAAGGCATGGTAAACGTTTTTCACTTGCATACGATGTACATTGATCATGGAGTTTCATGGTGTCATTTGTTGACTTGTACACACATCTTAAGAGTAAAGTAAATCTTCACGTTCCTGTGTCCGCAGTTGCTGTTTGTGTGGAAACATGAGCCTTTAGGCATGGCTTGCACAGGGTAAATAATTACCTCTCTGTAGTGTGAGACCTGACACTTGTGAGAAAACTACATATCCCACGGTGCTGGGTTCTAAGTCTAGTGCTCGTGCAGTTGAAAGCTACACAGTATTTAAATTTGACACACACAAGCAGGTAGAATATTTCATAAACGCACATGGAGCTCACTGATGTTCCATCATATCAGCACTATGTGATATCACATTTGTGATAAAACACAGAGGGGATGACAAAGCATGCATTGGTCACTGTGTGGCTGAAAGAGTAAGTTGTCGCATAGGAGCCAGCTAGCTGAAGCAATACATAGACATAGAACAATCGATCAGCCATCCTCACAGAGGATGCTAAAGAAAGGCAAAACAACCCTTTAAGAAAGAATTCATTAAACAATAATTACAGCAGCGGTTCCCAACCTTTTTGTCGCCAGGGACCGTTTTCACGGGAGCCAAATTTTTCTAGGTACTGGGCTAGGGGGGGTGACGGGCGGGCTGGGGGACGATGGTGGTTGTAAAGGACAGGTCGCGGGATGCGATATGGCCCCTTTTACACCATAACCCCTCTTTACAGCACAGCCTTTATATCAGTGTTCACCATCCCCCTTTACATCACAGTTCCCACTTTCAAGCAGTCCCACAGTGTCCTCAGTTCCTCTTCACATCACTGAAACTTTACATTACAGTGCAGTCCCCTGTGATGTAAAGGGGGCACTGTGATCTAAAAGGAGACTATGATGTAAAGGGGCACTGTAACGATACCACTTCACAGTGCATTCCCCTTTATATTACAGTGCCCCCTTTACATTCCGGACCCCTTTCCATCATAGTGTCCCTGTTGTCTGCCCCCTCCCTTCCTTTTCTCTCTAATGCCTTGTTTCCACTGAGCGGATCGGTTCGGTTCGCTATTTTGGGTGTTACCATTATGAAAGCGTGCCATAAAAGCGAACCGTATCGCACCAGCAAGGGTCCTGCTTCTCATGTGGGTCCAGAGAAAGTGGAAGGGTTCCATTAGGGCGGACCTACAAATACATCTCACTGATTGGTGGACACGCTAGGATTTTTTTCTAAACCCTGAATGGTCCCTGACGGTCCGATTTGCAGTGGAAACACTCACGAGAATAGACCGGTCCCATCCTAACCGCTCCAAATTTACTGACCCGAACCGTTCCGTGCAGTGGAAACAAGGCATTGCATCAATCTCTGCCTCCCCTGCTCAGGACTCCTAATCAGAAGAGGTTTTGGACAGCCGCACTCAAAAATAGGTAAAATTCAAAAATAGCCCTTTATTGTTGTAAAATAAATGGATGCACTACAAAGAAAGCATACAGTGGGAACCAAAAACAGCTGACGCGTTTCGCATTGAGCTTCAATGCTTAGTCATAGCTATATACACTCTAAATAAAACAACACCTATATATATGTGTATGTGCAAGATTTGCCCAAGCCAATCATTACTCCACCCCACATGTGATTGGTCCTCTCATGATGACAATGATTATGAGCATGTGTGAACATTTAGGTGGAAGAGACCTTCAGAGCATCCATCTCCTCTCGGGATAGATTGCCAGGACGGTATTGTTTGTGACAGGTGCGGGAGAGGTGAGTGAGGTCCCTTTCCACTAATTTTTGGAACAAGTCCAAATCCCTGCCCCTCGATCCCACCGGATAAAACTCAGATTTTAACTTAAAAGGTATGCAGTTAACTGAATCAGCCGGATCAACAGGACAGGGACTGGACTCTAACATACTGGCCTTATATGGTCCCATTATTCTCTTCTTTCACTTTGTTACTCAATTATCTAATTTCTCAACACATACTTCTTTCACTTCTACCTAAATGTTCACACATGCTCATAATCATTGTCATCATGAGAGGACCAATCACATGTGGGCTTGGGCGCACAGCAGGAGGTGAGCGGTGACCGTGGTCTGCGCTGACTGCAGTCGCCGCTCATCCCCCGCTGTACAACCGGTGGTCCATGTCCTGAGGGTTGGGGACTCCTGGATTACAGGACATCCAGTAGCGGATGTGGATTATTTTTGGAAAATAAGGATATTCTTTACTTTGTGACTCATTTAGCTCATGAGATGTTATGGTTCTTTTCAGAGCTGACCAGTTTGAATATGTCATGTATGGAAAAGTCTACAGGATAGAAGGGGACGAAACATCCACAGAAGCTGCTACTCGCCTGTAAGCATTCATTTTTCTTTGTACACTTTATCACAATCATCTTTCTGTTACAAAACTTTTACTTACTATTTTCTGCTTTTCTTCAGGTCTGCATATGTATCGTATGGTGGTCTATTGATGAGACTACAGGGAGATGCTAATAATCTTCATGGTTTTGAAGTGGATTCCCGTATTTACCTCATGATGAAGAAACTTGCCTTCTAAAGATGACTATTTGGAAAAGAAAACAGTTATTGTGTAGTAATATGCATCATTGGAATTTAACAATTTAGCTTAGGATTAATTACAAAAGTTGTTTGACCTTTGTATTTTTTGTATTTAATTAAACTATATTTTTTTATGGTTGCTTTTTCTTTTGCATACAGGATAGATAAATCCTTAAAATATATTCTATGAAGCTATCACAGTTCTCAATATGGAAACTGCATAAGAAAAATGTTTAATGGAAGCTATACCTTCTAAAAAAAATATATGCAGCATTTATAACGTGCATAAAGAAGCAGGCTACCCTAGTAGATACATTTGGTTTCACCTTAAAAAAAAAAACACCCCTGTGCAGTCCAAAAAAAAAACATTCCTTAATGCTAAACGAATTCCATTTTAAAAATGATTGATACTTTTCCCATATCTGTAGGTCATTTGTGCACGGAGTGAAGCCTGCCCCAAATGCTTCTGATGAAGACAAGCTCTGTCTTGTCCTCTTCTCTAGGACAGGGCAGCTGTTAGGACAAGTGCCCCCTAGTGGTACAAGAGCGCGCACCTAGCATATGTGCGATACTGTCTCTTGTTGCCAAAGATGATCTCAACAGCTGTAACGCTCTCTTTACTTGTCGCAGCCACTAAACTCAATGCTCATGTGCGGGGCTCAGAAAAAGGACGGCACTAATCATAACTCGTCCTAGAAAAGGACAGGATGGTCCTGTGAAAACTGATGAGAGGCCATGCCTGCGTGTTTTCTCCCAGCGCCTACCTACAATATCATCCTATTGGCAGGGGGAGAGAGGAGCTCTCTATTTCGATCTGCAGCTCCTCTTGCTCTGGTGATAGTATGACGTTGGACAGGCTACATTACATGCACAAATGGTCTACAGGTATGGGAGGAAGCATAAATGCAGTTTTTTAAATCGGATTAGTTTACAGGGATGTCAAACTCAATTTGATTGTGGAACACATCAACATTATGGTTGCCCTCAAAGGGGCGGTTGTATCTGTAAGATTATTGATTTATTCGTGTACATAGGAGTACTCAGGAGAACACGGCATACAGAGTGCAGTGTTCAGGGATGTGCAGGGTTTAGGGTCACACTATGCACAGTGTGCAACACCTATTCCGAAAGCTTCCTTGCATCTCTACTCTTTACTACACATGGCTTTATTTCACATGTATCCGGCTCTAGTACCTCCCTGTGCAGGCGACTCTGAGATTGTTCTCTCTCTGATTCTGGAGATCTGTCCCTGTCATGAGTGCGTTCAGGGATCTATTATGTACAGGTGCCACAGAGAGCAAAGCTGTCTCGTGTATACACAGATGGCTTCTGTGTATACAGGTAAAAGCAGGAGCATGGGGTGGAAGGTGGGCGAAATGAAGCTCCATTATGTTTTGGCTGCAAAACTGGGTGCGAGGGCCACATAAAAAGGCCTGGCAGCCTGATTCAGACCATGGTATCTTGTAATTGACAAGTGGCAAAGATTTTTGTTTGTTTGTTAAGGTGAACTAAAACCTTAAATAACTATGTACTCTCAGACCATTAGTGATGCATCCTTCAGTGGCTGTGCTGTTCTTGTTGGTAATTCTGGCCTGTCCTTTCATGAAGTGGACAGTATGAAACAGACGCATCCACTTGTCTACATCATCTATCTATACATCAACAGCGTGGCCAGCTGCTCTGAACACTGGGAGCAGGCTGTGGTGTGCAGTGCTCATGGTCGGAGTTAACAGGCAAACATATTACTAATAGGTAAGAATGCCCAGTGTTTACTATGTATTTTTTTCTTCTTTATTAATAAAGGTACAGCTGCACTTTAATGGTGTTCATATTTAATGCATAATGTGACCCACGGCTAGCTGGTGAAATTTAATTTTAGATATGTTTTACTAGTTTTTGAAATAAGAGAAGCTGTTGTCAAATGATTTTCCCATTGTAAATAAAACACTTGTTCTATGTTTTTTGTTTTCTTTTTTTTTACTCAAAATTTTTATTAATTTAGCTTATTTACAGATACTCTCCCCATAAAATCCTGTAAGATTTTATAGACCTACCTACAGTGAGGGAAAAAAGTATTTGATCCCCTGCTGTTTTTGTACGTTTGCCCACTGCAAAATAAATCAGTCTATAATTTTAATGGTACGCTTATTTTAACAGTGAAAGACAGGAAAACGCATTTAAAAAAAAGTTATAAATTGATTTGTATTTTAATGCGTGAAATAAGTATTTGACCCCTTCGCAAAACATGACTTAGTACTTGGTGGCATATTTTCTATGGGATTAAAACCTGGAGTCTGTCTAGGCCACTTAATGTGCTTCTTCTTGAGCCGCTCCTTTGTTGCCTTGGCTGTGTGGTTTTTGGGTCATTGTCATGCTGGAATACCCATTTTCAATGCCCTGGCTGAGGGAAGGAGGTTCTCCCCCTGAGATGTTATGGTACATGGCCCTGTCCATTGTCCCTTTGAAGTTGTCCTGCACAGCGCCATTGGCTCCCGCTGCTGTCAAAGTCAGTGAGCCAGCAAGGAGAGAAAGGGGGTGGGGCTGGGTCGCGGTTCTGTGTCTGAATGGAGACAGGGAGCTGCAGCTTGGTTTGGGTGCCCCCATAGCAAGCTGCGTGCTAAGGGGGCACTCAACAGAAGGGAGGGGCCAGGAGCACTGAACAGGAGGATCTGGGCTGTTTTGTGCAAGACCGCTACACAGAGCAGGTAAGTATAACATATTTGTTATTTTTAACGAATGAGACTTTTATGAATTTAGGTCCACTTAAAGTGATTCCAAACAAAAAATTGTATACTCACCTTTCTGCAATTTTCCTTTCCTGATGCATCTTCATGGCAGCATACTGTGGCTCCACTCCCACAACCTGATAGGTCTGCTTAACTATAAATCAAAGACTGACCCGGCTCACATTATTCTCTGTAACTCCCACCATTTGGGTGGGAATGTGTATGCTGCAATGAAGATGCACCAAGAAAGGAAAATTATGGAAAGGTGAGTATACAATTTTCCTGGTGCATCATGTCAGCATAAAAAAGGAAACTACCTTGCCATACAGGAGGGCGCAGAAACAAATTTGTAATGGTCAGTAGCGTAAGTATGTGCCTGTACAACAACATTTTACTGTCGTGAGCTGAGCCGGGTTTGCCTAATAAAAAGTAATAAAGGTGTTCTGGGAGGACCATATTGCTGACTTGCAAATGGCCTCAGAAGACACTCTCCACAGAGCTGGCATTGCCCTGTTTGAATAAGCTCTTAAAGCGGAGGTCCACTGAAAAAAAATATTAAAAGCTAGCAGCTACAAATACTGCAGTTGCTGACTTTTAATATATGGACACTTACCTGTCCAGTGCGCCCACGATGTTGGCAGCTGAAGCTTATCTGTGTGTCAGCTCTCGGCTGCTGACATCTCCATCCTCGTCAGGAAGTAATGCTTTCCACAATTAAATTGAGTTTGACATCCCTGTAAACTAATCCGATTAAAAAAATTAGCATTTATGCTTCCTCCCATACCTGTAGACCATTTGTGCATGGAGTGTAGACTGTCCAAACTCCCCTGCCGGGCCAACGTCCTACTATCAGCAGAGCAAAGGGCAGGAGGAGCGGCAGATTGAAATAGAGAGCTCCCCTCGCCCCCTGCTAATAGGATGATATTGTAGGTAGGGGCTGGGAGAGGACACGCAGGCATGGCCGCACAGCAGGTGAGCAGCGACCATGGCCTGTGGCAGCCATGTGCGCATTGCGGTTGCCGCTCATCAGTTTTCACAGGACCATCCTGTCCTTTTCTAGGATGAGTTAAGATTAGTGCCGTCCTTTTTCTGCTCCTTTTTTCTTGCTCTTGTACCACCAGTGAGGACGTGCAGCGAGACACCAGGAAGTGAAGCCTTGCGCGTCCTCACTGGTCCCCGCTGTCTTCTGGGACCTGTGTGTCTCCCAGAAGTCAGCGGGGAGGACAGAGTAGGCGCCGGAAGTGACATCGATCACGCGGTGACCTATGCCAAGAAGTGGGAGCAAATACCTGTATCTGAAAGTTGTCAAATGTGACACTGGAGGGGTAGGATTCCAAAAAGTGAAAGTTCCATTTTTCGGTGGAACTCCACTTTAAGTCTTCCGGAGCAGGAAAGAAAGCACTTTCTAACCATGTAAAAAACAATCGCAAGAAGAAGCCTTCATTAGGGTGTAGCGATTTATTTAAAAAGTATAAAAGACAGTAAAACTGCACTCACTAGGTAAAAGTGGATAAAGGCTTGTCATAAGCTCATATAGACCTCCATAGGATCACTATGAGGCTGCAGAGCTCTGCAGGCATGTGGCTAGTTGAAGCAGAATTATTTTCCTATGGTTTGATAAAGGGGCGCTTATGTCTACCCTGAAATATGTAGCCACATCCACTCAACTTCTTGTCATCACCCATTCAAGAGAGGTGCTGTTTGGAGCCGCAGCCATCTTGCTACTTCTGGAAGCTGCTGATGCCTGTGTTCCAGCCTGAAGCCTGACAGCTGTACTTCCGTCAATAACTCTGCTTCAACTAGCCACATGCCTGCAGAGCTCTGCAGCTTCATGGTGATCCTATGAAGGTCTATATGTGTTTATAATAAGCCTTGATCCACTTTTATCTAGTGAGTGCATTTTTGCTGTCTTTTATACTTTTTTAAATAAATCGCTACACCTAGATGGAGGCACCCGCTTGTATTTGTTTTTTATATGTGCATTGGGATCTCAAGACTTAATCTGAGAGGAGCTGCATCCACTACACCTGGTGTTCCCTACCACTCTCCTGGCCCTCTTATTTGCTCCGTTAAATGACAGATGGGTTCAAGTCAGCGCAATAGCTCATTTGTTTACTTTCTAACCTTGTGGAGAGTTTCCTTCATTTCACCCCAGGCAATTGTGTCCTTAACTGCCCTTCTTTCTCCAACAAGCTCCCCAATTTGGACACCACCTACTGGCTCTGGTTGGAAGTGCTAGGCAATTCAGCCGCAGACTGAGGAGTATGCTTGGTATATTGATTTCCTGGCTGATTCTTTAACCACTTGCCGACCAGCCGCCATCATTATACAGCGGCAGGTCAGCAAGATCCCACGAACCGTTAAAGCTGTACGTCGTCGGTCCTTTAAGCAGGATTACCAAAAATATGTAGAAGAATACATATCGGCCTAAATTGAGAAACAAATAGCTTTTTTTTTTTAAAGAAAAATGGGGATATTTATTATAGCACAAAGTACAAAATATTGTGTTTTAAAACAAAATTATGCTCTTTTTTGTTTATAGCGCAAAAAAATCACAGAGATGATCAAATACCACCAAAAAAAAGCTCTATTTGTGGGGAAAAAAGGACATACATTTTGTTTGGGTACAGTGTCGCACGACCGTGCAATTGTCAGTTAAAGTGATACAGTGCCAAATCGCAAAAAATGGCCCGGTCTTTGAGCAGCCAATTCTTCATGACTAAAGTGGTTAATCAAGGCTGCTACTTCCATGAAAACCCCTTTTTTGTCAGTTGCCCTCCAAGCAGACTAGTTTGTCAGGCAATGATTTTCCTCTACAAACACACAAAGCACTGACAAACAGAAAAGAAGGAAAAAGGCATATGGAAAGCAAAGGGAAAATGCTGCTTATGCCAAAGCTTATTTAAAGTTTCTTTGATAGGCTGTACAAAAAGGACTTCCACCCAGGAGAGGCTGAATCTGTCTGGGGCAACCATCGGTAGGGGATAAATCGCGACTCCAGTCCTGATCAGGTTAGCACAAAAAGGAGAATGTTGTGAGCTGGGTTTGTCTTTAATTTATAGTTAACAAGTCCTATCAGGTTGTGGGGGTGGAGCCACAACCCATTGTATGCTGCCATGGTGCGCCAGGAAATATTATTAGGGAGAAGTTTGTAAAGGAGAGCAGCTAATGCTATCTACTCCTTGACTGGCACCCTGCACGTTGAGTTTTAAATTCCATTCACAAAATGCAGAGCACAGTGTTTGTTGGAATGTTCTTTGCATAAAGCTAGAAAAAACACTCTGTTTTAGGTGGAGAGGTTGGTTACCCTCACTCACATATACCCAGTTAAGTGAACAGCCTCAAACGGGCTTCTGCTGGGAAAGGACACCTGCTTTCCCAGCAGAAGCCCGTTTGGACGAAACGCAGCGTCGGGCGGAGCGAGCATCGATTGACGTCACCATGCTCTCAGCTGATTGGTCAAGGAGTCGTTTGATCCGATCCGACAGCTGAAAATACCACAGCACTTGTTTCCATAGTTTTTGCTACTTTTGCAACAGTGTGGTGTTTGTTTTTTATTACTGGCCCCTTGCAGCGGGAGTTATCTTTTCAACATGATGTCAGTACGATTGGAATAAAGTACTCTTTTAAACAAATTACTGCACTATGAATTCCTCTTTTTGCTTTTGAAACCCACATGCTCCCTACATTTTTGGAAACACTATCTGTGTCCTGGAATCAATCAGTGAGAGACACTATAAGATGTGCCAGCCACCTCATTCCCATGCAGAGGAGACAACCCTGAACCACCCACTAAGGAGAGACATCAGTGTTTGCAGTGCCTGATAGACCCCCTGGGGTCCAACTTTCTGGTAAGCGGCCATCTACTTCCAGAGTTTTTTTTTATTAGCTGTTTCTTCAAGTCAAGTTTAAACACCCATGTTGTGTGGATGAATGAGATTACATCTGAACCATCACCTGGATGTTTTTTCCTTATTGGACTCACTAGATTCAATACACTTTGCTGTTGTTTATTGTTGGACTTTGATCTAACATCTTATCATTATTTGTTGCAATTTTTTGCTGTGTTATATGTAGCGCACCTTTTTCCCTATATGCACCTTAATTCCAATGGGCAGGGTGTTTTGGAAACGCTAAATACAGCACTCCCAAACCGCCCCAAAGATGCTACTTGCAGGACTTTCCGGAATGTCCCACAAGCAATGAATGGGAGGCAGTTTTCAGGCACTTAGCAGAGGCTATTTCCAGCGTTAAGCACCTGAAAACTGCCCGTCTAAGTGTTGCCCTTTCTATCAACATTTGCAGCCGTTTTTTTTGTTACACAATATATTCTGCCACTAGAGTGCATCAGTGGATACTCTTTTGAAGGCAGCATTTGTGTAATATTTTTCATGCCATGGATAAACACTTTTTCTGTTGTATCCGTTTTAGTTCAAAAATACCTATTGAGACAATCAGAAATTCGAAGTTGTCCCATGTTATGGGTTCACTTCCTGTGTTATATCAAGGAGGTTGGAATCGCGCTAATCGTATGTCTATGACCAATAAAGGGCACAGTACGTGATGTGATTATTGTAAGCAAAATAAATTGCAAATCATAAAAACCCACAAGAAAAAATTAATGATATAACACACAAGTATAAAACTTGTATGTAAAATCCACCTAATGATCACAAAAAGACCTGCTGATGCTGAGCAGCTGTGATCCGGTGAAAAAAAAACACAAACCTAAGTGAAGTTCAGTGAATATTGTTGGACTAATAAAGCCACAGAAAAATTATCAAAATAAATTGAAAAATGTATCAAAATATAAAGTCCACCTAATAGTCACAGAGAAACCGACTCATAGTCTATGATGTACTAAGATGGATCTGTGCAGTACAGTCTTCAGATGAGAATGGATGTACCCTCTCCACACTTATGACGTATGTGTAAACGGGGAGAAAAAGTCTCAAGCTGGTACAGGTGCATCAATCTCCGGATTGTGGATCACACATGGGCTTTCACAGGTTTGAAAATGTAGAGTCTCAGCACCAAAAATAAAACAGAAACAGAGAGACTTGCATAGTGTGAAACCGTATGGACAACTATTAAATCATCACCCGTGTGGGGCAGTCATGCGAACGGGGGAGGGGATAGTGCAAACCCACCACCACTATACACACTGACCCTTACCAGAAATGGACCCCACAGGGTAGATGTAAACACTTAAAGGAAGGGATCGTGGTTCAGCAGCCGTAGGGACATCAGCAGATGACAGTATTATGATGATACCATGTAACGACATAAGAACTCACATAGTATAAAACCCGATGGTATTTATTAAAAGAAAAAGATAAAGTTGCACTTACAACAGATGCAAATGAGTAGAGCTTAAAACAAAGTGCCGGCCGGCTTGGTGGTACGCGTGCGTCCTTCCCGTGATCAAGTCTTTGTGAAGACGAAACGTTGGGAGGAGACTTTCCCACGTCACCGCATCCATACGGAAGGACGCATCCGTACGTCACATCACGTACTGTGCCCTTTATTGGTCATAGACATACGATTAGCGCGATTCCAACCTCCTTTTATATTATTGATTTATGTTGTATAACATTTTTGAATCGCAGCTTTCACCTGTTAGTTATCCACTGGGTATGTGCAATTTTTCCTCTGTTATTCTATGTGTTATATCAAGGCATCCAACTAGCCCTCCTATTTCATATCTTGGACAACAGAATTAGCAGGTGAGTTTTAGTAGTTTAGCAAAAGATAACTGGGCAGTTCTGACATTACTTACATAAAAATGCTGTGTGCAGTCATCCCGCAACAGGACTTGGAAGCTGCATTCATTTCTTTGCAGATCTAATCTTCAGTGATCTTTAACTGGATAAAACGTGAGGAAATGTGCATTCATTATAGAGATGTATGTCATATGTTTTCTTTTATTTGCCCTGACATGCAGTTCAAACCTTTTTGTTAGTGTCTAACCACTTGCCGACCACATTATAGCTGAATGAAAGCTACAACACAGTCATCTAGTTCTGGGATGCCGTCATATGACAGCATCCTGTGATCGCACCCATGGTGGAGCGTCCTGTGTCCGAAGGACACTGCTGATCACATATTGAGGTAAAGAGCCAATCAGCAGCTCTTCACCACATGATCAGCTGTGTCCAATCACAGCTGATTGCGGATGTCAACAGAAGCAGGTTATTGGCACTATTTTCAGTGTCCTCATTTTCAGTGCAGTCCCAACAGTGCCCACCGGTGCTACCAATCTGTACCCACAATTGCTGCCCACCTATCAGTGTCCATCAGTGCTGCCTATCAGCGCCCATCAGTTTCTCCTCATCATTGTCCACCAGTACCAGTGCCAGTGCCACCTTATAAGTGCAGCCTATCAGTGAAAGAGAAAAATTACCTGTTTGCAAAACTTCATAACAAACTATGAAAACATTTTTATTTTTTTCAAAATGTTCGGTCTTTATTTATTTAGCAAAAAATAAAAACCCCAGTGATGATTAAATTCTACCAAAAGAAAGCTCAATTTGTGTGAAAAAAAATGTATAAAAATGATTGATGCCAGTCACTGCTGCTTTCAACACCCATTAATGCCTGCTCATCAGTGCTGCCTATCAATGCCTTCCATCAGTGCTGCCTATCCGTGCCCACCAGAGTAAAAAAGAAAAAACCCAGAAGTGACTAAATACCATCAAAAGAAAGCTCTATTTGTGTGAAGAAAATCATAAAACAAATTATTTGGGCACAGTGTTGCATGACCGTGCAATTCAAAGTGTGACTGGGCAGGAATGGGGTAAAAGTGACAAGTAGGTAAGTGGTTAACCAAAATGTCAGATGCAGTTTAAAAAAACATCCCACATGCTATTCTCCTTTTTAATGTTTTTTTTTTTTTTTTTATCCTCAACTTAGAAAACTACTAGTTAATATTACTTATTACTCAAATGTGTGTTACTTATAATAAATGTTAATTACAATAATTATAATTTTCAGATGTATAAACATTTTTTTTTTCTTACACCTGCTTCAGAATAGGATTCTCTTCTTTATCTGGGCCTATAGTCCTTTGCTCCACTCTATATATGTATAGACAACGGGGAGGACTAATAAAAATATTATTTGGCAGCACAAATCTCTCAACTAACTGTAGTCCATGCGACCATGGATGTTCCACTGTGGTCGCTACTGGAGTTCCCTGTGTGCCAATTCTCGTATTGGGCCTACTATGGCTGCCTAACAAGCTCCGCCCTCCCGATAAACTTTGGGACTTTATTCAGGTAACCTGATGTCCCCTTTCCTTCCTTTCCTCCCTCTTTTTACCAAACCTTTATTTACATTGGTTTTTGAACAACCAGAAACATTTTTCTTGTTGTCATGTCATGGATGTCACTTCCTTTCGTCCCATACCTTCCTCTCTTGGCCCTCTTTCCAGGTAACTCACAAAACAGCGCCCACTGAGTTTTACCACTACATTCAACTCCATCACTGGATGACCTCTCTGAGACACAATTCTACTTATCCCTTTCAAAAATGTTTTTTTAACACACCTGCCTACACTCTCGTCGCTCCCCGGGCACCATCTTAGGGATCTACTCCTCCCTGAATGCCATCAACTCTTCTGCTGCTGCCTCTTATAAAGTCTGGTGGGAATGGGACATAGCAACCTCTATTGACCCTGAATAGTTGAGTATGGCCTGGTTATCCATTGTAAAATGTTCTTTATACACTGCTACCCTAGGGACTGCATACAAGGTCCTCCTAAGATGGTATTTGGTCCCAGCCCATATAGCAAGTTTAAACCCATCATATAGCGACAGGTGCTTTAGGAGCTGTGGCCAACGAGGTGATGTTGTTCATATCTGGTGGTCTTGCCCACATTTAACGGGGTTCTGGTCCAGGGTTTTCAGGCTCCTCTACACCTTGTTCCATGTGCCCATTCACAAAGATTCTAAGCTTGCTTTACTACATTGCCCGACCAGGGCCTATTTTCCTATCAAGAAAAGCTGACAACTTACCTGTTTATTGCTGCCAAATGTGCTATTGCACAACCTTTTGTCTCGTTTGCTGCGGTGGAGAGAATTTTTTACCGGCTTATGGTTCACAAAAAGATGTCTAGTATTCTTCATGACTCTCACACGAAATTTCCTAAAGTGGGAGTAAACTCCCTTTTATGATTTTTACCTATACATACAATTAGGGTTGAGCGAACCTGAACTGTAAAGTTCGGGTTCGTACCGAACTTTTGGGTTTTTGGTACCCGGACCCGAACAATTTGTGATTGTGATTGTGCTTATAGGGAGAGAATTAGATAGGAGTCAGTCCTACTTCACAAATCAAATTGCAGCAGCACTGCATATGTTCATGTGAGATACTCTACATATTGCACCAGCACTGCATATGTTCCTGTCAGATACTCTGCATATTGCACCAGCACTGCATATGTTCCTTAAGATACTCTGCATATTACACCAGCACTGCATATGTTCCTGTGAGATACTCTGCATTAGATAATTTAGGGAAAGGTTCATGATTGTGCTTATAGGGAGAGAATTAGATAGGAGTCAGTCCTACTTCACAAATCAAATTGCAGCAGCACTGCATATGTTCCTGTGAGATACTCTGCATATTGCACCAGCACTGCATATGTTCCTGTGAGATACTCTGCATATTACACCAGCACTGCATATGTTCCTGTCAGATACTCTGCATCTTGCACCAGCACTGCATATGTTCCTGTGAGATACTCTGCATATTACACCAGCACTGTATATGTTCCTGTGAGATACTCTGCATTAGATAGTTTAGGAAAAGGTTCCTGATTGTGCTTATAGGGAGAGAAATATATAGGAGTCAGTCCTGCTTCACAAATCAAAGTGCAGCAGCACTGCATATGTTCCTGTGAGATACACCCTTTATATACTTTTCTTCTATTGTACTATTCAAAAAACAAATATTTAGGGAAAAAATATAAATTTTGCAGTGTTTCCTTCAGTGTTTCTCAGTGTTTCCTCCATATCTGTAGGTGTGAGATAAACACTTTAGCTAGTGTTGTACTATTGTTGTATTCAAAAAACACCCATTTAGGGCAAAAAAATATATTTTACAGTTTTTCCACCAGTGTTTGCAGTCTTTACATACTGTTTTCTATTGTGCTATTCATAAAAACAATTATTTTGGGCAAATCATTTTTTTTGGTGCGTTTCCTTCATATCTGTAGGTGTGAGATAAACACTTTAGCTAGTGTTCTTCTATTGTTCTATTTAAAAAACACCCATTTAGGGCAAGATCCTACATTTGAGAAATATGAGGAGAATGTAAAATATGGGACGTGGCTGCGGTCGTGGTGCTGCTGTTGGAGCTTCTGTTACATGGAGAGGACGTGGTCTATCTGTGCCAGCTACATGCACAAGTGAAACACCTTTCTCAGGTGCGAGTAGGCGACAAAGCCTGCAGCGGTATTTGGTGGGGCCTAATCCGGCCCGAATGTTGAGGCCAGGAGCAGAACAGGCAATAGTAGATTGGGTTGCTGACAGTGCCTCCAGTTCCTTCACATTGTCTCCCAACCAGTCTTGTGCTGAAAGATCGGAGTTGGCACCTGCAGCAGATGTCCATCAGTCTTTCACCTCACCCCCCCCTAATTACCCCCTCCCCTTTTTATTCCCTTTCCCTTTCTCTCTCTCTCTCTCTCCTCTTCTTTTGTTTTCTTTTTGGCATTTGGTTAATGCCTTCTTTCTATCCCTGCCTTCCCATGGTATGCTCCTTAGTCCTCAGTAATCTACGCAGCGACGGCCGCTGCCACAAGGTCAGACTATTGACATTTTATCCTACAAATTTGGCATGTTGTATGTGATTCTACCTATGTTACTATTTTATACTTTCTTATTATCCCTGCATGGATGACCAGTTGTTTTGTTATCGTAAATTCTTCAATAACAATTATTGTACCAGAAGTATAAACAAATGGGTGAAAAATGTAATTGGCACCACCAGGAAATGTTTAGAATGGCTGTAAGAAGAGAAACATTTAATAACTGTATTACTTATATTTTATTTTTTATTGTTGCTACAGTTCAATATTAACCACCTCAGTACAAGGCATTTTCACCCCCTTCCTGCCCAGACCAATTTTCAGCTTCCAGCGCTGTTACAATTTGAATGACAATTGCGTGGTCATGCAACACTGTACCCATATGAAATTTTGGTAATTTTTTCCCTACAAATAGAGCTTTCTTTTGGTGGTATTTGATCACCTCTGCAGTTTTACATTTTTTGCACTATAAACAAAAAAACAGCGACAATTAAAAAAACAAAACACAATATTTTCGACTTTTTGCTATAATAAATATCCCATAAAAAAAAAAAATCATCAATTTAGGCCGATATGTATTCTTCTACATATTTTTGGTTTGTGCAAAAGTTAAAGCGTCTACAAAATAGGGTATACATTTATGGGATTTTTATTGTTATTTTTTTTTTACTAGAATAGGCGGCGTTATGCAATTTTTATCATGACTGCGATATTGCAGCGGACACTTTTGACACTATTTTAGGACCATTCACATCTATACAGCGATCTGTGCTATAAAAATGCATTGATTACTCTGTAAATGTGACTGTTAGGGAAGGGGTTAACACTAGGGGGTGAGGAAGGGGTTAAGTGTGTCCTAGGGAGTGATTCTAACTGTAGGAGGAGGGGACTCACAAGGTTAGGAAACCGATCTGTGTTCCTCTGTACTGGGAAAACACATTAGTCTCCTCTCCTCTGACAGGACGTGGATCCACATCCTCGGCTGTGTCACCGGCAATCGCAGGTGTCCGGCGGACATCAATCAATTTTCCAATAGTAGTTCAAGACCTATTTACTGTCTTCATAATGGCAAGGATTAAAAATTTACAATATTACAAGGTAATATTTACATTTAGAACTAAATAACTTGCAGTGATTTATCTCTTACCACATGACTCAGTCACAGGTTTCAGTAAAAGTCAATCTTCCTGAAAGAAGACAGTTTGTGAGCTAAACCACAGAGCTTTCAGAATCCCTTTTCAAAGTTTATTTGATTCAGTTTCCACTCAGTCTTTTACATTGGGGTCCCAGCAGAGACCTGTGGCACATTAGCTAACGCAGGAGGAGGTTACCTGCACATGCATGAAAAAGCAAACATGTAAGTCCCAATTATCAGCATGTGCCACAGGGCCCTTTAACGCATCTGTGCATGTGCCAGATTATGTAACATGGCGATGATTATATCAAAGAAAGATGATGCATGGTTAACTGATTTTTTACTCACCTGTCATTTACAGTAGTGTTTAAAAGTTTGCATACCCTGGCAGAAATTGTTGGCATTAATATTGAAAATATGACTGATCATGCGATTTTATTTAAGGATAGCAATCACATAAAGCAATTTATTATCACATCGTTTTTGGATCTTTTTTAAATTTAAAATGATAACAGACATCACCCTGATAAAAATGTAACATACCCTGGAATGTTTGGCATTGGTACAGAGACACAGAAGGTGACACCCACAGGTTAAAAGGGCAATTAAAGGTTAATTTCCCACGTCTGTGGCTTTTTAAAATCACAATTAGTGTCTGTGTATTGTTATTAATAGTCAATGAGTTGGATGCACTAAGCAGGCTAGATACTAAGCCAGGAGGAGGTAAAAAAGAATACTCAAGAATACTCAAAAGACCTGCATAACAAGGTAAAGAAACTTTCCAGCGGCAGAAAAGGATATGAAAAGATAGCCAAAGCCTTGAATATGCCAGTCAGTACTGTTCAATCCCTTGACTTCCATGAGATGCGTTTACCGAACCTCAAACGCACCCCATTAATGCGAACCGCTGCGGATGTCAATGTTAAGTCAATGACACCTCAAAAACAGGTCGCAAAACGCAGTGCAATTGGCTAAATCGGATTGCATTTGAAAATGTGAATACCTGATTCCAGTGCAGCAAAAAAAGTGCATGCGCCTTTTTCATGCGGGTGTGGTGTGATTTGAACCATACAAAATTAATGGGCTCAAATCACACTGCAAAGAATCAGATGTGATCTGAACAGGAATATGGTGCGATTCACATGTGGTTTCCCGCACATTTATGTGTGCTTTGTCACATTAAGGAAACACGCATGTCAGAGAATTGACCGTGAAAGAACTGGCAGACCTGTCGTGCACGGACCTACGAGCACAGTGCGCATGCGCGCACATACGAGCACAATGCCCGCGAATACGAGCACAAGGCGCATGCGCGCACATACGAGCACAATGCCCGTGCGTACGAGCACAGGGCGCATGCGCACGCATACGGGCAACAACACAATGAATACTTTGTTCTTTACCGTGCACGCGCGCGCACCATGACGCACGCAATACGGGCGGGACTCCAGGCGTCAGTGCCTATTTAAACCTTGTTGCAGCAGTCACCAAACTGCTGAATGATCTTCAGTCCTTGACCTGATGCTAATTCCTTGTTCCTGTAATCCTGTGTATGACCTCGGCTAGCCTTCTGACCTGTTCCAGTTACTTCCTGCTTCCTGTGTATGACCTCGGCTTGCCTTCTGACCTGTTCCAGTTACTTCCTGCTTCCTGTGTATGACCTCGGCTTGCCTTCTGACCTGTTCCAGTTACTTCCTGCTTCCTGTGTATGACCATGGCTCGGCTCCTGACTCCGCCCCTGGGTTTCCTGCCAATCTACTGGTACTTCCGTGGTACTCCTGCCGGACTACGAATCCTGGTGCACATCTGTTCCCCGACATCGCTCCAGCAAGTCTCAGCCGGCAACTCCTGCACCCCTGGGCATAGCGTCCCCTGTCTCTCCTCCAGGGGGTGTTCTGCACTCGAGTCGCAAGGGAAGCCCTTTCGGCACTTCGGCCTCTGGTAAGGTACAGGACAACGCAGGTGTGAATACAGCGCCAGAGTGGAGAAATTGATTCTTACAAGTATCTTTTCCTGACTGGTTCTCCTTAAGTCTCGGTTTACACTGATGCTGTGCGGGATTTGCAGAAATTCCTGTGCATTTCCTGCACCACATCACAATCGCACTCCATTCATGTGAACCACTGCAGATATCAATGTTAAGTCAATGTGTTAAGACCCGATTCCAGTGCAGCAAAAAAAGGTGCATGCACCTTTTTCATGCGGGTGTGGTATACCCTTTAAAAAAGTCATGTGAAAAAGTGACGCAACGCGTCACTTTCGGTCGAGATCGGAAGTCTCCTATGTGATACACGCTGTTTGTTTTTAACATCATCTGTACGTTATTATATTTTTATAAAATCTATTTTATCAAAATACTGCACAATGGAGTCCTCCTCTTGCTTTACATGCTATATTGAGCGTCATTATCTCAAGAGCCTGAATGCCCTGGAAATAGATTTGTCAGAGTGGATTTATTGGTGAGGCATATTGATCTGATACAGAAGCGGTAGTATCTTGTGAGCTTGATTCTACCTGAATGCCATGGGGATCGTTCGGCCAGTGTGTATTTTTCGGTGAAACATATTGATCTGACACATGAGGTGAGAGGCTGGAGGAAACATTGTTACACTGGATGATGGAGATCTGCTGGATGGTGACACTTGCACCTAAGGCCTCGTACACACGATCGGACATATCCGATGAAAACGGTCCGCGGACCATTTCCATCGGATATGTCCGATCGGGAGTTTGATCCGATGGCGTGTACACACCATCGGATCAAATTCCCCGCCGCCGGACGACGCGGCGGTGACGTTGACGCCGCCACGTCACCGCTACGTCACCGCACCAGGAAGTAAAACACTTCCGCGCATGCGCCGAATACATTCGGCGGCGGCGGTGCGGGACGACATGTCTGCTGGTAAGTGTACTAACCAGCAGACATGTCGGGCGGACAGATTCCCACCGGATAGATTTCAAAGCTTGCTTTGAAATCTGTCGGGTGGACAAATCTGTCCGCTAGCCCATACACACGAGCGGAGATGTCTGCTGAAACGGTCCATCGGACCGTTTTCAGCGGACATATCCCCTCGTGTGTACGAGGCCTTATACCTAATGAACTTTGCTACACGCTTGGATGTATTGTCACAATTGGATTTTTTTGCACTGTGTATGTGATCATTTCATATGCATTGAACTATATTTTTTACACAAAGAATTTTTGCACACTCCCTTTGTTGGGAGTTCCTGATTGTCATTTGCACTTTGCCTGCTATTTTTGCATAATTGTCATTTGCACATTTTTATTGCTATTTTTGCACAATAATTTGCAATAGTTTATTTACATTTTACTGCAATTTTTTTGCACAATTGCTATTATTGCACATATTATTACCAGTATTTGCACAGGTTTAATTGATGTCATATTGATATTTAGTGCTACCCTTTTGCACTATTCATACTTGGATTCATTTTTTAGATTTTATTTTTAATATCTATGAGGATTAGTAAGCGCCATAGTCCCTATGTTTACCATTTGTGCTTAGTGTGAGAACACCTTTATGTTGGCAGCTGCTTTGTTATTTTTAGTTATTCCTTCACCCTTGTGGTTTGCGCATTAGTATTCCCTCTATACAATGGGGTGGGATTCACATGACGTTTGCCGCACCACATCAGTGTGAACCAGCACTAAGATACATGATGGGGGGAATCTTCACCTGTCTTTCATTACCAAAATATTTGCATTACTTCTGTAGTTTGCACCGCCTGCACCCATGACTTCCACTTAAAGTGTTACTAAACCCTGGACCCTGCATTCTCTATATCTGGTCTCGGACAATACACAGAACATGGAAATGCAATTATTTTAGTAACTATAAACAGATAAATAACTTTTCTCATCAGCAGTATATAGCAGTCTTGTGATTTATATCAGTGTCTGTTTAAAACTTGGAGGAGGAGTTTTCATACCGCACTGGCTATCCTATCAGGATGCAGGACCCTTGACCCTCTGTCTGGACAGTGCTGATTGGCCCTGTGCTGATTACATGAATTCTCCCAGGAAAAGAAAGAAAACTCTCTAGCGACATACACCAAATTGAGCATGTGCAGCCTGACTCCAATAACTCTGTCTTATCCAGACCTGTTATGGGGACAATTCAAGAAGAGGAGGATCCTTGCATACAGGATCAAACAGCCTTGTTACACAATTCAGAGGATTAACCCCTTAGGTTCCACAGTGAATATAATGTAGCGCCCCCTTACTTTTAGTATGGGCACTATGCTAAAGTTAGTGGGAAGTGAGAGAGTTATGTTGCTCTCACTCTTAATTTTGCTAAATTGGGCTGCTGTCATTTTGGAACTGTCCTGTGGGTCAGTCTGCGCTCCGGGGGTGTCAATCTCACCCCCGGACGACAGGTGGCGTCAGAGGGGTTCTAACAGAGCCACTTTTCCCCAGCAGCCAATTGGAGGAGTTTTCCTTTGCGGGGCATGCTGGGGAGGGGTATATCTGTGGCAGGCGCCATTTTTCATGGTTCTGTAACGGGTTCCTGGTTCCAGGTGCGACACCTACCAGGCCTACCAGGCCGGGGTCGAAAAGTTACGCGGAGTTCCTGCCGGATGCTGCCGAGGGGCCCCAGTGACTTGCTGGGTCCCCTCACCACTAAGAGATAGATCCTAGGCTGCTGGCTGTGCGGTGGGGAATCGGCTCAAGGAGAACCCGGAGGCAGGTTGTCTGACAGACTTGAACGAACCATCTGGGATCTAGTGACTGACACACTGACAGGTACATTTAAACTGTCAATCAGTCACCCAATTGTGATTGACTGGAAGGATTCGCTCTGCTGTTCACATTGTCAGCATAGAGCCTGTGGCAGAGGCCTCATCTGGCATCTTAAATCCAATCAGAGCCAGGTTCACAGCAAGGACCTGTTCCTGCAAAATGCGGGAATGTCCTGGGCAATCCGGGACATGTGGTCACAATATGCAACGGTGGACCGTGCCCCGACATCCTCATATCCATTTGTAGCGCTACCCCATTCAGGAGCCGCTGGTTGTTTTTGGGATCGGCGTATTAAGTTACCCTTGGTGGCTTCTCTAGGGGTGATGGTAGTAAGTACAAGTAGTGAGCAAGTGTCTAGTCAGCAATGGATTTTTCGAATGCTTTATTTCCAAGGCCCAACACGGCCAACATCAATATGAAGTGGGATAGGAAAGGTTGATGAAGCAGAAGAAGTCAGGCCCAGGATAGTTAGGAAAAGCAAGCCTACCTTCAACAATAGCACATTTCGTCGCCACTCTAGCCAGAGAGGGTGAAGTGCCTCCGGACAGACTCCTGTCACAAGCCTGGCAGCCGAAGTGTCACTTAGGTTGCTGGTAAGGAGCAGACCTCTGCCACAGGCCTGGCTCGAGCCTCTGCCACAGGCCTAGTACTTGAATGAGCTAAATGGATTCTTGAGCGGATCCTCCCAGTAAATTCAGTCAGGGTCACAGGTTGACAGTTTGAAGTGTACCTGTCAATCTCCCGGTCACCAGATCCCCGATGGTTCGTTCAAGCCCTCTTGGATCACCTGCCTCCGGGTTCTCCTCAAGCTGATCCCCCACTGAACGGCATACAGCCTGGGATCCCTTCTAGTGTAGCTGGGGACCCAGTAAGGGCCCCTTTCAGCATCCGCATGGAACTCCGCGTAGCATATGACCCCGGCCAGGTAGGCCATGATGCCGGGGTCCATTGGATGCGCACACCCTGAAGGTGGGTGCCGCACCTGGAACCCGTGAAGAACCAAGGAAAATGGCGTCCCCACGGATATACCCTCCCCCAGCATGCCCCGCGAGGGAAAACTCCTCTAATTGGGTGCTGGGGAAAAGTGGCTCTGTCAGAACTCCTCTAGCGTCATCTGCCGCCCAGGGGTGAGAACATCACCCCTGGAGCGCAGACTGACCCACAGGACAGTTCTGAATGACAGCAGCCCAAATTTTACACAATTATGAATGGGAGCAAAAATAACTCTCCCATTCCCCATTAACTTTAGCGTAGCACCCATACTGAAAGTAGGGGGGCGCTACATATTGAAGAGTTTAGATCCCTGCATTTGTTGTGATGACATGAGAGACATTCAACCATCGGAGTGTAGGGGAGAAAGGGCTTCTAGGACTGATCTAGCAGTGCAAAGAAGCCTGCAGGAGTGGAGGAATGGGTAAGATTGCTTTACACCAGGGATCTTCAAACTACAGCCCTCCAGTTGTTCAGGAACTACAATTCCCATCATGCCTAGTCATGTCTGTTTTATATTGGTGTAGTGCAAATTTAGTGCAGCAGAAAGGGGAAGTTATAATCGCCATCTCGTAGTGAATCTTTCTCTCTTGCATGCAATGTTGATTAATCTCTTCCAATGTCTCTATATGTAGAACTGATAACAAGGATTAAATTGGTGGTTTCTGTTCCATGTATTGACATCTTGCACTGACATTACCTCTCACCCAGTGCATTTTTCACTCAAGTGTTGTAAAACATTATACAACTGTCAGTGTTTTGACCACTTGCGCAAAAGGTTAATGATTGTGTTTATCTGATATCTAGGAGGGAATGAGAACTTCTAGTTCTGAGTTAGGTTTTTATACTGGGATTGTGAAAACAGACAAAATACTATTACTATATTACTGGTGAAAATGTTATCAATTAAGACTCCTTTCACACTGGGGCCACAGCCGCATTCACGGTAAAGCGCCACTTGTTTTAGCAGCGCTTTACCACTGTTTAAGCAGCGCTTTTTGGCTTCTGGCGGGGGGCTTTTAACCCCAAAAAAAGGAGCTTAAAAAACTCCTGTGTTGCGGCGCTTCCAAAATCGATTTTCAGGCACTTTGGAAGCATTGCCCATACATTTCAATGCACAGAGCATTTTGGAAGCGCTAATTACAGCCCAAAAGATGCTGCTTGCAGGACTTTTTGGAACGTCCCGCAAACGCACCGCCCCAGTGTAAAAACTTGAATGAATGGGAGGCGGTTTTCAGGCTATTTCCAGCGCTAAAGCTGTGAAAGGGGTCTTAACTTTAAAATGTGGAAGATGGGTTAAATACAATAAAAAGGCAAAGTAGTAAAGGCTTGAACACCACAATCCCCACTTCTCTTGTGACTTGCCATGACATCCCATAGTCCTATGCATTTACCAACTTTTTTCAGCTGAACAGAAAGCTGCAACCACACAAGTTTGAAAAACTCAGCAAATGTCTCCTGTGCTGTCCATCAAAATGTCTCAGAAACTGCGATATTGTGGTGGAAAATCTGACAGTAACTGACACTAGGGAGAACTGACTAACTGCCATTGACATCAACAGTGACATTGATACAGTGATCAGTGCTAATAATATGCACTTTCATTGTAATACTGACGCTGGGTAGGAAATGGGTTAATATTTAGGATGATCAAAAGGTTTTCTGTCAGTTGCCTTATAAAAAATGTTTTTTTTTTAAATGTCCCCCGATGTAGATCCATCTGAAAAAATCTACAGCCCAGTGGAATGCTCCCCACAAACTGCCTGCTCCTCCGTCTGACATTTCTTAAATAGCAAAGGGGCTGAGTCACCCGATTACATCAACATGTGACCCTGCCCCCCTGTGACATGACCGACCGGGGCATGCGGAGTTGATGATGTCACAAGGGGGCGGGGTCGCCAGGTGATGTCACCAGGTGGCCGGCCGCTTATCTATATAATGAATGAATGAATGTATGGAAAACTTATATAGCGCGGCCCATGCAAACTGAATCGCCTCTGGGCGCTTGTTGTTTCTGTCTCCTTTGATATCAAAAGAGATAAGTCTTGATCTTTCTCCTGAATGCTAAGTGGTTCTCCTCCAACCGAATGGTGGTTGGTAAAGCGTTCCATAGTCTGGGACCTTGGACCGCGAATCTTCTTTCTCCTTTGGACTTGTAGTTGGCTTTCGGTATCTGGAGTAGATTTTGATTGGTGGATCGCAGAATGCGATTGGGATTGTGAGCTTTTATTTTTTCGCATAGGTATTGGGGAGCCTTCCCATGAATACATCTATGCGTCAGACAGAGTGCTTTAAAAGCAATTCTGTCTTTTACTGGCTACCAATGAAGGGTTCTCAGCGAAGGTGAGATTGATTCCCAGGGTTTTTTCCCAGTCACAAGTCTGGCGGCCGTGTTTTGAATGACTTGCAGACGAGCGATTTGGTACTTTGGGAGTCCGAGGTAAAGGGAATTTGCATAGTCCAGTCTGGAGTTTACAATTGTTCCCACCACGACTGCTACATCTTCTTTGGGGATAAAAGGAGTAAGTCTGCGTAGTAGGCGCAGCAGATGGTGAGATCCGCTGACTACTGACCCTATTTGTGCGTCCATTGTCATATAGGAGTCGAAAATGACCCCGAGACTTTTGACTTTGGCGCTAGGGGTGATGATTTTGCCCAGAATGGGTGGGGTTATCCAGATTGTTGCAGGTTGATTCATACACTTGGCGTGATACAGGAGAAGTTCTGTTTTCGCTCCGTTGAGTTTAAGATAACTCTTTGTCATCCAGTTCTCTATCAAAGAGAGGCATGTCTCTAGATTGAGGTGGTGATCCTTTTTGTTGCAAATGCGGAAATACAGTTGCGTGTCGTCTGCATACGAGTGGTAAAGCAGTTTTTGGCTGCTGATGATTTAAAAAAGAGGGCGAAGATAGATGTTAAACAGCACCCGCGACAGAGGCGATCCTTGAGAGACTCCGCATGAGACTGTGCGTTTCTCAGAAGTGAAAGGTCCTAACTTCACTGTTTGCGATCGGTTTTCCAAAAAAGAGGAGAACCAAGATAAATTGCCTTCTGCGACTCTGGCTACTTTAGCTAGCCGAGTCAGTAACAGTTTGTGGTCGACAGTGTCGAAGGCAGCGCTTAGGTCCAACAGAACCAGAAGACAAGATTCTCCTTCGTCTGCGGCCTCAAGAGCGTCATCCCATATTTTGAGCAATGCGGTTTCTGTCCTGTGTCAACGGTGGAGTGGGTCCTTGGGGTCTAGGGTAGGTTTCTTCAGGATGGGTTGGATTACACCCTCTTTCAACAGGGGGGGGGGCACTATGCCTTCCTTGAAAGACTGGTTTATAAGCTGCGTGATAGGAGACGCCAGGATGTCGGCGAATTCCTTCAGCAGTTTAGTGGGGATGATATCATTTGGCGCTGTGCCGTTACGCAAAGTACCAATGATATTTTTTGCTGCATCGACAGAGATGGGTTTCAGGGTGAACTTACCTGATTGTGGTGACTTACTGTCGATATTGTGTGCAAAATTGGGGGGGGGCTGATTGGGGTATTGTTTTGCTTAATGCTTTCCCGGATTCCCTCAATTTTGTTAATGAAGTAATCTGATAATTCATTGCAAAATTCTTGGATGTCCGAAGTGGGGACTTCAAGACAGCCTGGGTTCATGGTCTGAGTGACCAGCTTGAAGAGTTTGCGGGGGCGGTTTAGGGCGCTGTTGATAGCCTTGGAAAAATAATTTTTCTTGGCTTTGAATATTTCTTTGTGGTATTTTCTTGCCTTGTAGAGGGACAGATTCTCCTCTGAAGAGCTTCTTTTCCAGGCGGCTTCTGCCCTTCTGCGCTCTTGCTTCAGTAACGACAGCTGATTGTTAAACCAGCTGTAGTTGTTTTTCCGGATATGGGTTCTATGTTTCGGCGCTACTAAGTCGGCTGACTGTAGTAGGGCTATGTTTATGGCATCCAGTGTTTCTATAGCTGTTTGATGCGGTTGAATTGTATTTATTTTTTTCCTTAAAGGATCACTAAAGGAATTTTTTTTTAGCCAAATAGCTTCCTTTACCTTACTGCAGTACTGGTTTCATGTCCTTATTGTTCGTTTTTGCTTTGAAGTTGCTGTAATCCTGCTCTGTTCTCCACACTTCCTGCTTGTCTGTTTCCTTATAACCCCAGCGCTGGGAGCTTTCTCACGATGGTTTAAGCTGTCATTACTATTTGTACTCAGAGTCTCAGGTAATCGTGCGAGAGAAAGGTCTAGGATAACAACAAGGAAAGTGACCTGAAGTGTGCCTGGGGTCACGTGGTCGATATGCCTAAAAGGGGGCATACCCAAGTAGAAGTAAAAATGCAAGAAAAAAGGGGAAGGGTGGGTGGGACACAAGGAACAGCCGACAGGAAGGAGGATGTTGGGCGGGTTTAAGAACCTCCCGACTCCTCCTACAAATTCAGGCGGACCTACGGTCCGCCTTCTAACTTGTACTCAGAGTCTCAGGTAATCGTGCGAGAGAAAGGTCTAGGATGACAACAAGGAAAGTGACCTGAAGTGTGCCTGGGGTCACGTGGTCGATATGCCTAAAAGGGGCCAAAAATAAGATGGTAGGATGAGTTTGTAAGAGACTGAAATGAAAGTAGCTATATGTAACCTGATCAGCCAATACCAGGAAGCCTGCGCCAACCCTAAATGTGGATCCAGGCCATGTACAGAAATGGATGCAAACCTAACTCCTCAACAATGTGTATGCGGACCCCCCCTGGGATAAAGCCGTCGAAACTGCGTCTATACTGAAACACAGCCGGGGTACAAGCGTGAAGTGCAGCCCTAGGCTAGGCAGCAATGGCAATGTGACATGTACTGCACTAGCATAGAAACGCGCACTAGGGAAAGAAAAGTGGCCTATCCCTGAGCACCTCCGCAGTAGCCACCAAAAGATGGTCTAAGACTGACCGAGCGCTAGTTGTAGGAACGATAGGGCCGAGAGTGGCAAAAAACAATGAACGCCAGGAGATATTAACTGGGCAAAAGAACCCAAGCCACCGAGATGGTAAACCCTGGAAGGTATCCCAGGAGTCACACACTTTCTAGGCTAAAATAGACCTGACTAGCTGACCCAGCTTCATCTGTAGCAGGAACCGGGACAGTGTGGCACAGGTTAAATGAGTCAAGGACCTGCCGGAAAAAAGGCGGCGAGCTACCATGTACCGAAACCCCTAACCGGAGAAGGACGGATGGCGGGAAAGTCTCCGATATCTGCAACACCGTGACCAATGAGCCCCAACCTACCTTGGAAAAGGGAAAAAACGCCTCTACGTCTCTTACTACTGTTCAAACAGCTGCCCGAGACTAAAGATGCAGCAACGCCGTGCAGGATAGTATACGTAGCACGTGTCAGTCTCAAAGATCCAGCAAGGCCGAGCTAACCGAGGCTAAACAGGCCAATTAAGACATAACACTCAAGCCTATGAACCTGAGGACGTGTCAGGCAAGTGATAACTGAGTAGCTTGATACCTGATGTATGGAAAGAATAAGTGAAAGGAACACTGCTGTGGTTGTATGTTTTTTTTTTTTTTTTACCAGTATGAAGATGTGACAAACCCATGAAATAGCAAAGGCCGAGCAAACCTGACGCGTAGCAGGCAAATTAAAAACGTACACTCAGGCCTGATGAACCTGAAGACGTGTCAGGCCATTGTATGAGAAATGAAATGACAAGATGCATGAAATGTATGAGAAACGGATGAGGAAACTTGCCACCGTACAAGCCAATTATAAAACGCTCATCTCAATCCGTAAGCACCCATAAACGTGATGGGTGACCCCCCCCCCCAGCGGTGAAACACCATGAACATACCAAACGACCAACTAGGAAAACAAAATTGTGGGAAGAACGAACATTAATGAGAAAACATAAAACCATGAGAAAACATAAAGACACATGAGAACATGGACAGCATGAGAAAATGTGATCACCCGGGAGCGTAACACCTGAGGACATGATACATGAGAAACGTAATTGCATGAGAAAACATAACACATGGAAACATGACTAGCCTGAGAAACGTATTGCATAAGAAACGTAATGACGTGAAACATGATCGCATGAGGACACGACTGGCATGTGAAGCGTGAACACATGAGAACATGACTAGCCTGAAAAATGCAATTGCATGAGAAACATGCGCAGCAGAACTGCATGGGAACATGAATACAAAACATGAATACCATGCGACACAAATCGCATGAGAACATGAGTACCATGAGAACCAAAACACATGAGATGCGACCGCATGAGACCATGAAACCAACATGAAACCCTGAGAAACGTAATCGCATGAGAACATGAATACTATGCGAAACAAATCGCATGAGAACATAAATACCATGAGAAACGTAATCGCATGAGAAACGCATGCGAACAAGAATACCATGAGAACCATGATCGCATGAGAACATGAAACAAAACATGAATACCATGAGAAACGTAATCGCATGAGAAACGTAATCGCATGCGAAACGTAATCGCCTGAGAAACGCATGCGAACAAGAATACCATGTGAAACATGATCGCATGAGAACATGAACAAAACATGAATACCATGCGAAACCAAACCGCATGAAAACATGAATGCCATGAGAAACGTAATTGCATGAGAACCGAGAATACAAAATGAATACAATGAGAAACAAATCGCATGAGAAACGTAATCGCATGAGAAACGTAATCGCATGAGAAACTTAATCGCATGAGAAACGCATGCGAACCAGAATACCATGCGAAACATGATCTCATGAGAACATGAAACAAAACATGAATACCATGCGAACATGAATACCATGAGAAACATAATCGCATGAGAAACGTAATCGCATGAGAAACGTAATCGCATGAGAACCGCATGCGAACAAGAATACCATGAGAAACGTAATCGCATGAGAAACGTAATCGCATGAGAAACGTAATCGCATGAGAAACGCATGCGAACCAGAATACCATGCGAAACATGATCTCATGAGAACATGAAACAAAACATGAATACCATGCGAACATAAATACCATGAGAAACGTAATCGCATGAGAAACGTAATCGCATGAGAACCGCATGCGAACAAGAATACCATGAGAAACGTAATCGCATGAGAAACGTAATCGCATGAGACACGTAATCGCATGAGAAACGTAATCGCATGAGAAACGTAATCGCATGAGAAACGTGAATACAAAAAGAATACAATGTGAAACAAATCGCATGAGAATACCATGAGAAACGTAAACGCATGAGTAACGTAATCGCATGAGAAACGTAATCGCATGAGAAACATAATCGCATGAGAAACGTAATCGCATGAGAAACATAATCGCATGAGAACGTAATTGCATGAGAAACGTGAATACAAAATGAATACAATGTGAAACAAATCGCATGAGAATACCATGAGAAACATAATCGCATGAGAAACGTAATAGCATGACAAACGTATGCGAACAAGACTACCATGCGAACATGACCGCATGAGAACATGAAACAAAACATGAATACCATGCAAACCAAGCCGCATGAGAACATGAATGGCATGGGAAATGTAATCGCATGGGAAACGTAATCGCATGGGAAACGTAATCACATGAGAAACAAACATGAATACCATGCGAACATGAATACCAAGAGAAACGTAATCGCATGAGAAACGCATGCGAACAAGAATACCATGTGAAACATGATCGCATGAGAACATGAACAAAACATGAATACCATGCGAAACCAACCGCATGAAAACATGAATGCCATGAGAAACGTAATCGCATGAGAAACGTAATCGCATGAGAAACGTAATCGCATGAGAAACGTGAATACAAAATAATACAATGTGAAACAAATCGCATGAGAACATGAATACCATGAGAAACGCAACCGCATGAGAAATGTGAATACCAGGAGAAAACGAACGCATGGAAGGCGAATGCATGGAACGCGATCGCCTGAGAACATGAATGTCATGCGCAACAGAACTGCATGTGAACATGAATGCCAAATATGAATACAATGTGAAACAAAACGCATGAGAAACGTGACCGCATGAGAAACGTGACCGCATGAGAAACGTGACCGCATGAGAAACGTGAATACAAAATATGAATACCATGCGGAAAAAAAAAAACGCATGAGAACATGAATACCATGAGAAATTGAATCGCATGAGAAACATGATCGCATGAGAAACGTGATCACACAAGAACATGAATACTATGTGAAACAAAAACCGCATGTGAACATGAAACCAAACATGACTACCATGAGAATCGTAATCGTATGAGAACATGAATACCATGTGACACAAATCGCATGAGAAACGTGATCAACATGTGAAACAAAAAAAAAACCGCACGAGAACAGAAATGTAATCACATGCGAACAAGAAAATCATGAGAAACGTAACACATAAGAACATACCTCGCATGAGAAACGTAATCGCATGGAAACAACCTAACCCGAGAAACATGATCGCATGAGAAAACGTAACACATGAGAACATACCTCGCATGAGAAACGTAATCGCAAAAGAACAACCTAACCAACGTACTTGCATGAGCAACTGTCACACATGAGAACATGCCTTGCATGAGAAACGTAATCGCAAAAGAACAACCTAACCAACGTACTTGCATGAGCAACTGTCACACATGAGAACATGCCTTGCATGAGAAACTTAATCGCATGAAACAACCTAACCTGAGAAACGCCATTGCATGAGAAACCGTAACACATGAGAACATGACCCCATACCTAGCCTGAAAAACACAACGCATGGGAAACATAAACACGTGAAAAAAGAATTGAAAAGCCTACCGTATGTGACTGACCATACACCAACCAAACATTGATCATGACGCTTCAACCAGAATCCTGAACAGGGGAGATTGAAGGTAGAAGCCGTTTTAATGATTCCCGCCCTAACACAAACTCCGGTTATCAGTGCGGGTAGGACCTGGGCTGGGAGTTGAATTCCTGTGTATAGTTTGTAAAATATACTTGAATAGGGCGTCCTCACATCTCAACCTGGGGGATCCCCCCCCCCCCCCCCCCCCATTCATGAACACTATGTCAGGAGTGTTGGGACAGAAAAAAAAATACCTGGAGCAAAAACGCTATGACCGAAACACAGACTGAAAACCACTGAAAAGGAAGCTTATCAAAAATGCATGTGACCAAGGAAATACCGCCAGCGTGACCCGAGGGGGATGTGGGTGGACAGCCCCCCCTTCCCATACAGCTAGCGTGACCGCGGAGAAAGGTGGACTGCCCCCCATGCTGCCAGTGTGGCCCTGACGGAAGTGCCCCCTCACGACACCAACATGGCCCATGGTGCTCAGCGTGCCTGCATGGACCAGGAGAAGGAGGGGGGCGTGCGGGAGTCCCCCCCCCCCCCCCAAGCCTGACGTGACCATCAGAGGAGGAAGGTGAGAACCCCAACCCCCATGGAGCTGGTGTGCAAGTAGGGGTGGTGAGCGGCTCCCCCCATCCCCCCGATGATTGCCGTGATAAGCGGGCGGCCCCCTCCATGATGCCCGGCGGGGGAACCGCCACGAGATCCCAGCAGAGAGAACGAGGAGACGCGGCGCCAGCAGCCGTCCTTCCCCCCGGTCGGAACGAAAAGCGGAAGTGACGCCGGAAGGTCGCACCGGAAGTGACGCATGTCAACACAAGGAACAGCCGACAGGAAGGAGGATGTTGGGCGTGTTTAAGAACCTCCCGACTCCTCCTACAAATTCAGGCGGACCTACGGTCCGCCTTCTAACGTGTCTAAAACTTCCCAGAACCAATCAGATTAATTTTAAAAACAAAAACACTGCCCTGGATTTGTTTGTTTTCGTTCTGTGTCTATTTCTACTTTGCAGAAACATGAAGCCAGTTCAAAAGTGAAACTAACCTGCAAGCACATTATATGATTGATTTTTTTCTATTTTTAATCATTTTGAAAAGGAATCAGTTAAATCACAAATCACTTTTATGTCTCTATACCCTGTAAACAGTCATTTCAGCAAAAAAAAATGTTTTCCTTTAGTGACCCTTTAACGTGGTTTTGAAGAGCTCCGAATGGAGCTTCTTCTGACATCTAGTCCAGTGTGTTGTCACTGGTCTAGATGTTTTTTTTGGGGGGGGGGGGGGGATTTTGGAAATAATGAATTTAATTGCATCTGGGGGGCCCCCTTATTAAAGGGAGCTTCCACATTGCGATAAGCCCCCTGTCCGCAGACCCCCACAACCACTGTTCATGGGTGTCAGGAAGAGGCCCTTGTCCCCATGTGGCCTGGTATGGTTCAGGAGGGGGAAGGGTGCTCGTTTTCCTGGCCAGCCAGGCTACATGCTCGGATAAGGGTCAGGTATAAATTTTGGGAGTGGCCCCACACCGGTTTTTATTTTATGTTTTATTTTGGCGTTCCCCATAAAATCCATACCAGACCCAAAGCAAAATCTCACTTACAGTGAAACAATAAAAATTACTTTAAATATAGTGCCTGGGGGTCCCCTTAGACTCCCTTTAATGCCTCTTGCACATTACAGCTTGATAAAGCTCAGTACAGATTTTTTTTTTTTACTGAGCTAAAATACAGTCCATTATTTGTAATGTGCCTATGCACACAGGTGCATAAACAAGCGCCATGCATTCTTTAGTAAATTTTTTTTTTTTTTAAATCTGCTTTTTTGGTCAGAAATCTACGTTTCGTGTGTGTAAAATGTGTGCCAATATACATGAATGTGCACAAATGCATGCAAGTGACCATATTGTACAGAAGGAGAACACAAGAATACGTTTTCACACACCTGCACAAAAATGCGCGAACGCATATACGCAAAGATGCCCAAACACATACACGTGAAAATGCACGTAAATACACACAAATACAAAAAAAAAGTCTGAACAAATAGATGCTCAAACAGGAGTATCATGTGCAAGAAGCCTAAAGTCGCACATCTGTAGCTTGTATAGAACATAATGCAGCAAAAATTAAGATTTCACATATATAGCAGCTAATACAACAATCACAGTGAAACTGGTCAAGTAAATGTAATGGCGCTACAGGCAAATATACGGAACAAGTTAGGAACAGTGCAAAAGCAACTTTCCTATGGGGAAAACAGAGAGGGGGAGGGATGGAGAGCACATAAAGGACTAATCAGGTCCACCACACAACTCTAGACAGTTTGTTTCGTTTCAGATAAATTCGGACACTCGCTCGTCCCCCCTTTCCTGGCCTACCAGGTTGCATGCTCCAATAAGGGCCTGGTATGGACAGCATACAACATATTTTTCTTTCTTTTTTTTTTAAATTGCCGGGCCGGCAATTGCAACCGTCAGTCAATTTAAATGTGATTTGACTTTTTTCTTGAAAAAATGTCTTTGCTGTGAGGTATACCTGAGCTATTGTTGTTAGGGCTTTTTTTTGTCATCTGTTTATGTCGAGCTGGGAAATGCCCAGAGGCTCTGTTTTGTACATTCGGTAAGGCAACCGGGTCAACAGAAGCCAGCACGAAAAAGGTCTGCCGAGCAGCTCCCGATCAGTGCCCTTAGCCTCAGTGGCTGAGAGCGCTGACCGGAGTCTTCTGATGGGGGGCCATCCCACTATCAGAACACAATGTCAGATCACTGTACTAACATCAGATTGTTAGTACAGTGGCTCCGACCTGAGCTGTCAGTTTTTTTTTTCATTCAACCCACTGGTTTGAAAAAAAGAAACTAGTAGTCTGTACAAAGCTTTATGGACACATTTTAGTGCAGACTTAATAATGAAAAACAGAAGCGACTGTTAAATCTTTGTTTCCAGCAGATTTTGATTTACATTATAGAAAATAGATTTTTTCCCCCTGATCTCTCCAAAATCAGTACATCAGGCAACTGTTATGCCGCGTACACACGATTGTTTTTCGCCATTAAAAAAACTTTGTTTTTCAGCATGTAGAAAAAACAAAGTTTTTCCAACTTTATCAATAAAAACGATGTTGCTCACACACCATCATTTAAAAAAAAAAAAAGGTGAGCAAAGCGCGGTGACGTACAACACGTACGACGGAACTCTAAAGTGGAAGTTCCTTTCAAGCTTCCGTCTCCTAACTTGCTTCTGAGCATGCGCGGGTTTAAAACATTGTTTTTAACGTCGTTTTAGCCCACACACGATCATTTTTTACAACCCGAATTTTTTTTTTTTTAAAACGATGTTAAAAAATGCAGCATGCTCAAAAATTTTTTGGTCGTTTTTCAGAAGATGAAAAACGATGTGAAGCCCACACACGATCATTTTAAATCACGTTTTTAAAAACATTTTTTTTCATGCCTAAAAACGATCGTGTGTACGCGGCATTATATCGGTTTATTGCCTCTTTATTCATTAACATGTTGTTGTTTTTTGTGAACACAACACTTAACACTAGCCATATGGTAGATGTTTGTATAAAAAAAAAAAAAATCCATTCAGTACATACAATAGTGCCATCAAAGACTTGACGAATGTCACTCAAAAGTACTTCCCAACTTATTTTGTTTTTAATTGTTTATATTATTTTTTTTTTATTGTTTTGGAATAAATGGAATTTCATGAATAAAAAATTCACTGTTGAAATGTCGTTTGTTTGAAAAAAAAAAGCTTTCCATCCTGCTCCTTTGTTTTATTTTTTCCATCACTATGGTCAATAATGATTGTTCATTTAACCCCATTAATTATTAGACAATTACATTTTCTGAAAATAGACATTTACTAGCTGAATTCTACTGGTGTATGGCCAGCTTTAGTACAGTGTTATCACTACATATTTACTGAGAAATAAATCAAGGCTTCATTCAGGTGTATTGGAGTTAATAGGTAACTGAAGCCTTTGACAGATAGAGATAACAGGTAAAACACATTTGATATGGAAACCAACACTAACAATAAAATATAACAATAAAAATATAAATTGAACACCAGTGAGGTATCAGCTAGTAGAAACCTGCCTGTGTATAGAGTAAAACATTCTGGTTCTTCACCTTCTTTATTGACCACAATGGGATGTTAGCATCTTGTAAAGTAAGTCACAACCACAAAGTCTTTTGTTTCTCAAATAAAGGAGTGTTTTGTATAGCAAAGTTTAATACCTTTTGTGATAACATTGTGTAAAGCATATACAGTACTAACTAGGGAACTCTCCTAGATCTGTCAATCGTTGCACAAAGTTACACAAGACATGTAGAAATAGCAAGATAAAATTACAGTTAGTTGGATCTTAAAATATTCTTGATACCTTATATCTAATTATCATCAGGTAAATGTTTAACTTGAAATGACAAGTTCCATACACTTAGGCCCTTTTCACACTGGGGCGTTTTTTGTGCGTCATTCAATCGTTTTCCGAGCGTTATTCGAGCATTTTTCGAGCGTTATTCAAGCGTTGTTCCAGCAAAGCCTCATCTGCAATCCCAATGTGCTGGTAAAGCACCGCTAAGACCCTAACGTTTTAGGGCGTTTTTGCAGTGCCTCAGTGTGAAAGGGTAAGGCGTTTTTACAGCGCTTTCAATTCATTTCATTTGGAGCATTTTTTTCAGCGCCCAAAAGCTGCTCCAAAGATGCTGCTTGCAGGACTCAGTGTGAAAGGGTCCATTGAGATCCATGGAGAGCGTTTTATGAGCATTTTAATAGCGCTATTTTTAACACTAAAACGCTGTAAAAACGCCCCAGTGTGAACGGGGCCTAAAGCTGGCTCTCTGGTGGTGCGGGGTACAGCGTGGCTCCCTGGTGGTGCGGGGTACAGCGTGGCTGCCTGGTGGTGCGGGGTACAGCGTGGCTGCCTGGTGGTGCGGGGTACAGCGTGGCTCTCTGTTGGTGCGGGTACAGGGGTACAGCATGGCTCTCTGGTGGTGCGGGTACAAGGGTACAGTGTGACTCCCTCTCTGGTTTCCCCCAGCACAGTATTCTCTTTTTCTGCTCTTCTAACACCCCCTCCTCCCCTCCAGCAGAGTGTTTGCTTGGTGTCTATGGACACACTGGGGCCAGAACTCAGACTACATTTCCCATGATGCTCCCAGAGTCTTCTGATTGGCCCTCTGCTTTGGCCAATCATGGGGAGGGAAACAAGGGCAGAGAGCTGGGCGGCAGCGGCCCGGCGAATCCAATTAGAGCCGCTCTCTCTCTTTTCTCCCTTCGGCTTACAGAAGGGGAAGGGGGGGCGGCGGGGGAGATACAGACAACCCGCAGCTCTCCTCTCCCTGTCACAGCACCGCTGCTCTATTTGCTAGAGAACTCGGCAGCGGCGCTGTGACAGGCAGAGGAGAGCTGTGGGCTGTCTGTATCTCCCCCGCCGCCCCCCCTTCCCCTTCTGTAAGCCGAAGGGAGAAAGGAGAGAGAGCGGCTCTAATTGAATTTGCCGCGCCGCCGCACAGGCTTTCTGCCCGCTGTTTCTCTCAACATGATTGGCCACAGCAGAATCACGGCTGTAGGGGGGGCAGCTCCTATTTAAACTGATTCCTGGCCCTCTCCGCACCCAGGAGGCCATTGCACTTGCACTACTAAGCAGTGATAGTGGCCCTGCGTGCGGGAGTCGGGAGGAGGGCGCAAGTACCATTTTCATGAAGGTGAGGGTGAAAGTGCCGCCCTAGGCCTGGACCTTGTCGGCCTAGGCCAGAACACATAGAGTTCAGTTTATGGGCTTTAAAAAAAAAAGCCAAAACGCCAATAGACTACAGTTTATCAGCTTCAGTGTGCATGGAGCCTTTACTGGCCTTGGGCTCCATGCACACTGTAGCTAAAAAAAGCTATTTGTTTTTTAGCATTTTTTGCAATAGCTTTAATCAGCGTTTTTTAGTGTAGCTTTCTTTTCTTTCAATGGATAAAAAAGCGCTAAATAGCGCTGGCGCCTGCAGTTTTGAGCGTTTTTTTCTGCATGTTGCGTTTTTCTGCCGAAAAACTGCACTTTGAACGCAAATTTCGGGCGTTCAGAAAAAAGCCAATAAACTCCAAAGCTCATTAACACTAAAAAACGCCCATGTGTGCATGGACACATAGGCTAACATAGAGTTCAGTTAATGGGCTTAAAAAAAAAAAAGCCAAAATGCTAATAAACTACAGTTTATCAGCTTCAGTGTGCATGGAGCCTTATATGATTTTTTTCCTTTTTTTTCCTTCCTGTCTGCCTTGGGCTTTTAGGTCCGGGGCCATATTTGAGGTGGGGGCCCTGCCTTTGCTGGTTTGCTTTGGTGGGAGATTGCATGGTGGGGTGTGATTGCTTGATGCTGTTGTGTGTTGGGATCTGTCTCTTTTGGGCCCAGTGGAATGTCTGGCTCATGCATGTATGGGTTTCCTGTGCTGTCCAGAGGTCTGATATGAGGCGCATGGGGGCTTTTTGGGTTCTGCCCTCCACCCTGGTTTATATATAAAAACTTAGGGGACAGGCTGGGCTCAGGGGTCACCAGGGGGACCAAATGGGAAATGAGAAGGTCCAGATCAAAGAGGGAATATTTGGCCGGATCAACTTCCGACTACCACCCTAAGGGCATTCACCTGCATGTCTTTACCAAGTATGGATCTCTACCTGCAAAGGTATGCCTGGGAAGCCCAAGATAGTTAGGAGGAATCTATAAGGCCCTGTACACACGATCAGACCAGTCCGATGAGAATGGTCCAACGGACCGTTTTAATCGGGCCACCGCTGAAGTGGTCTGATGTGCGTACACACCATCAGTCCAAAATCCCATCGGGCCAGAACGCAGTGACGTAGAACACAACGACGTGCTGAAAAAACGAAGTTCAATTCTTCCAAGCATGCGTCAACTTGATTTTGAGCATGCGCGGTTTTTGGTCCGATGCTTTTGTGTACTAACCATCGTTTTGGTCCGATGGTCAGGTGTCCATTGGACAGATTTTAAAGCAAGTTTTAAAACTTTGTTCCGATGGACAACGGTCCGATGGGCCGCACACACGATCAATTTGGTCCAATGAAACTGGCCTTAAGGCCAGTTTCATCGGAACGGTCTGATCGTATGTACGCTGCCTAAATGTTATTTATGTGACTGTAATGTTTGCACTACGAGAGCTTCAGTAAAGATTTTTAACTGTTCTAAGCCTGGTCTGAAGCTATTCAAAGGGGTGCATGGTGGTACATGGCGTATCAGAAAAGCAGGGCCTGTAAAGCACACACAGAGTACAGGAGGAAAGCCATAATTTCTAGAGTACAGGAGGAAAGCCAACATTTTCGACTGGACTACGCAAACTCCCTCTACCTAGGTCTACCAAAATACCAGATCTCACGCCTACAAGTCATTCAGAACACAGCAGCTAGGTTGGTAACAGGAAAGACACCTTGGGAATCCATCACCCCATCCTTGAGGGCCCTTCATTGGCTAACAGTAAAGGATCGGATCACATTCAAGACCCTCTGCCTCACCCACAAATGCACACAAGGAAAGGTTTCTCAATTCTTATGCGAGAAAATAAAATGCTACACCACCCATCGCACTCTCCGATCATCTAACCAAAACCTCCTCTACATGCCCAAGTACAAAAACAAATCGAAGGGAGAACGAAGATTTGCAGTCCAAGGACCACGGCTTGGAAGAAAACCATCGGGCCTTCAAGAAAAAACTCAAGACCCACCTCTTCTGAAGGATTAGGACGACACCTGGATGGAAAGCGCCTTGAGGCGATTTATTTTGCATGTGTAGCGCTATACAAGTTATTCACTCACTCACTCACTCAGAAGGAAAGCCATCACAAAAAGGGTTAACTCTGCAGAAGAGTATGAGGAAGACAGTAGTTGCCATGGGTAACTATAGGGAACGTATAGCAGCCAGTCAATAAGGCATGGTACCTGGCGCAGGATTCGAGTCCTCTGGTAGCGAGGGGGTTGGTGTTCTGGCTCCCTCCCTAGCGTTCGGTAGCCCCTAAAAGTAACTGGGATCGAACCCAAAGTACAAATAATGTCTGAGCCTACCTGTAGTATAAACTGTACACAGTCCTTGCATCCAGTGTTGCCAACCTACCAGACTGAAATTTACTGAAAAAACACCCCAAATTTACTGGCACAGCCAAGTTTTTACTGGCATTTCCAAAAGTTGAAAAAATTCTGTTTAAAAGGTGCAAATTTCAGTATTTAGGCTACAAACAAGTACAATGTGCAATTAGCAATATGATTTAAGATACATAATAATGCAAAATAATTATTTCTTATTTTATTTTCGATATAGTAAGGAAGTAGCTCAAGGACAGGACAGGAGGGTAAGAAATTGGGTCAGGCATACACATATGAAACTGACTCTGACAGTGACAATGA
This sequence comes from Rana kukunoris, assembly GCA_029574335.1. NCBI lineage: Eukaryota > Metazoa > Chordata > Amphibia > Anura > Ranidae > Rana > Rana kukunoris. The sequence continues at coordinate 234,932,704 of CM056052.1, read as the reverse complement.
CAATGAGTCACAGCTACAGTCACTCTTCACACCAGGTGATCCCTCCAGTCCACTCCAGTCTAAACAGCACTGACAGTCCCGCTCCCAGCCTGCCTTGCTCCCGACCAACACATAAGGCTCTGGCCGCTCTGCTTGGCTCCCTTGCACCATGACATCACACGACATGCTCAGGCACTGCCTCCGCCAGAGCCACCGAAAACACACTGTAGCAGGCATTCGGATGGTCTTGGCTGGCTCCAGACCTAGCCAAGCGTCACAGCCATATTTTTTACTGACAACCTTTTCCCTTTACTGGCATTTACTGGCAGGAGAAAATTGCTTTTTTCTTACTGGCTGCCTGTAAAAATACTGACGGTTGGCAACACTGCTTGCATCACAAAATACTCCTTAATTACTGTGCTATGAAGAAGGATCAGAAAAAAATAAAATAAATAGGATATAGATAGAGCTAACACTTTTTTCTTTTCCAATATTTTATTGAATTTTCAAAATTATAACAAGACATGGTTTGCCCACGCAAGGGCGACATAGAACAAAAAACAAGAAATAGCGCATGAGCACATAATAAACACCAAGACAAATTATAACCCAGGCCATGGAGGACCAGGTTGAAAATTAGGCCTGTGTCATAGGCACAAATGTCCTTTTGTACCCAGAAGTACAGCAGCTTACATTGTTGGCCTTCATATCGAAAATAAATGACAAGGAAGAGCTAACACTTTTTTGAGCTTACTTAGAGGGAAAAAATATTTGGCATTTGTGTCTGTTGAGGGAGAATCACCCTGACGTTGGTGATCAATGGTTGGGAAAAAATTGGTGCCCGGTGGGAGTGGGGAGAAGTGGCATTGGTGATCAGTGGCAGGCCAAGGGAATGCCTTTTGCTAAATAGGAGGTGGGGGTAGAATATTGGTGCTCGTGGGACTTGGAGGAACATTGGTGCTCTGTGGAGAGAGAATTGGAGTTACATAGTGGGAGGAATGTGGGAAGAGTATTCTTGTTCCTGTGGAGCTTTGGTGCTTAGTGGCTTAGTGGGACATTGGTGTTTAATGGGAGGTGGACTGATATTTGAACTTAGAGGGAGGTAGAAGAGAACATTAGTGTTCAGTTTTAGGTGGGGATAAAGGTTATTGGTCCTTAGTTATAGGCAGTGTTGTTCATCTTCCTTTAAAAAAGTAACTAGTTACAATTACAAGTTACTTGCCCGAAAAAGTAAGTGAGTTAGTGACTCAGTTACTTTATTGGCAAAGTAACTAGTTACTCGGAAAAGTAACTGAGATTTTCTTTTTTATATTCTACAATGCAATCACGTTCTATAACATCTTTAATATCAAAGATGTTTATATTAACTGATTGAAGAATAAAAACACTATATACAGTATTTTAGAACATTTCGTACTGTGTACAATTATTAATATCATCATCACACTCCACCTGCCCAGGCAGCAATACTGTACAATATAGATTCAGTGTGCATTGTGAGTGACACTTCTGCAGTGCACACTGAATCTATATTGTACAGTATTGATGCCTGGGCAGGTGGAGTGTGATGATGATGATGATGATATTAATAATTGTACACAATATTGCATTTGCTGGGCCTGCCATATACTGTACTGTACTATACTGTATAACTGCACTACAAAATTATTTTACAAACATGTTATTACTAATAACATTTTAAAATATGCATTATTTGTAAAGGAATTTTGTAGTGGTTATACAGTATAGTACAGTATATGGCAGGCCCAGCAAATGCAATACTGTGTACAATTATTAATATCATCATCACACTTCGCCTGCCCAGGCAGCAATATTGTACAATATAGATTCAGTGTGCACTGCAGAAGTGTCAATCACACTGAATCTATATTGTACAGTATTGCTGCCTGAGCAGGTAAAGTGTGATGATGCTGGGCCTGCTGGGCATGTGGAGCGGTCCGGTGGAGTGTCCCATTATCTGTCCCCCCCCAGGCCCCCCCACTCCCAATCCGATGCTGCTCGCCTCCTCACCTGCACAGGGCCACGGCCCACGGTCGGTCGGTCGGTGCACTGCTGGCACGGTGAGTGTCCCCGGGGTCCGGACCGTTGGTGGTGAAGTGGAGCCTCCGCGGCGGCCGGGGGAGATGTCAGCTGCTGAGGTGACGGTGAGGAGGTGGGCCAGACTCACTCCCTCCCGACCTGTCACACTACACTGCTGCGGGCGGGAGACTTCAAGCGCGTGCATGCGCCAGCGTCACGACGTCGACGACACGTCGACACATGACCCGGAGCTGACCCAATCACAGGCCAGCTCCATCCCGCCCTGACAGAGTGAGAGTCTGCCCGGACTGCCCCCCCGCGCGCTGAATGTAACTCGGTAACGCCGCCAATGTAATGGCAATGGCGTTGCCGATGGGGTAATAGTAATCAGGTAGATTACTAGTTACCCCTTGGAGGGCAATCGTTACGTAACGGCGTTTATTTAAACGCTGTTACTTACAACACTGGTTATAGGTGGGGAGGAACAACAGTGGTAGCAGAAAAAAAATGAATTGGTGTCAGTGTAAGCACTTACCTAGAGCTGTGTTCTGCCCAGCTACTTACACCATCCACCATTTACCTCCTAATACTGTGGGAACAATGCAGACTGACAGGTAGGAGAAAACTCCCACAGAGTCTGCATAGAGCTGGATTTGGATGCTGGAACAAGCCTTTCAACATTTGGCTCTGAGATAAAGCCCGGATACTGAAGACCCCAGGATTGTATTGAATTTCAAGGACAGTCAAGCAGAATCTAGATTTAAAACAAGGTCCAGGCTAGTACAGGCTACAAAGAGTATGCGTCGTAATACATGGCCAAATGCCATCCCACATGGGGATTCAAATACCAGAGCCGCTGTCCTGGCTTCTTTCTAAAGATGCATGTTCCAGGGCTGTGATCTTTATTTCTTGTGTAACTGCTTAGTAAATCACATAAACATATACATATTGTAGCTGTATTTAATAAGTATCAATAAACTAAGGTGTGACTCCATGTCAGTCCTCTCTTGCTTGCCACAGTCAGGTACTCGTACAGCTCTTTACTAAAAATAACTGTTACAGAAAAAACGAATAGTGGCCCACCGACCCATACCAACATAGTTTTTTAATTGATCTATAAAATCAATTGCAAGGGGGATGAGCATATACTTCTAAAAACGTTTACACACACACACACACAGGAGGCTAGTCAGTTATGACTAGCCTCCTGTGTGTGCATGGCCGTAGATATTTTTCTTTCCTAGGGAAATGTGGGGGGTGCAATCTTGGGTGAATTCTAGGTCTGGCAAAACTTAAGACTACTAGGTGGGGCTTCAAATTTTAGATTACACAGGTTTATGCAACAGTCGTTGTACCCAAAGTGTTCATGCACATGGATTTATGAGGACATCTTCTTTCACTTTCACTTGAATCACTTATTTTTTATTTTTTTATTCAACAGAACAATTTCACTTGACTTTTATTATATATTTATATAAATTACAAGAAAAAGTAAACTGTTTTGTATCCAAAAATCTGTGCAAAAGTATGAATAAGTATAAAGCATGTTCCTCTCCACAAATTTGCAACATTCGACAATAACATAGGGGTGAAGCAATATTGTACCAGTATATAAACAATTATCAGAGCCGTGCCTGGAAATGCGATGCACTCTGTTTTGTAAAGAGCAGTGCAGTCGTCCATAGGACCAAAAATAAATACTGCTTGAGAAAAGGGCAGTGTTTTAGCAGAGAGTACAAAAATCACTGTCCTGGTGGTTTACTGCAGGTATGTTGTCCCATAATGTTGGATTATAATTCTAAAAAGTGTGTAGATGGTTGCGTTAGAGGGAAATAATCTAGCCAGGGCTGCCAAATGTGTCATGTGCGTCAGTTAACATCACTGTCAGATTCTCATTTACCAGAATACCATGCACACAGCTTTTCACCTCGTCGAAGTTTAGAATCGGCGCCTTCCACGGTCTCACGATCATCTGCTTTGCGGGGGTAAATATATGTGTCACTAGGATACACTCTCGTTTGGTAGCGCCTTCTATTGACCATGTTATAGACTCTAATCCACAGGCGCTTAACCTTCGAGCACGTCCACCATATATGCTTCTCCTAGGTCCGAGCATCCCCTAAAGCATATTGGAGGATAAGATATTGAAAGGTGATGATGCTTTGGGAAGACAGAAGAGACTGAACCGTTGTTAAGCCCTTGCTACGTCACTAAAGATAGCTTTGAGAACTTTCCAGACCCCGGGGGAAATAAAGGGCAGTTAAAGCAGAGTTCCACCCTTAAAATCACTTTTTTTCATTACATCCAGCATACTGGCGTCAGCGCCAGTATGCTGTTTTTTTTTTTTTTTAATGCGCGTACTTACTTTATATCACAACATTGAATTCCAGGTGCACCGCGGAGTGTCGCCGCTATAAGGCGTCACGCCTTCCGGAAACAGCCGATTAGCATTCGGCTTTTACTCGGCGCCTGCGCACAGACCCAGGAGCTGACTGCGCAGGCGCCGAAAATAGCCGGTCCTAGTTCGGGTTTGTTCGGAGGGCGTGACGCGGCTATATACGGCGCCTGCGCAGTCAGCTCCTGGGTCTGTGCGCAGGCGCCAGTATGCTGGATGTAATGAAAAAAAGTGATTTTAAGGGTGGAACTCCGCTTTAAATATCTCTAAAAGAGGCAGGTGTGGTTGAGCCAAATATACGTAAGGGTGTGGGACAGGACAGGGTTTAAAGGTTTAGGGTGTAATTGTGGGGGGAACCAGGGCAAAGTGAAAAGGAGGACCGGGTCAGTGTTGTCAGAAACCACGAATCAGACCGAGACAGAAGTACAGTTAAATCACTCTTGTTTATTAATAAAAATAAAAAGGTAAACAGAGTAAGTGTAGTCAAAACATAGCCAGAGTTCAGTAACCGGATCGGGGAGTCGGCCAAGCCAGTGTCCAAGAGCCAGGGATAAAGGCAATGGGCCAGATTCAGGTACATCTGCGCATTATTGGACCGGCGTAGCACACGCCTTTACGTTAGACTGGCGCAATGTAGCGGCGCAATCACCCTATTCTCGTCGGTTTTACGCAGAAATTTGCGCCTGCACAACGTTATTTCAGAGGCGCAAGGCGGAGTAATACAAATTGGGAAGGACGTGGGCGTGTTACATTGAAATGAGCCGTGACCCCATGCAAATGAAGGGCCGGCCGCCTCGCGCATGCGCGCTTGAAGCAGACCATGGTCAGCACCTCTCTGCGCATGCTCACAACTCGGGGACGGCGCAATCAGTGAAATTGGAAGTGGACTAGGGCAAATTAGTGAACTACGCAAACAGCATAAATAGACAGAGACAAACGCACTTCCTTTGCAAAAGTACATCCCTTTGTATCCCTCCCTATACAGCAAGGTGCTTTTGTTCTGTTGTTTATTAGCGTTTGTTTGTTTGTGACGTGTGTAACGTTTGGGGGATCAGCTTGATCGCAGGACACAGGCTTTTAAATCAAAACTGAGGTTTATTGAACACAAATGGCTTCACAGCAGCAAAAGCAAAACAAATAATCAGTCTCACCCGACTCTTAGGGCTCAGCACTGCCATTGCAATTCACAGTCCTTGCAGGTAAAGTTCCCCAGTTGCAGGCTTTCAGGCAGGACACAAGTCCTTTTAAAGTTCTTCCCAGCTTCTCAGAGCTTTGCAGCATTCACCTGTCTAGCATCGCCATACACAGGCTCTGCTACACACTTCCACTCTCTCACCTGCAACTTCCTGTCCTCACTTAAACCATCTCCTGGACAGGTGCATTAACCCTTTTTGTCCTCTTAAAAGGACCATAGCCCAAATAGAGGGGAAACATAGCGTCCCTCCAGGACGCAGCCACGGCGACCTGTACATATCCCCCCCCTGTGCCCCAACGCCGAGGAGGTGGGGGCAACAGTGGAGCCCAAACAATGGACTCGGGAGAGGGCATCTGCATTTTGATGCAGTCTCCCGGGCCTATGCTCCACTATAAATTTAAATTCTTGGAGCGCCAGGAACCACCGGGTAATCCTGGCATTAGTCCCTTTACCTTGCCTAAGCCATGTTAAAGGGGCATGATCAGAAATGAGCCTAAATTTTCTGCCCAAAAGGTAATATCTGAGGGACTCCAGGGCCCACTTAATGGCCAGGCACTCTCTCTCAATAACAGCGTAGTTTTTCTCTGCTGGTGTCAACTTCCTACTGAGGAAGACTACTGGGTGCTCCTCACCATTAACAACCTGTGACAACACCGCTCCTAATCCTACATCGGAAGCGTCAGTTTGGACAACAAACTCTCTTGAAAATTTGGGCGCTATCAAGACAGGGTGTTGGCACAGTGCTGACTTGAGCTCCAAAAAAGCCTTTTCAGCATCCGCATTCCACTCGACCATGACCGATTTCCGACCCTTGGTCAGATCGGTCAGTGGAGCCGCTAATGTGGCAAAGTTGGGTACGAACCTTCTGTAGTATCCCACCATGCCCAGGAATGCACGTACCTGCTTTTTCGTGAGGGGGCGGGGCCAACTATTTATAGCCTCTACCTTGTTGACCTGAGGTTTCACCACCCCTCTACCCACGATATAGCCCAGGTATTTCACCTCCTCCATTCCCAAATGACATTTTTCAGGGTTTATTGTGAACCCTTCCTTCCAAAGAGAGTCCAGTACTGCCTGGACTTTGGGCAAGTGCGAGTCCCAGTCTCTGCTAAAAACGACTATGTCATCCAAGTACACTGAGGCATACTCCCGATGAGGTCGTAAAATCCTATCCATTGCTCGCTGGAATGTGGCTGGAGCAGTTTGCAGTCCAAAAGGCATTCGTTTGTACTGAAAACTCCCCTCTGGAGTAGAAAAAGCAGTTTTCTCTCTAGCCGCCTTAGTCAATGGGATTTGCCAATACCCCTTGGTAAGGTCTAATGTTGTGATGTACCTGGCTGGACCTAGTCGCTCAATAAGTTCATCCCACCCGGGGCATGGGGTAGGCATCAAACCGTGAAACCTCATTAAGTTTCCGAAAATCATTGCAGAATCGCAGAGTCCCGTTGGGCTTTGGTACCAACACGATGGGGCTCGACCACTCACTCTGCGATTCCTCGATGATATCCAGGTCTAACATTTTTTTCACTTCCTCTGAAACGGCCTTTCTTTGCGCCTCTGGGATGCGGTAGGGCCGGACAAAAACTTTGACTCCAGGTTCTGTGATAATATCATGCTCTATCACACTAGTAAGCCCTGGCAAGTCTGAAAACTTTTCTTTATTTCTTTGCAAGAACTCCTTTGCTTGCTGATTTTGTATTTTAGACAGGGTATTTGCTACTTGGACACGCTCTACCCCAACCTGAGGCTCAAGCCTTGCACTAGCCAGGGAGGTCACTGTTTCCCTATCCGTCCAGGGTTTTAACAAGTTAACATGATATATCTGATACGGTTTCCTCTTGCCTGGCTGGTGCACTCTATAATTTACCTCTCCTACTTTTTCCACAACTTCAAAGGGACCTTGCCATCTGGCCAAGAATTTACTTTCCACAGTGGGGATGAGCACAGCTACTCGATCTCCCACTTGGAAGTGCCTTATTTTTGCAGCCCTGTTATAGACCCGTCGTTGAGCCTCCTGGGCCTTTTGTAAATGTTCTTTGACTAGTGGCATCACGGTTTGGATCCTTTCCTGCATTTGGGAGACATATTCCAGGACACTCTTATGCTGAACAGGTTCACTTTCCCATTCCTCTTTAATAAAATCAAGTAGTCCGCGAGGTCTCCGCCCATAAACCAACTCAAAAGGCGAAAACCCTGTGGAGGCCTGGGGCACTTCCCGGATGGCAAATAGGAGAGCTGGCAACAGGCAGTCCCAATCTTTCCCATCCCTTTGCACCACTTTCTTGAGCATAGACTTAAGGGTTTTATTAAAGCGTTCCACCAACCCGTCCGTTTGGGGATGGTAGACCGAGGTGCGCAGCTGTTTAATGCGGAACAGCTTACACACATCGGCCATAACCCTCGACATAAACGGGGTACCCTGGTCTGTGAGTATTTCCTTGGGGAAACCCGTCCGTGTAAACAATTGGAATAATTCTCGAGCAATGGCCTTTGAGGAGGTATTCCGCAGGGGTAGCGCCTCAGGATATCGGGTGGCATAGTCAAGAATCACCAAAATGTAGGAGTGACCTCGAGCTGACTTTACCAAGGGACCCACTATATCCATGGCTATCCTCTCTCCATCGAATGGGACCTCAATTATGGGCAGAGGGACCAAAGGGCTCCGAAAGTGAGTCACCGGAGCGGTCAACTGGCAGGTCGGACAAGAGGTACAGTATCTCTTTACCTCTGCTTTCAGACCTGGCCAGTAAAACCGGTCGGTGATCCGTGCCTCCGTCTTCTCAACTCCCAGGTGCCCCCCTAACACATCATCATGGGCCAGTTCCAGAACCTTTCGTCTATATTGTTGGGGTACCAACAATTGTTCTACCACGTTTTCTCTCTCTTTGGTAACCCGATACAGCAATTCATTATATATTGCAAAGTGTGGCCACCTTTCATTCGCACCTGGCTCTTGGGGAACCCCATTTACTACTACAACTTGTTCCCGTGCACGGGCCAAAGTGGGGTCCTGCATCTGAGCAGTACCAAACTCCCCCTGGGGAACACCCAAATCCGGCAGGGCAGGAGTAGAGGCGAGCTAATTTTGCTTCCTCATCCTCTTCCCCCAGCATTACCTGAAGTGGGGAAGGCTCCTCCCCCTGAGGGTTTTGGTAGGTCTGTGTACCACATGTCTTGACATTCTCAACAGTATCAATGCTACTTTTATCACCATTAACCACATCATGAGCATTTTCCTCATCTGGATCCACATTAAACACATTTGGCAGTTCAGGGTTATTCCTCTCAGCAGCAGGAACAGGGGGGCTAGTTTCTCCCAGTCTCTGAACTGTTCTCCTTGTTCCCACAGTTTGGTAAACAATGGACAGTCTCGTCCTATTATAACATCATGTACCAAGTTCTTTACCACCCCCACCTCTTGAGTACAAGTGCCACATGCTGAGGAGTAGGAGATAGACACCGTGATGATGGGGTACTCTCTAGTGTCCCCGTGTATGCACACCACCCGTAAAGTTTTGCTGACCGTACCGACCTTCCCAATTATTCTAGGATGAACAAGGGTTACCATGCTTCCAGAGTCCAACAAAGCCCAGGCAGGGAGGTTGTTCACTTGGACTTCATACTCAAACTTATCGTCATCCATGTCGAGATGTGTGGTGCATACTTTATGGGCACAGAAAGACCCCCTCCGAAGAACCCCGCATTCCATGGGCTCCTCTTGCAGTGGGCAGTGTGCCCGGGTATGACCCCAGGAATGACATCGCCAACATTGTACATCCACTCCTCTCCGAACAGGAACAGAACGCGTGGGGAGGTACCGGGAGTGACTCTTCCCTTCCGGGGTGTTTGTTCCCAGGCCCCTTGGAACATCCTTTCGAAGGGCAGCAGTTGGTCGAACAGGTCGTGGCAAACTGGGCCCTATGCGCTTGGTAGGTCCGAGCAGGTCCTCCACCACTGTAAATCGTTCCACCATCTCAACAAGGAGGTTTGCGGTTTTGGGATCTCCATGGCTGACCCACCGTTGAAGGTCATCTGGCAGGGACCTCAGGTATCGGTCCAGCACGACCCGCTCCACGATTTGGGGGCCAGACAACACCTCAGGCTGCAGCCATTTTTTCACTAGTTGCACCAGGTCGTGCATTTGAGATCGGGGTGGCCGATCTGGACGATATTTCCATTGGTGTACTCGTTGGGCCCGAACAGCCGTAGTCACCCCCAGACGAGCCAGAATTTCGGCTTTTAGCTTTTGATAGTCTTTAGCATCATCCGGTGGCAGGTCAAAGTAGGCTTTTTGAGGATCTCCAGTGAGAAAAGGAGCAATGAGGCCGGCCCACTGGTCCTGAAGCCACCCTTCTCTCTCTGCCGTCCTCTCAAAGGTAGCAAGAAATGCTTCTACATCATCGTTTGGGGATAATTTCTGCAGAAAATGGCTTGCCCTCACAGTCACCTGGTTGCCAGGGGCAACAGCCGCTTGTCCCTGAACCTTAGACAGCTGCTGCACTGCTTCCTTTAAAGCAGTCACCTGAGTCTGCATAACCTCTTGCTGGGTTGTTTGCTGGGCTACCAACTGAGCCACCAACAGGCGGGTATTTTCTTGCTGCAGCGTCAGCGCCTCCTCATGGCGGGTCTGCGCTTGTATGTTAGCCAGGGTCAGCTGTTTAATTAGCTCCTCCATAGCTTCGGCTTTCAATGTTTGTGCAGCTTTAACCCAGGACATAAATCCAATGCACTGTCTCTTTAAATGTCAGTTCAATATAAAGTCCAAAAAAAAAAAAAAAAATTCTTTCTTCTTATGCCTGTTATTATGTCCTGCCCGCATTCGAGCACCAGTGTAACGTTTGGGGGATCAGCTTGATCGCAGGACAGGCTTTTAAATCAAAACTGAGGTTTATTGAACACAAATGGCTTCACAGCAGCAAAAGCAAAACAAATAATCAGTCTCACCGACTCTTAGGGCTCAGCACTGCCATTGCAATTCACAGTCCTTGCAGGTAAAGTTCCCCAGTTGCAGGCTTTCAGGCAGGACACAAGTCCTTTTAAAGTTCTTCCCAGCTTCTCAGAGCTTTGCAGCATTCACCTGTCTAGCATCGTCATACACAGGCTCTGCTACACACTTCCACTCTCTCACCTGCAACTTCCTGTCCTCACTTAAACCATCTCCTGGACAGGTGCATTAACCCTTTTTGTCCTCTTAAAAGGACCATAGCCCAAATAGAGGGGAAACATAGCGTCCCTCCAGGACGCAGCCACGGCGACCTGTACACGTGTCTTTGAGATATTTGGGGACTGTTTTGCAGAGTGATTTTTGTCTTTTATGTGTTTTCGTTGTTGTTATTTTGTTTCAATTATATTTTTGCAGGGCATTTTTTTTTTTTTTGGGGTTCTGTTTGTGTATGATTTGGGAATGTGGTGGTGACATTCCTGCCGGAAAAGGGTGTGTCACCCTCATTTGTGGTGGAGAAGTGATCCCCAGGTCCGTGTGAATGGTGTATGAATGTACAGTGACATAATTGGAGCCGTGGCATGGCGTTACAGCTCACAAGTCCTGCATGGTGGGCTTGTGCCAATCCAATGTGATGAGGATGTGATGTGTCTGTGCTAGGGACCACAGTGGTGTGCATGCATGCATTCTCATTGTGCCATGATTAATGTGTGTGTTTAACGTGCAAAGATGCATAATGTGAGCTGGCATGAGATGGGGTCATGAGATGGGGTCCCAGTGCATATGCAGAGTCACCTTGAAGGGAAAAGACAGGAGGATGTTAGTAGTGCGTGTGCCCCTTGTGATGTGTGCATCATGGGGGGGGGGGCAGTCATGCCTGCCACCCATGTCACTCACCAACCAGCCAGCTGTCCCCATACATGTTCTGTTCAAAATCTGTGGGGATGGGGCTCTGATTGTATATGTAGCTGTCATGGGTGTCATGGGTAGTGTCATGTGTTGGGCTGGTGATGTCCTCCTGCAGGGTTGTGGTTAATTCCATGATGGCATGAGGGGTGAATCTGAAGATGCGAGACACCTCAGAATCACTCATGCCATAGATGTCTATGCGTGTGTGATATATCCTCTCCCGTGAAGAGTGAGGGGCTTGTATCAGACAAGAATATTGTATTAGATTAGATTAAATTGTAAAGTTTATATAATCAAAAAAAAAGTTTTACAAAAAAAAATAAAAAATATCCCGTGCCCTCCTCAGTGCCCTCCTCCTTCTTTGCTCCTCTTAAGTCAGTAGTATAGCTATGAGCATGGATGCCACTGGCATCTTGGCATACAGATTGTTGGGCAACACGTGTGACTGCTCAGCTCCTCACCAACAGTGTTGCTTTATCTGACATGTAGACGGATTGTCTAATTATACCAGCTTTTATATGGTCTAATTTTAGACAGGACATTTAGCTGTTGCGCACAGCGCGTAGCCTGCGCTGCACCAACGTTCTTTTGTGGATCCCCGTAACTCCCTCATTAGCATATTTGAATAGCAAATCAATGGTGTGTCTAGCGCAGTTTTGCGGGGACGGATGCGCCTGTCTAACGAAATTACGCTGGACAAAAAAAAATAGATTTCTTGCGTATCTCGTTTTGGAAATGCCGTGCATCGAAACGCACGCGCACAATTAGACTTACGCCGCGCATCTCCTGTAACGCCGGCGTAATCGCTCTGTGAATCTGGCCCAATATTTTTAACTTTGGCCATATTTATAAATATAAAACCCCCAAAAATATATATAAAAAATGTTTTTCATCAGTTTAGGCCTATACATATTCTTCTACCTATTTTTTGTAAAAAAAAAAAATCGCAATAAGCGTTTATCGATTGGTTTGTGCAAAATTTATAGCGTTTACAAAATAGGGGATAGTCTTATTGCATTTTTATTAATAATTTTTTTTTTTACTACTAATGGCGGCGATCAGCGATTTGTTTCATGACTGCGACATTATGGTGGACACATCGGACAATTTTGACACATTTTTGAATGAATGAATGAATGAATGAAAACTTGTATAGCGCGGCACATGCGAACTGAATCGCCTCTGGGCGCTTGTTGTTCCTGTCTCTTTTGATATCAAAAGAGATGAGTCTTGATCTTTCTCCTGAATGCTAAGTAGTTCTCCTCCAACCGAATACTGGTTGGCAAGGCGTTCCATAGTCTGGGACCTTGGACCGCAAATCTTCTATCTCCTTTGGATTTGTATCCGGCTTTCGGTATCTGCAGGAGATTTTGATTAGTGGATCGCAAGACGCGATTGGGGTTATGGGCTTTTATTTTTTCGCATAGATAATGGGGAGCATTCCCATGGATACATCTATGCGTTAGACAGAGTGCTTTAAAAGTAATTCTGTCTTTTACTGGTAACCAGTGAAGGACTCTCAGTGAAGGTGAGATGGACTCCCAAGGTTTTTTCCCAGTCACCAGTCTGGCGGCCGTATTTTGAACGACTTGTAGACGAGCGATTTGGTACCTTGGGAGTCCAAGGTAAAGGGCATTTGCATAGTCTAATCTTGAGTTTACAATTGTTCCCACCACGACCGCAATGTCATCTTTGGGAATAAAAGGAATAAGCCTACGTAGTAGACGCAGCAGATGGTGAGATCCGCTGACTACTGACCCTATTTGTGCGTCCATTGTCATGTAGGAGTCGAAAAAGACCCCGAGGCTTTTGACTTTGGCGCTAGGGGTGATGATTTTGCCCAGAATAGGCGGGGGTGTCCAAGTTGTTGCAGGTTGATTCTTACGTTTAGCGTGAAACAGAAGGAGTTCTGTTTTCGCTCCGTTGAGTTTTAGATAACTCTTTGTCATCCAGTCCTCTATCAAAGAGAGGCATGTCTCTAGATTGAGGTGGTGATCCTTTTATTGCAAATGCGGAAATACAGTTGCGTGTCGTCTGCATATGAGTGATAGAGCAGTTTTTGACTGCTGATGATCTCAAATAGTGGACGAAGATAGATGTTAAACAACACCGGTGACAGAGGGGATCCTTGAGGGACTCCGCATGATACCGTGCGTTTTTCAGAAAAGAAAGGTCCTAACTTCACTATTTGCGATCTGTTTTCCAAAAAAGAGGAGAACCAAGATAAATCGCCTTCTGCGACTCTGGCTACTTCAGCTAGCCGGGTCAATAAAAGCTTGTGGTCTACTGTGTCGAAGGCTGCGCTCAGGTCTAACAGAACCAGAAGACAAGATTCTCCTTCGTCTGCGGCCTCGAGGGCGTCGTCCCATATCTTGAGCAATGCTGTTTCCGTCCCGTGTCCGGGTCGGAAACCTGATTGAAATGGGTCGAGTAGTTTGTGGGTATCTAGATGCTGTTGCAGCTGTTTCACCACTGCTTTCTCCATAATCTTGGAGAAAGTGTTTAAGCTTGTTATGGGGCGGCGGTGGAGTGGATCCTTGGGGTCCAGGGTAGATTTCTTCAGGATGGGTCTAATTATACCCTCCTTCAACTGTGAGGGCACTATGCCCTCCATGAAAGATTGGTTAATAAGCTGCGTGATAGGAGGTGCCAGGATGTCAGCACATTCCTTCAGCAGTTTAGTGGGGATGATATCATTCGGCGCAGTGCTGTTACGCAGAGTACCGATGATATGTTTTGTGGCTTGGATAGTGATAGGTTCCAGCGTGAACTTACCTGGTTGGGGTGAATTACTACAGGTGTTGTGTAAATTATTACCGGGGGGCTACGGGGGGAATTGTTTTGCTGAATGCTTTGCCGGATTCCCTCGATTTTATTAATGAAGTAATCCGATAATTCATTGCAAAATTTTTGTGTGTCCGAATTGGGGGCTTCAAGACAGCCTGGATTCATGGTCTGAGTGACCAGCTTGAAGAGTTCGCGGGGGCGGTTGAGGGCGCTGTTGATAGCCTCAGAAAAATAATTTTTCTTGGCTTTGAAGGTTTCTTTGTGATATTTCTTAGTTATTGCCTTGTAGATAGAAAGGTTCTCATCTGATGGGCTTCTCTTCCAGGCAGCTTCTGCCCTTCTGCGTTCTTGCTTCAGTAACGCCAGTTGGTTGTTGAACCAGCTGGAGTTTGTTTTCCGGATGTTGGTTTTACGTTTCGGCGCTATTAAGTCAGCTGACTGTAATAGGGCTGTGTTTATGGATTCCAATGTTTCTTCAGCCGTTTGGTGTGGCTGGCTTGTTTTTATTTTTTTCCTTAATGCAGTTTTGAAGAATTCCGAGTGGAGCTTCTTCTGGCATCTAGTCCAGTGTGTAGTCACTGGATTTGATGTTTTTGTTAAGAGGGGGAAGTTGGAAAGAATGAATTTGATGGCATGGTGATCTGACCATGGCAACGGTTCATTTTCCAAGATTTTTATTTCCAGATTTTGTCTGAAAATGAGATCAAGTGTGTGACCTGAAGCATGTGTGGGCCCACATACTAGTTGCTAAAGCCCTAATCCTTCCAGGTGGTCGATGCAGGCGCGTCAGCAACGGGGTCTTGTGGGGAATTGGCCCAGAGGTTGAAATCCCCGAGCAGCAAAAGGTGTTTGCTGTTAAGGGTATAGGTGGAGATAAAAAAGTCCGTCAATAATGGGAGAAGCTGCGACTTTGGGCCGGGTGGCCTATAGCAGAGTAGAATCCGGACGGTCTCCCTGGGAGTTTGCTTGCAATTGTAGAGTAAGGGTTTCCATGAATGGAAGAGGGTTTTGAAAGACTGGTTTTGTGATCGCCAGATGAATCTTATGGATCACCGCCAGTCCTCCTCCTCTTTGCCCTATTCTGTTTTCCGTAATAATACGATAATTTTCTGGCATTTTTGAGACCATAGTCATTTTTACAGCAAAAAGTGCTATAAAAATGCACTAAATCCTGTGAAAATTACAATTGCAGTTTAGGAGTTAACCACTAGGGGCACTGTAGGGGTTAAGTGTGACCTCATATGTGTTTCTAACTGTAGGGGGGCAGGGCTGGACATGTGACGTCAGTGATCGTCTTTCCCTATATCAGGGAACAGACAAGCTCTTACACTGCCACAATGAAGAACGGGGAAGGTGTGTTTACACACACCTCTCCCCGTTCTTCAGGTCCGGTGACCGATTGCGGGACACCGGAGGCGGGTCGGGTCAGCGGGTCCTGCGGGCGTCGTCCCGGAGCTTCGGACCGGGTTGCAAGCTGGGCCTTAAAGAGACACGTACAGGTATGTGATTGTGCCCAGCCGTGCCATTCTGCCGACGTATATCGTCGATAGGGGTACCTTAAGTGGTTAAGTAGGCAGAGCTGACGAGCAGGATTATCAACAGGTGGATCACTATGGAGAGATGGGAGCTGGCAATTTTCTGACAGCTGAGCTGCCAGCACAGAGAAGGAAGGGCTGAGCCCAGCCCTGACAAGTGTATACTACGTCGATAAAGGTCCAGATGTGTGCTGCCTTTCCTGCAAACAATCGGGCTATTGGGGCTATCTGAGCTGCCTTATAGCAATACATAATGTTTGGTATCCCCAGCCCTCCCTGAGATTTGGACTTATAGAGTAAATGTCTGTTTAGCCTTGGCCTAGCCAAGTCCAATATAAACTTAAAGAAAAGGCATTGCAGGGAGCGCAAAATGTGCAGAGGGACCAGGACAGGCAAAACTCTAAACAGATTTAGCAGTTTGGGCAGGAAAGTCATCTTTATTGCATGTATCTGACCCAACCAAGAAATATTCATGACTCCAGCAGCTGAGTCAAAGCTTTAATAAGAGGGGGGTAGTTAGCATTATATAGAGCGGAGTATGTCGGGGTGAGTGTTATCCCGAGGTAGAGGATAGAATCAGCCAATTGGAAGGAAAACATTTCCTGTGCCGTTCGGAGAACGTTGTCCATCAGAAAGAGGTTCAGCTAGCGGAACTTGGCATGGTTGACATAGCAACCAGATAGGGATAAGTTGTTAAGCAGGGTTACCAGATTGGGAAGCGTAATGTGAGGAGAGGTTATAATGACATCTACAACCATAGCAAGCTTATGATGTACACCGGCCAATTTGATACCTCCGATGTCAGAACTCCTGTGAATGTGTGTAGCCAAAGATTTCAAGGTGATGACAAAGAGGAGTGGGGAGAGAGGACATCCCTGGCGGGCGGCACCTTGGGCTATAGGGAAGGAAGACGATTCATGCCTGTAAGGGTTAACATAAGTTGTCCATATATTGCATATATGCTGTCTGTATATCAGAATGACATGAGCAATTCTTGTGATGACCATATATAGTAGTAGTCAGTTTGAATGTCTTGTGACCTAAGTTTTGTGGTTTCTATAACCAGTTTGTGGCGGTTGACATATATATACAAGCCTTAATCATGAGACGAGTTCTAACTTAAGCAATAAATAACGGTAACTCTTAACCAATGATATTTTAACAGCATCACCAAAAGGGGGGCGTCCGCCCAGTAACAGTGTATTAACCAATGATGTTAAGACATGTATTTGTGTATTTCCTTTGAATCTCTGTATGTTTTTATAAAAGAAACTGTTCGTGCCATATTAAAGCAGAGTGACTTTAACCTAATACCGTGTGTCTTGTTACTGCAAGGTTAAACTCATTCTCCCGGTACCGAAGGGGTCCTTTTACCAAGGTGGGCATATTTTATCTTACCCTACAATTTGAGGGCTTTGTCCGGGATTTAGGTGGTCTCCTGTAAACCGTTCATTCGGTCAGAGGGGCTCGATCAATTCCTGAATTCCTTATGAATCCAGGCAGTCAGGGACTGTAAATTAATTGTGCTTTAGATACGGGTAAGAGTGGTTGGCGCCATATATAGACATCGGGGATGTCCAGATAATATAGGTTATCAGGGATAACTAAGAATCAAGTGTCTCGGGGAGGACATAGAAATCACCTTGGTACAATTACCCATTACTGCTGCTTATATTATTTGCTGCTTAAATTATTGCTGTTTAGAAGTATATGTTTAAAGTATTAAGAATTTTAAAGTAATAAGAAATTATCTGTTTGTGCGGTACAGGTGCTTAGAAGGTGAGCTAAGCCAAGGACTGCTTTGAGACGTGTTTGGCAAACGTATAAGACGCCCCATCTCCGTGGCTAGGCGAAAGCTATATGACCCACGGTTGATGAAAGCAAGTGATACCGAGCCGGTCGTCTGTGTAATATTGTATGACTTGTCCTTGATGTAAAATTTGTTTAGTATTTAATATAACTGAGTGGAATTTAAAAAAATCTGCCAAAGTTAGTTTTAATAATCTCTCCCAAAGAAAGTACAGAGTATTTAGGTCGCAGGGTAGATTTTCCAGATAGACAATAAGGTTGTACTTTTCACAATCTGTCACGATCACACTTGCCAGTGGTGAATTACTAACCACAACGAGCGAGCGTCTCGTGACGAGGCTGTATGAGGAACTAAAAGAATAAGAAGGAATTTCTACTAAGCACGTAAGACTGGCTGTGATGCTTCACAGCCCACATTACCTTTAACCACTTCTAGAGGGAGACTCCACTCCAATCCAACTAGCTGACCACACACAGGCAGATACAGATCTTACATACAATCTGCTGCACGCTAAGGGTTGGGAAACAGTCTAGCAATTACTACACACTTCTAGGGTTCCTCCAGGTATCCTGTAAGCTTGAATTCCAGTGTTAATCACTCTTTCCACTGTCCCCACACACACACAGATCAGCATGCAATCTAGCAACATACAGTGAAATTGCATACCGATTGACACATAACATAGATTGAGCACTTAGACACTAAAATACAATAACCTCTCCAGAGATATGAGAAGTACACAGAAGTCACTTATTAATTTAATAGTTTAATAACCCGAAAGTGGACAGCATAAAAAAAAAAAAAAAAAAAAAAAAAACTTTCATTGTGAAGTCGACACTTCCTTAATTGGTACAGCATATAGATAGCTTACTGTCGTCTTGTGTAAACCAATGACTTGCTTCCTGTGTCAGCGCAAAATGCCAAAGTTACTTTCATTTTGCAAAACACAGACTTTACTTATAAGAATTGTATTATCCAAGCCATAGTTAAATTGCCCAACACAATCTGTACTGTGTGGGATCCGATCAAACCGGGATCCTGTTTCCAGTGTGTGTGGCACGAAGATTTTTGCATTGATACAACTGTCGGAAGAAAATTGGGATCAGTATATTATACTGACCAACTCCGGTGCTTGGATCAATGGGGACCAGACATAGTAAACCTACCTCCTACCCATGTCCCAACGTCCAAGAAACCTGCAAAGAATACGTTGCCCGAGTAGGAGGCACGGATTATTTTCTTATTAATCCCTGGGTGGATAATATAGGGGGATGGACAGGGATCACATGAATAGAAACGCATAGGACCAACCTTGTTACAATTGCGGGCCGTTCCGGCCATTGGGCCAGAAATTGCCCCCTACCTGACAGAAGGGCCAATTCCCAAGACCAGAAACCTGGCCTGCCCTAGACAATACCCAACCTAGATTTGACATAGACTGGACTCAACACCCACGGTGACGAGGCCCGGAGGATCCACTCGGGTCCGGACGGACTCAGAATGGAATCTAGGGTGATACCTATAACCCGTCCCATTTTTGTCAGTTTAGCGGTTTCTGATGAACTACTCACTGTTGATAACGGCATATGGTCACAGAACGATTTTGACACCGGTCTCATTGATTGTACCCCTTATCGGGGCTACCCTGAAACCAGGTGCTCAACCAGTGTTTCATAAACAATATCCTTTGTCAAAGAGAAACTAGATGGAATCAGACCCATGATACAGGACCTTTTTAGAGAAGGGAATCTTAACCCCTATCTGCTCTGCATATAGTACCCCTATCAACCCTGTTTCCAAACCAGATGGTAGTGTCAGATTTGTTTCAAGACCCAAGGGCTATCAATAGTTTAATCATT